>OX638306.1:9094074-9549414 GCA_951812265.1 Taphrorychus bicolor | reverse complement strand
GTCGTGGATTACCACACCTGAAGTATTTGAGGATGCGAAGAAAAGTTGCGTTTTCCATTTTATTCGCAAATTATGTTTTTCTCGGAGTCATTAGAAAAAGTGATAGGTGACCACATCCAAGATATTTAACAATGAGAGAACAATTTGCGTTCGCCATTTTATTCACAAATCTGGTTTTTCAGATTTTGTTAGAAAAATTCAAAAAGTTCACCACATCTGAGATAATTAAAAATGAGAGAAAAATTTCCGTTCGCCATTTCATTCACAAACTGTGTTCGTCTGAGTTTCATTAAAAAAGAGAAACATTTATAAAGTTAACCACATCTGAGGTATTTTAAAATGGGAGAAAATATTGCGTTCGCCATTTTATTCACAAATCTGGTTTTTCAGGTTTTGTTAGAAAAATTCAAAAAGTTCGCCACATCTGAGATATTTACAAATGAGAGAAAAATTTGTGTTCACCATGTTATTCACAAACTGTGTTTTCCTAGATTCCATTAGAAAAAGAGAAAGTCATAATAAAGTTGACCGCATCTGAGGTATTTAAAAATGGGAGAAAATATTGCGTTCGCCATTTTATTCACAAATCTGGTTTTCCAGGTTTCGTTAGAAAATTTCAAAAAGTTAACACATCTGAGATATTTAAAAATGAGAGACAAATAAATTTTCGTGCGATATTTCATTCACAAACTGTGTTCGTCTGAGTTTCATTAAAAGAGAGAACAATTTATAAAGTTAACCACATCTGAGGTATTTTAAAATGGGAGAAAATATTGCGTTCGCCATTTTATTCACAAATCTGGTTTTCCAGGTTTCGTTAGAAAATTTCAAAAAGTTAACACATCTGAGATATTTAAAAATGAGAGAAAAATTTCCGTTCGATATTTCATTCACAAACTGTGTTCGTCTGAGTTTCATTAAAAAAGAGAACAATTTATAAAGTTAACCACATCTGAGGTATTTTAAAATGGGAGAAAATATTGCGTTTGCCATTTTATTCACAAATCTGGTTTTCCAGGTTTCGTTAGAAAATTTCAAAAAGTTAACACATATGAGATATTTAAAAATGAGAGAAAAATTTCCGTTCGATATTTCATTCACAAACTGTGTTCGTCTGAGTTTCATTAAAAAAGAGAACAATTTATAAAGTTAACCACATCTGAGGTATTTTAAAATGGGAGAAAATATTGCGTTCGCCATTTTATTCACAAATCTGGTTTTCCAGGTTTCGTTAGAAAATTTCAAAAAGTTAACACATCTGAGATATTTAAAAATGAGAGAAAAATTTCCGTTCGATATTTCATTCACAAACTGTGTTCGTCTGAGTTTCATTAAAAAAGAGAACAATTTATAAAGTTAACCACATCTGAGGTATTTTAAAATGGGAGAAAATATTGCGTTTGCCATTTTATTCACAAATCTGGTTTTTTCAAGTTCTGTTAGAAAAATTTAAAAAGTTCACCACATCTGAGATATTTAAAAATGGGAGAAAAATTTCCGTTCGCCATTTCATTCACATATTGTGTTCATCTGAGTTTCATTAAAAAAATAAAAATTTATAAAGTTGACTGCTTCTGATGTATTTAAATATGGGAGAATATACTGCGTTCGCCAATTTATTCACAAATCTGGTTGTTCAGATTTCGTTAGAAAAATTCAAAAAGTTCACCACATCTGAGATATTTTCATTTCAAATTGTTTCATTCACAAATTGTGTTCGTTCATCTGAGTTTTATTAAAAAAAAAATTAAAAAGTTGACCACATCTGAGGCATTTTAAAATGGAAGAAAATAATGCGGTCGCCATTTTATTCACAAATTATTTTTTTTTTGGATTCATTAGAAAAAGTGTTAGTTGACCACATCCGAGATATTTAACAATGAGAGAAAAATTGGCGTTCGCTATTTTATTCACAAAGTGTGTTTTTCTAGATTCCATTAGAAAAATGGAGTCATAAAGTTGACCACATCTAAGGTTTAAATATGGGAGAAAATACTGAGTTTGCATTTTATACACAAATCGTTTTCTAGGTTTTATAAGAAAAAGAAAAGTCATAATTTTTGTTACTACATCGTTTTGTTTTTTTGACATTTCGCAGCCAACTTGATGAACTTTTTTTAGTTTGTAAGTGGCGCCATCGGACGACAGGTGCTTTCCACTAACGCATGCGAGATAATAGTGAGGTGAAACCGAGCCAGTTTTCGGCTGGAAGTTGTCGCTTCTCGCAGACAGATGGCCGAGATTTGTACCTATACTGTTTGGGCATGACGTTCAGCAGAGTATTCTCTGTTCAGCAAGGGTTCAATATGACGTCACATTCCTGATCTCATTTCATTAAAAAAAGATCGCCAAAAATCAAGCGTATTATTAGTTCTTATTAATAATAAAACCACCAGCTAAAGTTAGTTTGACACTTAATGTCAAAATTTAGAAATTCTGGATTAATCGTCGCAGGCAAGAGTGTAAAATGTTGTGAAATGGTTACAAAATGTCTTTGCGCTAAGCGAAAAAAAGTGCCACGGAAAACATTATTACCAGTAGATGCACTGTTCAAAGTAAGTTTCAATTTAATGTATATTCGAAGTCTAAATACCATACTTTTTACCACTTCAACTGACATTTTATCAAAGACAGACGTTTTTTTTTGTATGACGTTACAATTTATGACGTAATATTTCACCCTCGCTGAACAGAGTATATCAAACTTATTTCTCTATCAGGCAGAGGAACCATAGACCGGGTTCACTTCACTATTACCACGCATACCCTAGTGGAAGCACCTACCGTCGCCCGATGGCGCCACTTACGCGTTTTAATTGAGACTAAAGACGAAATAATACAAATTAATACTTGCCTCAACTAATTTAACTACATTGGGATGGTCCAGTTTTTTCAAAATCGCTATCTCCCTGTACACCTTATCCAGCGGATTATTGACAGGAGACGAATTGGATCGGCCCTCCTTCTTAGGCGGCATTCGTCCAAACATTCCGGATTTCTTAAACAACTTCTTCTTGGATAATATTTTCATCGCCTAGAAACAAATTGACATTTTAATGATCCAACACTTTTCGCCTCAAAAGTAACTACTCTAATAATGAAAAGAAAACAAATCGCTCTTCCAACGTAACTTTATCAGGCGAAAGAACCCGATCACGCCATCCCCCCTAATAAATCCAGCTGGAACTTCTTCCGTCGCGTATTCCGTAAATTACATGACGAATAATTATATCCCGAAGGTACTCGTTAAAGTTTCATTAGTTCTGCCAGTTTGGATTTGCGGAGAAAGGCGCGCTCTTTAATAAAACTCGGAAAAAGTGTCAAATTATAAAGTTGTTACGCAGCTACCGAGACGTCGTCGGCAAAATTCAATTCTTTCAGTTATTAAATATTCGAATGAATAGGTGAATAACCATCTTTCTCAAGTCGGTTACGGGTTGAAAATTGATATTCTCCAGCCTGTTTAAACACGCCGACAAACGAATTTATGACTTTTTGAGGTCGGCATTTTCTTGCAAGAGTTGTTTCGGATTAAATTTTGTTTTCTTCGTCTGAATCAAAGATGAACAGGCTTTATGTATTCGCAACACTAATAAAATATAATGGGTTTAATGAACTACGCTGATTAGAACGATTCTTTATTTTAAACTAAACTACAAAACGTCTTGTCAGTCTCTGACATCCCCTTCAACTTCCTAACAAAAACCCTACCTAACTATTTTAAAAAGGTCTTAGGACTGATTTTCATGCATCCGTTACTCCGATGAAAAACGTCCGAAAAATGACATATCGGACGTTTTTCATCGGACTGACGGATGCATGAAAATCAGTCTTTTTTCGCCGAGCACAGGTGTAACTCAATACCAAGACCCAACATTCCTCCTGTACTTAAGTTAGCGAAGACGACCGGAGATTGTAAGGTCGTGTTCCTGACAAGTCACGATAATTCCAGTCTGTGCGGTTTAAAGGACGTGGCCGGGAATAAATCTGATTTACTGGAGTTACCCTGCAGACTCCGGAAGACTGGGACTGTGGAGGCTGTTGTTCCTCATCAATAGATTGCACGGGGTCGGGAGAAGGAGGGAACTGCTCAAGACCAATATCTTCCACGGAAGGTTGCCTATCGCGATTGATTACTGATGGATGTTCCGAATCATTCGATCTGTGTTCAGTGGTAAGCGGAAAAGGACGTTGAGGTAGCTCAGACCCAACCTGCGGTTCATCTGAATAATTTTCACCCTGAGGCATCTCTAGCAATGCAGTTAATCCTCGTGAAAGTGATGATGGCTGGTAACGGCGCTTCCAAATTTGATTGAAATGGCGTATCACTGAATTATCTCCTATGTTCACCTCGCCCATATAGTTTCCAACTAGTTTCGTGATGACTCCATCAATCCGTTTTCCGTTCCATAGTTCAACTGGAACTGTGGCTTCAGCTGCGCCTGATTTTCTATGAGGTCTGCATTAGATAGGTCAGTTCTAGGACGAAAAATATCTAATGGAGTACGAGGGACACGCCCAATGAAAACTTCTGCCGGAGAGCTATTGTCCAGTTCGCGACTCGGTGTATAATTGTACATTGCAACGATCATATCCAAATTAGATTTGTCGCGTTCAAGAGCATTTTTCAACGTCTGGACCATTCGTTCGGCTAGTCCATTACTGTCAAAGTCAATGTCAAACTCGGCACAGAGAGAGGCAAACTCGCCTGACGTGAACTGAGTTCCATTATCCGACACCACTGTTTCTGCCGCGTTGCCAGGTGTAGGGATTTTCCCCGATTCTAGGGATTTTTGATAACGAAGGTGGAAAAGGGTTGGTCATGTAAAATCTAGGGAAAATTGCAAGTGCAAGGTTTTTTTTCGGTAAATAACGATTTTCACTATTAGATTTTTTTTTCACTCCATTAGTGTCACAGAAATTAGTAACTTAGTTTCAGAATATTAACTTTAAGACTAAACGCGGATTAATCATTGAAAAACAAATTTAGCAAAGAAACTTTGAGGGGAATTTGAGTACACACTAAATCATTAATTAAAAGTTAAAGTTGTTTTTCATTTGACATTAATCAGGATCTATTAAAAAAATTAATAACTTGGTGCATTCGACGATTAATTGGACCTTCGACATTTCGGCGATTTAATTCCACAACCTTAGTTGTTTAAGTTTAAGTACCTACCTATATTACAAATTCCTATAGATTATTTGTATGTACACAGGTTTTAGTTTAGTTTAAAAATATATTCATTTTAGTTTTCATGTGTTACATCATTTCATGAGTATCATGCGTAAATCATTATAAACTACTCCTTTTTTTTCAATTTTTGTTCCTTAAAGCTGTGATAATAGCTTCTAGGGATTTCTAGAGATTTTGTGCAACTTGTTCTGCGGAAAAAATAAAAATTCATCTGGCAACGCTGCCAAAGTGTCGAAAAACGGTACGCAAGTACTTTACGGTAGCGGTGATGGTAGCCGGGGTGAGCCATTCATCGTCTACATAACGGCTGAAACTATCTACAGTAACCAAAAATGAGTGTCCCTTAACTGGTTCAGCGAAGTCCATGTGGACTCGAGTCCAAGAATGCTTGGGCTGTGGCCATGGATTCAAGGGTTCCTCGCACGGCAAGGCCGCTGTTCTTGCACAATTTGAGCACTGTTTAACCATTCTCTCGATATCGGCATCGATTCCGAGCCAAAAGTAGTAGTGGCGACCCAAGTTGCGCATTCGGCGAATTCCCGGGTTACCACGATTTACTAAATGAAGAGCAAAGCCCGAAGTCGCGGAGGGATGACAACTCGTTCGTCCATCATAATGACATCATTTACGGTGGCTAAACAATAGGCGTGTCGCATGTAGGGCTTGAGATTTTCGTCATCAGAGTTGTTTTCATTCCAGCCGTTTCTAATTCGATTTGCAATCTTTCTGAAAGTGACATCTGCAAGGGTCATGCGTTGTAGGTTCTTTCGTGCTTCCACCGACCCCATAGCTTCCAAGCTAATTTCGTATAGATCGTGGTTAACCAATTGAAGGGTAGCAATCACGGCTTCCATATCAGGATCTGGAATGTCTTTCCGAGCATCGTCGATAAGGCGCGAAAGGGCGTCGGCTTATCCAAACGCCTCGGTTTTCACGTATTCAATGTCGAAGTCGTAGCCGATAAGTCTCAGCGCCCAACGTCTTAGGCGCGAAGCAGTGCGCTCAGTGGGTCCTTTCATATCCTTCTTGAACAAGGCGATCAGAGGCCGGTGATCTGTCTGCAATATAAAATGACGCCTCCATAAAAACTTGTGAAATCTTTCAACAGCAGTAACCAGTGCAAGAGCCTGTCTGGCAACCATCAGCCGCAACTACGAGTTTTTGGCGCGGGTCAAATTGTACAAGCAAAAGCGGATTTTTTAACGTGTCTTTGATGCTTTTGAACGCATTTTCTTGCTTACACGTCCACCCAAATTTAACTTTCTTCTTTAAAAGTTCTTCTAGTGGTGTCTTTTTGCGATGAAGATCATTTCCGAACTTGCTGTAATAGTTTGTCAGCCCCAAAAAGGATCGAACATCTTTGTGATTACAGAGTCGTCTCAAGCTTTTCACGGCAGTTCTGCGAGATAGATCAGGTTTGAGTCTGTCTTTGTCAACAATGAGGCCCAAGTATTTGACTGTGCTGGCCCTGAATTTGCACTTATTCAAGTTGAGGCCAAATCCCTATTTGTCCAAACGCTCTCTGGAGCGTACACTTGATTTAACCGTTGGTCACGTATCTCCTCGAGGACCTCATCCAGGTATACTACTACACCTTCTAGGCCGGATAGACAAGTTTCCATTACACGTTGAAATAGGCCGGGGCGGGTTTGAGGTCAAAGACCAGACGGTTGTAAGAGGAGCTGACGATAAGCATCTGCGAAGTCGAGTTGGGGAAAAATTTTGTTGCCACTGAACTTAGCTATTAGCCTTCTAAATTAGGTATGGGATGAACGTCACCTTTTAAAGCCTCATTTAGATCAGTTGAGAAGTCTGCGCACAGTTGAATTTTTCCATTACAACGTCTAACAACGACGATGGGCGCTACCCAGTCAGAATGCTCCACCTTGGTTAACGTTCCATTCTTAACCAAGCGATCCAAGCAAATCCAATACATATTGGATTGCCAAAGCAATTGGGGGCGAGGACGGAAATAACATGGGGTCGCGTTAACTTTTAGTCGCAAGTGAACTTTTGATTGTTGAGCTGAAGAGATTTGAAAATCTATCCCTCAGCACCTGGCTTGTTTGTACTACTTCAACTTGTGGGGCCCGTACCAGTGGCGGTGGTGGTTTAGGCGTCCACGAAATTAAGCTAAGGTCAGCCAAAACATCCGCTGGCAAGGTTCAAGTCGCAGTTAACTACAACAGGTGCAATGATCGTGTAACCCTGAATTTTGAAGGTAATATGACTGATACCAAAGTTTTGCATGTTGTGGCCGCTGGCTACACGCACTTGAACCTGTTCGCCGATCTTTGGTGCTCCAATCTTTTGCCATGTCTCCACGCTGATTGTTGAAATGTCTGCACCGGTGTCAGCTTCCATGAACACAATAGTTCCGTTTAACGCGATATCCAAGAACCGTTTGGCTGAATGATTTTTTCATGTCGTTGATTTGAACAAGATTCACACTGGACTTCTCGGACTTCTTCGACCAGTTTTCCCACAGGAAAAACATTCGATGTCATTGAACGGGCAATTGGTTCTATTGTGCTCCCTCGATCCACAATTTTGGCACTCCCTAGTTCTTGGTTGCTTCTTCCTTCCATAGCGCTTGTTGATGATGGACAGCGTTGACTTCATGATATTATGGCTCTGTTACAGCGAGTCCCACCTGGTTAGCAAGCCGTTCAGCGTGAGTGCAACAAAGGTTTCTGACCTTCATAATGTTGGTATCTGTGGAATCACTTTCCTTTAAAATGATTGCACGGTAAGAATGAAGCGCAGGCAACCTTGTAGAGAGTGCAGCAAGTAGAAGTTTGAACTTATCTGCTTTGAGCTGGTCGAATTCGAAAAGATCGCCGTTGATGTTGGCCTGGGTCAATGATGTTAGCAATGTTCGTGTCACTTGGACCCATCTGCAGTATATCATAACGTTTTTGAAATAGCGACCTGGTATCACTAAAAAAGATTAGTAAGCGTAGCAACGTAAGATCTTCGTAAGTGCACTCATGCGGAAGTCTTGGAGACATACGTGCTCGTACTCGACGAAATTCATTCCCTTCCATTGCTTGTAAAGTCTTAATTTTACAACTTGAGCCTTACGTCACAAGGTATGAAAATTACGTATGTCGCAGAGTTTAACATACATATTATCATAACATAACCAACATCAGACGGAAGTTGCCAAATATAAGGCCACAAACACAATCAACTATTAAACCTTTTTCTCTTTGATTTACAAAAGTAGCGTTTTAGATAGGTGTTCTAACTTTAGGATAGGTAAGATTCTATTAGAAATAAATATGAAAAGTATCCTGGACAAAATATAAATATATATATTACAAAATATAAATATATATATATATTTATATTTTGGCCAGGATTTGTTTGAATTTCCTCATAAAGGCCGGAGTGGTAAGAAGTTATCCATAATAATTAAAGATCTTGGAGGTAAGTTTGGAACTAACTGGGATTTAAACCATTTTTAGAAATTGATTCTGTTCATGGAATCATGGTAACCACCATTCTTGGAACCACTTTTAAAAATCAAATTCGCCCCTTTAATAAAGCCGTGTTCACCACTATAAAACGACATCCTAAATATAATTTTTTTTAGATATTAATAAATACAGTGAAAGAAACACTAGCCACAAAACATCACAAGACTTTTGGGAGCAGGTTGCTAATGTACCATCATGCCAACTTTTCCCGAAGCTTCACTTGCTAAAAATCCACGTTTCACCTATAAACACTAGGGTAAATTTGTCAGAAGCCGAAGATTCTTGACTTTAATGTATTCTCGCAGACATTGCATTCTTTCAAATTGAATATCAGGCAATTACATTAGGTATTTTCGCATGTTAGATTTTTTCCATTTAAAGCCTATATTATGACACCACTGAGTAAGGGCTGCGATAAAACAAGTGAAGAATCCACTTAGTTTTTCAAGGAGTTGTCTTTGAAGGTTTGCAATTGTTACATATTCATTTCTTGCAAACATACGGTAAATAATATCTCGACTTTTCTTCTTCATAAAATCGGTTATTTTGGTTTTATCTACTTTTTGCTTCATAAACTTGATAGCCAAATAATCCTTGTCCATCTCAACATTACGTTTTTTCATTCATTTCAACGTAGGTTCCCAATTTTCAACGCATTTGAGGCTCTTTGTCACACGTTGAGACAATCGATTGGAACACCATTTGTTACTTGAATATTCTTCGATCATCTCAAAGAAGGCCAAAACATTTAGAATTAATAGCTGTGCTCTGCTGATTGTAACGTTGTGGAGCTATATTGACATATGGTTTTGGACAATATGGACAAATATGTTTGACGTATTCTGTCTTTTGACAATAATCGATCAGGTAAAAGGTACAGAAATTTATTTGAGACCTGCCTTTAATTACTTTATTTTTTGTTTCATCCACTTTACATATGATAAACAAAGAAAGAAAAAAAATACGAAGGGTCCAAGTTGTAAAATTAAGACTTTAAAAGCAGCTCGACGCATTCATTGTCAGTGAGCGTCGTTTTGGCACCATCTAACGTTGTCTTATATCTAACAAACCACTCTTGAAATGTAGATCCGCTGCCGGGGTCGTACACGAATATATCTAAAGCGGCTTTGGAACACTTGAGGTAAATCCTTATTACTCATTTTTTTCGAAAATTTTCTTTAGGAATTAATAAAATAGACAAAATGGAAAATTATAGGTGGTGGTAAATCTTAAAAATATTTATAATAGTATCAATTTTTAGAATAAATATAATAACAAATTTCGCTTACCTGAAACAAACTATACAATGGAAGTTGACTTGAGTAACGTAATGTGAGCTGTGAGATTATGTTAAAACACTGTCATGAGGATATAAATTGATACGACATTTGTCACAAATGTCAACAAGTGACATTAGTGAGAAACTCTCTGGGTATCCTTGTAATTTGTAACATCCTCCAAATTATGTAGATTACCTTGAAAAATATGGTAAAAGATATTTTTTCCTTGACCAGGTGCACAGCCGACAAACCACAGACAGAGTTGGAGGCATGGTATACAGAAGTCAAACAATTAATAGCCGCCACAAATAAAGACGACATCACCCTTATCCTCGGGGATTTCAATGCCAAGATAGGTAGAGGAAAAAGTGGGGATACCGTGGGTGAATACGGTCTGGGAATTAGAAACGAAAGAGGCGATACCCTGGTCCAGTTTTGCCAAGAAGAAAAACTGATGGTTTCCAACACATGGTTTAAGCTACCTGTACGACGCCTCTACACATGGAAATCCCCACAGGACACCACAGAGCATCCGGTCAGGAATCAAATTGATTATATACTGGTTCCAAAAAGATATAGAAATGGAGTGCTTGGTGTTAGGACATATCCAGGAGCAGATGTCGAGTCAGACCATATTCCCGTAGTGGCACACTTTCGTATTAGACTTAAGAAACTTAAAAGGACGCAGTCCAACAAACCAAACGTAGCACTACTACAGAATGAACCCGAACGTCAAACAATCACTGACAAACTCAACAATGAGCTCAAAAAGGTTATACAAAAGAACGAAACGATTCCTGACACCGAGAGTCCTGACAGGATCGAGGACACCTGGAATTCATTCAAGAAAGCTATATTAGACACACAAAAGCCGCTAGTAACACCAAACAGAACGAAACAACATAAGGAATGGATGACCCAAGAAATACTCATGCTGATTGAACAGAGACGTAGCTTTAAGAACACGAGCGCAGAAAAATATAGGGAAACCCAAAAACATATCAGAAGAAAAATCAGAGAAGCCAAGGAAAAGTGGATGGAAGAAAGGTGCCAAGAAGTAGAAGAACTATACAAAAAACACGACCTCTTCAATTTACATAGGAAGGTCAAGGAAATTACAAGTAGTCGAAAATACCCAGCCTTGTCCCATATAGTTAACCAGGACAACAAAATAATCACAGATGAGGGCGAACTTAAAAAGGTATGGGCAGATTATGTGGCAAATACATTTGAAAGCAATAGCCCTCCTTTTCACAGTCAAGATCCGACGGAGCCGACACCGGAAATACTTCAATCGGAGGTCCAAAAAGCACTAAGAGAGATAAAAACTAAGAAAGCAGCAGGCCCAGATGACATTTGCCCAGAGATCCTAAAACTTATAGGAGAGGAAAACATACACATCCTGGTTCAACTTTTTAACGATGTCTATAAAGCGGGATACATCCCCCGAGATTGGCTGAAATCAATCTTCATACCTATTCCTAAAAAACCCGAAGCACGGAAGTGTGCAGAATTCCGATTGATCAGCCTGATTAGCCAGGTGTTAAAGGTGTTCTTGAAAATCATCCATAGGCGCATACGTGCAAAATGCGAACAGGATGTAAGCGAAGTGCAAATGGGTTTCCGCGAAGGAATGGGTACCAGAGAGGCCTTGTTTGCACTCTCTGTCCTACTACAAAAATGCAGAGACCAGCGAAAGGAAGTGTACCTGTGCTTTATAGATTACACAAGGGCCTTTGACTGTATAGATCACACCAAATTATTGGAACTACTGGAAAGAAAGGGTGTCGATGCCCAGGATTTAAAGATCGTACAGAATCTCCATGAACAGCAAATAGCATCTGTTAAACTGGAAAACACCGAAACAAGCACTGTACCCATAAGGTGTGGAGTCAGACAAGGGTGCGTACTTAGCCCCATGCTTTTTAATATGTATTCAGAAATCATTTTCCAAAACGCTCTGGACGAGGCGGTGGACGGTCTGAAAGTCAATGGGAAACTCATAAAGAAAAGATATGCTGACGATACAGTTATAATTGCGGACAGTCCTGAAGGACTGCAACGCCTAATCGACAGCATATCGGTTTCCGGGGACGAAATGGGACTGAAGATTAATATCTCAAAAACGAAGATCATGCAAATAAGCCGCAACCCAAACAACCATCCCAACATAAATATATACAGAACACCTATAGAGCAGGTCACTAAATTTAAATATCTGGGAAGTTGGATCAGCGAGGACCTGGATCCTGAGATAGAAATAAGATCCCGCATAGAGCAAGCGAGAACTAACTTTATTAAGATGCGGAACCTATTAACGGACAGAACACTCAACTTAAACATAAGATTTAACTTCGTTAGATGTTATGTGTATTCCACGTAACTGTATGGAGTCGAGGCCTGGACGCTGAAAGTCAGCGGCATTAATAAACTGGAAGCATTTGAGATGTGGGTGTACCGCAGAATGCTGCGTATTTCATGGACCGATCGTACCACTAATCAAGAGGTCTTACATAAGATGAACAAAGACCGAACAATCCTCGATACCATAAAAAAGCGAAAGACCGCTTACCTTGGCCATGTCATGAGACAGGACAAATACAGATTCCTACAACTGATTATGGAGAGCAAGATTGAGGGAAAGCGTGGTCCTGGACGTAGACAGTGCTCTTGGCTGAAAAACATAAGGGATTGGACAGGCTTAGACTCAAACTCCCTGCTGAGAAGAGCCCAGGACAGAGCCGAATTTGCCAGAATTGTTGCCGATCTTCATTGAATGGAGAAGGCACTTCAAGAAGAAGAAGGTGCACAAAGCGCTTTGTTTTTCCGTGAAAAATCTTTAATCTTTTGATAAGGTTAGTTCAGGTTAGTTTAGGTTAGAGCAGGTAGGTTCAGGTTAGTTCAGCCCTAGTTTTCTTTCTTTCGTTAGGTTAATTCAGTTATGTTTTTCCTTCGATCAGGTTAGTTTAGGTTAGATCAGGTTGGTTCAGGTTAGTTAAGTTCTAGTTTTCTTTTGGTTAGATTAGTTCGGTGTGTTTTTCTATGAGGGATCCTTTGGTTAGGTTAGTTCGGATCAGAAACGGCTAAACTCTAAAGTAGTGCGTTTTACCATATTTTTCAAGTTAATCTGCATAATTTGCAAAATTACCCAGTCTTTAACTAACCTGATCAAAGGAAAAACATAACTGAACTAATTAACCAAAAGAAAACTGGAACTGAACTAACCTGAACCAACAAGACTTAACCTAAACTAACCTGAACTAACCTATCCAAAAGATTTCTCATAGAAAAATTTCGAAAAATATGAGTAATAACGACTTCCCTCTTCCCTCAACTGTACCAGCCCCCTAAACGCTTCTTGAATTAATTAACACGAAAACGTGGGTCTGTTGGTCGATGAACATGAGTGAATGCGTTGCATTAACTCATCCATGAAGCTCTGATGTTTCATAGATTGTTCTTCCATCATCCTTTGTTGACTCGTCAATAGCGTTGAAAATCGATCTATTACCTCCTTCGTTGCAGAATCCATCGTAGGTACTTATTTAAAAAATTGCGCCAATGATGGGTTTAATGGCCTACGCTGGGCTCTGGTACACTTGAGGGAAGTCGTTTTTTCGAAAATTTTCTTTAGGAATTAATAAAATGGACAAAATAGAAAATTATAGGTGGTGGTAGAACTTAAAACATTTATAATAATATCAATTTTTAGAATAAATATAATAATAAATTTCGCTTACCTGAAACAATAAACTATACAATGGAAGTTGACTTGACTAACGTAATATGAGCTGTCAGGTTATGTTAAAACACTATCATGGGGATATAAATTGAAACGAAATTTGTCACAAATGTCAACAAGAGACATTAGTGAGAAATTCTGGGTAACCTTATAAATTATGTAGATTATCTTGAAAAATATGGTAAAAGTTATATTTTTTCTTTGATCAGGTTAGTTAAAGACAAAGCGGCCTTAGTTAATTTCTTCTTCTTCTTCTCATGCTATCCGTTAACCGATGTTTGCGACTACATTCTTCATTTCATCCCTGTTCCCAGCGGTGTGAATCAGTGTCTGTATGTTGTGCATTCCCGTCCAATGTCTAATATTCTGTAGCCAAGACATCTTTTTCCTTCCTACTCCTCTCCGACCCTCTATCTTACCCTCAATTATCAATTGCAAATATTTATATTTTTCGTTCCTCATGACGTGCCCTAGGTATGCAGTTTTCCTCTTTTTGATGGTGGTGAACAACTCTCGCTCTTTGTTTACAGATGCTAGCACATCTTCATTTGTTATTCTTGCTGTCCAGGGTATTTTGAGGATTCTGCGGTACAACCACATCTCGAACGCTTCTAATTTGTTGATGGTGTTTACTTTGAGGGTCCAACCTTCCATCCCATAAAGAAGCACCGACCAGACGTAGCACTTCAGGAATCTTAGTCTCAAATCAAGATCGAAGTCCGAGCAAGTGAACACTCTTCTCAGTTTAAAGAATGCTTCACGCGCCTGTTCAATGCGGCATTTAATTTCTAAGTCAGATGTCCAGTCCTCAGACAACCATACTCCCATTACCATACTACCATACTCCAGTTAATTTAGAAACGACTAAACTCTAAAGTAGTGCGTTTTACCATATTTTTCAAGATAATCTACGTAATTCACAAGGTTACCCAGAGTTTCTCAAAAATGTCACTTGTTGACATTTGTGACAAATGTCGTTTCAATTTATATCACCATGACAGTGTTTTAACATAACCTCACACGTTAGTCAAGTCAACTTCCATTATATAGTTTGTTTCAGAGATAAGCGAAATTTATTATTAAATGTCTTCTAAAAATTGATATTATCATAAATGTTTTTAAGTTCTTCCACCACCAATAATTTTCTATTTTGTCCGTTCTATTAATTCCTAAGGAAAACTTTCAAAAAAAATGAGTAATAATGAATTCCCTCAATTGTACCAGCCCCCTACGCTGAATAGAACGATTCTTTGTTTTAAACAAAACTACAAAACGTCTGACAGTCTCTGACATCCCCGTCAACTTCCTAACAAAAACCCTACCTAATTATTTTAAAAAGGTCTTATTCGCCGAGCACAGGCGTAACTCAATATCAAGACACAACAAAATATGTGCAAAGTTCTAATATACAAAAAAAAGAGAAATCTTCATATATAGGTTTAATATGCGAACAGCTTTATACGCAGCAGTAAAAATATGGGGTATTTTTATGTGTGTAATGACGAAAATATATACAGCAATTCATGGTCCAAGATAAGCGGCAATAAAAACATTTATAGCGTTGCAGCATTAAACGTAATATCTGCATAAATGGGGCTTAATACAGGTTGTTCGAAAGTTTTAGTCGAAGGCAAGCGAGCTAATGACTTAAACCGCCAATGAGGATATACAAAAGATGTTGTTTTCATGACCAAACTCTTCATTCTTAAGGGTTCAACCCTTCAGTATGGCAACAACACCTTTACGTACTGATTTCCAACGAATTACGAACGTTTCAAATTACGCCACACTGTTGCTAAAAGGTGGAAAAGGCAATTTCGTAAGTATACTTACGTAGTGAGTATCATCTTCTTGGTTGTATGCTAATTTAACAACGCCATAGGAACCCTGAAAATAAGAGTTTTCTTTAGTACAATTACACACTTTTTGCATCTTCTGAAGCAACTTAATTTAACCAGTTTTCTTTGCAAAACTGTGCTATTAAAAAAGTTAAATACCATGGGGGGTTCTCAAGTCAAACTTTGCCAGCCTAGCGAAAATATGAAATATTCATCAGCCGTCCCCTAAATCACGCAAGAGTTCTTTCGCAAAAGTTCCGAAACTTCGACGTCGAGCAACATCAAAGTCCGACTTCTTCAAAGAGACAGATGGCTCTGCGTAAAAGAACCACGTTTCTCGACGAGTTTTATCGAATTGTAAAAGTTGGTTGGTTTACGTTCTTATTTCTAATCTTTGACCTTATGGGCTTTGTGTCCATTTGATGCGTCATTGAAGATTTAAAGTTGTTGGACTTTGCTTCTTTTTTCGAGTTCGAAAGCGGATTTTCTGAGCCAAGTTTTTCAAGCTAATTATATAGAGAGACGATCAAATGCTGCTTTCTGAGTGCGTGAACTTTGAAATGTCAACCTTATAAATGTCCATATAAAAGCTCAGTAGCACGCTGACGTGAGTTAAAGGTCGTGTTGGTCGGTTTGAAACCGGTGACCAAATAACGACGTCATCATGACGTCACATTTGTCAAGGCATAAAGACGTTATAAAAATGACGTGATTAAAACGTCATCACTAAGTTATCTAGTGTGACGTATAGGTGGGGTACTAAACGTGGCCAGCTGGGGATTGTCAGCAAATCAAAAATGTCTGACGTTAAACTGTGTCTGACTAAAAAGGTTTCTATTACGTCCGTCATCAAATTGACGTCAGCTTTACGTCACTCGCTGCGACTGCTGTCATTTTGCCTTCACATATTAGGTGATTTAAAGATAGTCGCATGGATGTCACTTTAAAGTCGCCTTGGACAGTTTGAAGCCGATGACATCAATATGACATAAAACTGACGTGAAAAAGAACTCAATTTTAAGATATCAGTCCTATTTCTAACCTGAATTACTCTAAAGATTTCAATTCTGTAATTTACGTTTTGGGTAATTTTTTAACGATTTTGTCTCTAATCCTAACTTGAACTTGTCCAAAAATGTCAAAATTTCATTTTTAGACGCTCTGGGTGATTTTTAACCGATCTTGGCTCTAATGGTAATCTACGTCTTCTTCAAAAAATTTCAGTTTACGTTTAAAAATACACTTTTGGATATTTTAAGTCATTTCTAACCGATCCTGGCGCCAATTCTAACCTGCATTTTTACAAAAGCTTTTAATTTGCACTTTTAAGTCGTTTTTAACCAATTTCGTACAATAACCTAACCTGAATTTCTTCAAACACTCCAAATTTGTATTTTTACAAACTTTAAATAATTTTTCACCGATTGTTGGCCCTGAACCTACCAGATACTTTAGGAAACCTTGAATTAACCTGAGTTTCTCGAAAAAAACACCAAATTTTCACTTTGAGCGACTTTTAAGTGAAATTTCACTTATTTTGGACCAAAAATTAACTATCAAACACAAGAAGTTGGAATTAGCCTAATCTTGCCCTAAAACTGATTTTTTCCAAAAATATCAAAGGTTTTTTTTTAATTTTAACTGATTTTAGCCCTAGTCTAACATAAATTTTCAATTTTTAGACGACTGTGAAGACTTTCACGGCCGGTCAAAATACAATCTAAAGTGTTTTCCGGCTATGAAGCCATGGAAAATCTTCCTGAAGACGCTTTGTCTACAGCTGCGGCAGACTTTATCAAATGCGATGAGGCGGGTGAAGTGATTTCCCGTGCTTCCCGACGTTGACTGATTCGACTGTGGTGAGCTCCGTGGTATTTATTCCCCCGACGCGCCGTCGCGCTGCAGTGGAGGGACTGGGGTGGGGGTAGTGGTAAAGCGGAGTTGCGCTACCACATGCAGCTGTGGCTCAGTATACATTGGCACCACAAAACGCAGTGTCAACACGAGTAGTACGAAACACAAGAGGAGTTGCAGGCTGGGACAACACACAAAATTCAGCAGTAGCAGAGCACGCTCTCTCCGAAGTTCACGACATCCTTTTCAACGAGGTGCAAACCCGACAGCAATTTCAACAGAAAGGAGAAAATTACGTTTCTAAATGCCGACTGGAAGCGAGTTCTACAATATACTTGAAGTGCGCCGAAACCCCGCGCCACTCTGACCCCCACCAATGCAACGCGACGGCGGGGGAATAAATACCACGGAACTCACCACAGTCGAATCAGTCAACGTCGGGAAGCACTAGAGATCACTTCGCCCATTGCCTCATCGCCTTTCATAATGTCTGCCGCAGCTGTAGACGAAACGTCAGGAAGAAATTTCATTACACCACGGCTTCAAAGCCTGAAAAATACTTCAGATTGCATTTTGACCGGCTGCCAAAACTTTCACTTGCTTATTTCTGTTTCAGTATCTTATAAACGAAATCCTAAGAAAATTAATTTTTAGTTCACACTGAATACCAAAAGAATAAGTTTTTTATTTCTTAAATCGTTTTTTTTTGCCCGATTTTGGGTCCTAATATTAAACTAAATTTTTCAAAAAATTCCAAATTTGAATTTTTATATACCATTCACTTATAAATGACTTCAAATAGGTGTTGGAAATTTGATTTTGATATGTTTATCGTATCTTCTCAAAATGTTCTAAAAGGAGATAAGTGTTAAAATAATTAAGATTTCAAAACTAACGAGATATCAAAAATAAGTGAATGAGTTATACATTCTAAGTTATTTTTCGTTGATTTTTAATAGTACTCCTCACCTGCCTGAAATTTCATTTATTTTGATTCAAAAATTGAATTTCTCCAAATACTTCACAATTTGCATGTTTAGACAATATGGAGGACGACGTTTAGCCCTAATTCTAACTCGAATTTCTTCAAAAACTCCAAATTTTAAATTATCTTAGCGTTTTTAGACGTTTTGTGCATTTTTTTTAACGATGTTGGCTCTAGTCCTGTCCTGAATTTGTCCAAAAACTTTAAATTTGCATTCTTAAACGCTTTGAGTCATTTTATGCAATTTTTGCACTAACCTGAAGTAACCTGTTTTGTTTTCAAGAATTTTACTTTGAATTTTTAGATTTTTTTTGAGATTTTGTAGAAATTTTACTTTGCATTTTTAGATTTGTCATTTTTAACAGACGGAAACGTGAATTTTTACAAAAAAATTAATTTGCACCTTTAATAACTTTTAGTCAATTTTAACTGATTTTGGACATAACCTAACCTGAATTTCTCAATGGTCCAAATTTGTATTTTTACAAGCTTTCAGTTATTTTTCACCGATTTTTGGCCTTAATCCTAGCTTGACTTTCTTGAAAAACATTAATTTTTATTTTGAGGCGTTTTTCGTCAAAAGTCAAATTTCGTTTTTTCCAAAAATTATATTTATTAACAATATGAAGTTTGAATCATCCGGATTTTGTTCTAACTCATGTGTGACATGATTTTGACGTCACATTTTAGGTGTTTTCAACGTCACCTCTTCCACGTCATCTTTCTACACACTTCATGTGTCTTAATATACAAATATTATACGTGTTGTTCATTAGAAAACGTCATCTAGCCGGCTATTGTTACGGGATAAGGGTTCAAATAATTTATCGTCAATTAACTACACATTTTTATTTACTTTTAACTATTACAGCACGATTAAAACACAATTACTGTCTACTAACAATCCGCACTGTTCGCTTGTCCGCTTATTTCGTTTATTTACTACACTGAACTATCTATTCGATCCCATATCCCACTCTCGTACTTTCGAGAACGGAGGCGACTGTTCTCGTTTATTCTAGATGGGTTCCCGGGGGTCGCGGTCGGCGCTCGGCGTTGCCGCTTCGGCCCGAATCTCTGTGGACCAACGGTCGTGCGTAACACTATGAAATTTTGAGAGAGAAAGATGATATTATCGAAGTAAACGGACTTTTTTTCTTCACCCGTTTCTTATGACATTTTACAGCCTACTAGATGACGTTTTCAACTAAACACCCCCCTACTTATTGATGAATTTTTGTGATACTTACTTGTCCAATAGAATCCATTAATTTATATTGGTTAAGCTGTAAATAATGGCCTAGTTTTTCAATAGAAACTCTACGTGACTCTCTAGGGGGTTGACGTTTTCTGTTGCTGCGAGGCGAGTGGGTGGGGCTGCAGTAAGGGCTGTAGGGGTAATTGGGAAAGATTGGTCGGCCCGAACTGGTCTCTGAACCTCCTAAAAAAATCAACAATAGACCGTCGTTCTACATATAACCACAAAATAGCATTACTAACGACACAGGTATTTGATACAACAATTGGCCCACTGAGTGTATTTTTATTTTTTGTGAATTCAACCAAAATATAAACATGGAAATAACTACACTCGTAATGCAGCCATTCAAAGAACGCTATTAGAACAATGTCGTGATTATTGTTAACATAAAAAGTCAGAAATTATTAAATAATTTATACAGATCAATTATACTAGTAGTTGTAGTCTAGTTTCTTGATTATCTACTAAGACCCGACCCTGTATATTGGTGAACCCGAAAGAAGAAAGAACGCTACTATTATGAAGCTACAAATATTTATCTTAGTTGGTAAATGGGAGCTCTGAGGTATGTCGTGGTAACATTAAGCAACCACCATTTTGACAGAATTTTCCTGAGGTTTGGTTTGGCCAAGATGCACGTGTTACTGTACTTAATCTTTTTTCTTAGTTTTCTGAACTAAAAACTACTCAAGAAAAATGATAAACTTAAAGAAGTAAGCCCTGACTAGAAGAACTTTCATAACTATTACGAGATTACAATTGTTCATTTATTATAACTCTGTAACGAAACATAGGTGTAAAACGACTTCACATCTTGAGAGCATTTGCTATTATTAAACATTAAAAGCTTATTAATAAATTATCACATCGCATTGGGATAATTATTACACCTTCATACTAATTATCATTTAGGATACCAACACAGGAACTACGTCGACCACTCTGATAGGTTCTAATTTCTAAACAGCTCCGCTAATCTGATTAGAGCTTTATGTTAACATTTCGAGTAATAAATTATCAAGTTTCCCAATTTGTCGCAGCTTAAATTCTTAAGAACATAATCCTTGATTTAAACCTTTGATTAAAATTGTTGAGAGTATTTTAGCCAGGAAGTTTCACTAATGCGTCAAACTCCTGGCCACCATTGGTGACCACTGTCATCTGCGTGCTCAAAAGTTATCTTAATTTTACCACGCAGTTTTTTACGTGTTCGAATTGTGTCATAACTTTACCCAACACCTAACATACTCTTCAATTATTGAGGAAGAAAGATTAAACTTGTGGAAACTATCTTAACCGGGAAGTGGCAACAATGCCTAATCTTGTTGGTCACCAATGTGTCAAGAAAATGGACCTTCTCTTGACATATTGGGACCATCTTTAAGCTCGAAAGATATCTCAATTTTACTCAATAGTGAGGGTCTTGTAAAGAACACGGACACACGAATTTAAGATCTTTGACGGGATACTAACAGCAACACATTTTTTTTTTCAACGTAAATTCCACTTTTAAGCTGCCTAGAATAGTCTTAAAATGCCAATTTTAAAGAAAAGAAATGATTAAATTCTTCCCAAAACTTACTACATTAAATAAAATTCAAATTTTTAAACTACAATGTGTCAAAAATCTTAAATAGATGTCGGCAAAAAATGTATTTTTGGTGTTTTCTGTAAGCTGACCAAAATTTCTGTTTTAAGATCTCAAATTTTAGAGTAAAAGCATTAAAAAAATCTTTTCTGGAATAAAATTAGTTATTTGAACAGTATTATTCTCTACGCAGGACCGCTTGTGTGGTTCTTATTACCAGATGGATTGTTTTTGACTGCCACATACATATCGATGTCGTAAACCTGAGCTAACCTGAACTGACCTAACTAACCTTCGAGGTCCGCTTGTGTGTTGGTCACGGAGCTGCCTATGAGGTCAGTATAGGTTCGTTAAAGTTAGCTCAGGTTAGCTTAGGTTAGTTCAGGTTAGGTAGCTTAGGTTAGTTCTTGGAAATGAAAGCATTTTGAACGAAAAAGTATTAGATAAATTGTAAGAAATCCGTAAAAATTATAATGCTAAAAAGTTATACTTTCACTTTAGTACATGGTGTGTTTTCGTCTGAAAATTTCTAAGGAAAGTCTGAACTAACCTAAGTTAACCTCGATGAAGCTAATCTAACCTAAAATCACCAAAACTGAAGGACGTCAATAACGTACAGGGCATTCCTTAGTGACCTTGATGCCCAAATATGGGGAGTCGGATCCGAATCAATATGCGCGTGTCCGTGGGTTGTTGCCAAATCTCGAAACGTACTTGGTTAGAATCACATACTTCCTTATCGAATAGATTTTTCTCACACGCATTTACGTCGAGGAACCGGAGTAACTCGTGAAACTATCGGCAACACTAGATGTCACGAATCACGAATCACGGCACCAAGTGCTTTCGGCCTAGCTCGTGATTCGTGGATACTACCTGAATCTAACTGCACGTGGGTCCAACTGTGCCACTTTCAAAGGGCGCTCATTTTTCGGCATGTGTAGAAATTGCATTATACGAGGTAGTGTTTCCATTCCCTTTTTGCAATCCAGGGCCAGCAATGTAAAGGATAAGCAATGTCCTGTACGTTATGGAAGTATGTGCCTTGTGACTTTACGGGGCAAGTATATGAATAACGTACAGGACATTCCTTAGTGACCTTGATGCCAAAATATGGGGACTCGAATCCGAATTACTATGCGCGTGTCCGTGGGTTGTTGTCAAATCGTTGATGGATTGAAACGTACTTGGTTAGAATCACATACCTCACACGCATTTGCGTCGACTAACCGGAGTAACTCGTGAAAGTATCGGCAACACTGGATGCCACGAATCACGAAGCAAGTGATTTCGGCCTAGTTCGTTATTCGTGGACAGTACGTGAATGTAAATGCTCGTAGGTCTAACAGTGCCACTTTCAAAAGGGCGCTCATTTTTCAGCATGTGCAGAAATTGCAATATACGAAGTATTATGTTTCCATCCCCTCCTTTTGCAGTCAGGTAATGTCCTGTATGTTATGGAAATATGTGCTTAAGGGCAGCCCCGTAACCAATACACAAGCGTGGCCTCTTGTGTGTTGACAATCAATTTATGACACATTAACATGACGATTTTGCCGTTTTTTTAATTTCATTTCCGTTCAATACTAATACGATAAGTGACGTCAGACACAAAACGCAAAAAGCTGTTATGAGAACCCCATCGCCGGCAGATAGATAACGTTGAAATGTCAAGAACGATAACAATGTCATTGGGCGGTATTCCTCGGTGTGTTCTCTTTAAATTTTTCCTAAAACATCCATTTTCTAGTTTTTAAATTCTCGTTTCTGTCAATATTAACAAATAGAAAATAAGTGACGTCAGACGCACAACCCTATTATAAGAACGCCGTAGCCGCTAGATGACCTTGAAAAGTGATCTCGGTGACGTCATGACGTCTTACGCCAACTTACGACTAAAAATAATGACAGTCGTCCGGCTTTAAGTATCTATGACGTTTGTTTGACGTGTTGTGACGACAAAATTACGCCAAAGGCACCTTTGTAGCGACGGACTTCCGGCCAAAAAGGGGGCCATTTTTAGTGAAATATCGGCATCTGTTGACTCTGTCCATATCTACTAGGCCATCCCTTGCTGTTAGGTTAGGTTAGTTTAGCAATCAGTGACCTAGGAGATAATATGAACAGAGCCTTAAAATGCCGATATTTCCGTAAAAAATGGCCCCGTTTTTTTTGGCCGGAAGTCCGCCATTTTTATGGTGCAGATGACGTAATTTCATTGTCAAAGCCAACGAGCAGGGATGGGTATTTATGCCGTTTTAAAATTTCTTACGGTTTTGACGTAAAAAAATATTTTTTACGCGTAAAAAATGTAAAGATTGTAAATTAATTGATTGACGTTTCTGACTGACAGTTTTGACATCAGAATCAATATTGTTTACTTAATTTTTGACAATTGACGCTGACATTGGTCCTAAAAAACATTGTCAATAGTATGAATCGTCACTCTTGTGTATGTTAAAGTAAAGAGAAATTAGAATATCAAATATCTAATACGGGGTGTTCATTATAAAACTTCCTCTAGCAGGCAAGATGATGGACGGATGACATAATCAAAGTAAATGGACTTTTATTTCTCCATTCTTTTCTTTTGACATGTCACAGCCAACTAGATGAAGTTTTATAATGAACACCCCGTATATAAATGCAAGAAAAACAATCGGCGATGTCCTCTGTCCCCATTGGGGCCAGTTCCGTGAGAGGCAGGCCTTCTTCAGTGAATTTTTTTGATTTAAAATATAAGATTATCAAAAAAGACCCATTTGGTAAATGCAAAATGAAATAGCACACTAGTAAAATACCCAAAAAATTACGTTTATTTTTTATTTTTTTACGCGATTTGAAGGTCATAAAAATACATGTGTAAAGAATTAATTGTTTACGACGTAAATAAATATTTTGTTACGTTGTATTTATTTACGTGTCCATCCCTGCCAACGAGCTAAAAATAGTGGCGATATTTGCCTGAATTGACATCACTCGGGAGTCTTATGTCAAATCGTTTGAAGTTGTGATTCGCCAGTTGATGTGCTCTGACGATGAAATTGCGTCAAGGATACCTTAAAAAAAATGGCAGACTTCTGGTCAAGAAACGGGACAATTTTTAAAGGAATATCACATTTCTTGGCTCCGTCCATATCTCCTAGGTCATTGGTCAGACCCAGATGCATCAATGAGTACAGGACATTTCGTAGTGACTTTGAAGCCAAAATATGGGGACTCGGATCCGATTCACTATGCACATGACGTGGGTTGTTGCCACATCTCGAAACGTTCTTGGTTAGAATCACAAATGCCGACTTTTCCGTAAAAATTGTCCCGTTTTTTGGCCGCAAGTCCGCCATTTTTATGGTGCAGATGACGTAATTTCATTGTCAGAGCCAACGAGCTAGTATATTACATCTGAAGAGACTCTCCTGTTTAACAGGTTTGGCTTCAACCCCTTTTTATCTGTGGGTACCTTAAAAGGTGAAAAACGTGAAAGTATCGGCATCAAGGTCACTAAGAAATGTTCTATACGTTATTGACGTACTGGCTCTTGCTTTTAAAAATAGTGGCGATATTCGCCTGAATTGACTTGGGATGACCTGACACTTGGGAATCTTACGTCAAATCATTTGTTTGTTGTGAATCGCCAGTTGATGTGATCTGACGATGAAATTACGTCAAGGGTACCTTAAAAATGGCAGACTTCTGGTCAAAAAAACGGGACCATTTTTAGAGGAATATCGGCATTTGTTGGCTTCGTCCATATCCTCTAGGTCATTGGTCAGATCCAGGTATGTGTTCTTGGTTAGAATAGGGAACATACCTCCGTATCGAATATTTTTCCGTCACATGCATTTACATCGAGTAACCGGAGTAAGTCGTGAAAGTATCGGCAACATTGGATGTCACGAATCACGAACCAGGTGCTTTCGGCCTAGTTTGTGATTCGTGAAGGGTACGTAAATCCACATACTTCCATAACATACAGGACATTGCCTATCTTTTACATTTCTGGCCTTGAACTGCAAAAGGAAGGCATGAAAACACAATACCTGGTATATTGCAATTTCTGCACATGCAGAAAAATGTGCGCCCTTCTGACAGTGGAACAGTTACACACCCACATGCAGTTAAATTCACGTACTCTCCCCGATTCACGAACTAGGCCGCAAGCTTTTGGTTCGTGATTTGTGACATCCAATGTTGCCAATACTTTCACGAGTTACTCCGGTTTTTCGACGTAAATGCGTGTGAGGGAAATTTATTCGATACGGAAGTACATGACGATACTGACATAAACAAAATAAATGGACTTTTGTTTTTCCATCCTTTTCTTTTGACATTTCACAGCCAACCAGATGAAGTTTTATAATGAACACCCCGTATGTGATTCTAACCAAGTACATTTCGAGATTTGGCAATAACCCACGCACACACGCGTAATGAATCGGTTCCGAGACCCCATATTTTTGCATCAAGTTTACTAAAGAATGTCCTGTACGTTATTGACGTACTGGCCCTTGCTGTTGTTAAGTTAGGTTAGTTTAGCAATTAATGACCTAGAGGATGTGAACAGAGCCTTTAAATGCCGATATATCCGTAAAAATGGTCCCGTTTTTTGACCGGAAGTCCGCCATTTTTATGGTACTCATGACGTAATTTCATTTTCAGAGCCAACGAGCTAGTATATTACATCTAAAGGGACTCTCCTCTTTTACAGGTTTGCCCCCCCTCCCTTTTAGGCAGTGGGTACCTTAAAAATAGTGGCGATATTCGCCTAAACTGACGTCACTTGGGAGTCTTATGTCAAATCATTTGAAGTTGTGATTCGCTAGTTGATGTGCTCTGACTATGAAATTACGTCAAGGGTACCTTAAAAATGGCGGACTTCTGGCAAATAAACGGGACCATTTTAGAGAATTATCGGCATTTCCTATATCTCCTAGGAAACTGGAGAAAAACAAAAATAGTCCATATGTCCTAGGTCATAGCTCAGATCACATCGATTGGCGAATCACGAGTTGAGGTCTTACGTCACTTAACGTTGACATCTTACGTCACTTGACCTTGACGTCTTACGTCACTTGACTTTGAAGTCTTACGTCACTTGACGTTGACGTCGCTACATCGACGTGAATTCAAGCGGATTGCTAAAAAGGAGGGCCAAAATGTTGTTAGCAATTGATCAAATTTTTGAAAATTCGAAATAAAAACTTGTGTACAAGGTGCGCAAAATACTGAATGAAACATTATTTTCTGTGCATTATGTGATATTGACGGTCGGCAGCAAACTGAAACATTTGAAGAAATAGTAAGTTAACATCTTAATTCATCTGGTCGTTATCTTTACAAGAGCCCAATAGCGATTTATAACAAAACGGCCACTCGTTGTATAGGAATCCGACATGAACAATCGGTTAATCGGGGAAATTAATGGACGTTTCTCCTGCTACTACATTCGACATGCCATTTCCGTGCTTTGATCGGAGCCTCCTATTATTTGGAAATCAGTGATTTCCATGGACGACTCCAAATTATAATCGTCCAGTGACCGATTACGTGAGAGGTCAAACCAAAACTGTTTACTCACCTAAAGACTTAGATTGCACAAAAAGCTTGCTAGGACTAATTCCCTTCACTTTCATCTTGGACACGTCGTCCGATAAGCGACTCGGGGAAGGCACAGAATTTTCTATCACAGAACTCGTTTTCTTCAATTGGGGACGGGAGGGAAGCAAACTTGCGGGCGACGACGTTTCGACCATTTCCGCGACCGCAGCCTCGGGAAGCGTCGGCGTCCGGTCGGAGATTCGCGAAGTAAGTGCCGTACTACGGGTGGATAAAAAACCAACATCTGAGGGAAGTGAAACTGGTAATTGAGCGTCCAGCTTCTGCTTGAATGTCGGTTGTGCAGGGTGCTGCGATAGCGTGCTCTGATGTACGGATTTGGTGCTGTCATTGTCTTTCGGCTTCGAGTCGACGTCAAGAGCTGATCGCCTGTAACAATAAAAAAAAAACGTTACATCCACTTTACGAGAATGTTAACGTTAATGAAAACATTGTCCAGACAGCGATATCCAATCTCTCCAAACCACTCCCGTTGCCATGTTAATTGAATCCCCGCATGTTGTTTTGTTTTTTTTTTTTCAGGATCCAGTTCCCCGGCACATATCGGATTTATTAAATTTTAATTGAGTTATATCGAAGCCTAACAGTTTATTAGTGAGTTTTTTTTTGGAATAACGAAAATATTTACCATGAACTTTCGACGATCTAAAGTTGCCCTTGGCCTTTGGTGTAGAGCCGGTCCATTACCCTTCGTGACCCAACAACAAACAACGAGTTATCGAACTTTTGTAGTAATTGGCCTAATTATGTATTTATAAACCAATACGACGGCTACATTGTTGAGGAGTAGATTGGTAATATTTTTTTTTTGGAGTGGTGAGCCACTTCGTCTTTTGATTGTAAAAAAAAAGTAAAGACAAGTCTATTTTTCGACCACTACTCTAGGACATTATTCAGTTCAGCAGAAAGAAGTTTAGCCTTTGACCCCCATATTTCAATATTTTTTCACACAGAATTAATTTATTTAATATAAATATTAAAACTGCTCATCAAACAAACGGGGGACTATTTTCACGTAATTTCAACATTTAGTTTCATGGCGCCCAAGGCCTAATCGATATCAGAATCTGTCACGTCACGATTTCTGTTTGTTCGGCTTTGAAGGCCGATATTTCATTGCTTCAATAATTTTTTTTCGCCCAAAAACAACCACCATCACCCACGTTTCGTCGCCTTTACACGGATCCGGTTAACGTTCGTCAGCACGAAACCACATCAAATTTACATTCGCACCGTTTAAATATTTGGAAAAATATTTATGTGAAACAATAAAAATAGAACTCTAAAAATTAAACTCAGTTTGCATGAAATTATTTGAATTTTACCTTCGGGGATTCGATTTCCAGCGTAAATCGACATGTTCCTGCAATTGTTCAACAAAGTAATGGTCGATAAGACGAGCGATCGAAAGATAAGTTTTTCTTTTTGTCACGTTTTTGATCGAAATGTGACGATTTCAATCCCCTATGACGTAACAAGAGTGAAATTAGTCCCGTAAGTAAACATTTTTTCTAAATGCCTCCAATGCAAATTCTAAAAGTAAAATGGCACGTTTTCAATGCTCTAAGAAAGTAAGTTGTTACGAAAACCATCAACATGGGTTGTTTTAAACTGGCACAATCGATGGGCCGCTGTTGTAAAGTGGTACAAAGAAACCTCAGCTAGCCTGAAACGACATAAACTAACTTTCGAGGGCCTCTGATCAGTAATCGGTATAATCGTTAAAATTCTATAATCGAATGAATCGAAATACTCAATTTAAATAATCGAATGATCTTTAAAAGTGCCAACCAAAAGCCTTTGGGAAAATTCGGGTTAGGATTATGGGGTCAAAATCGGCTAAAAAATGACACAGAGCGTCTAAAAATTTATATTTAGAGTCTCTGGGGAGAATCAAGTTAGAATAAGGCCCATATCAGTGAAAATCACTCGAAAGTGAGTAAAAATACAAATTCGAAAGGTTTGGAAAAATTCAAATTAAGATTATAGCAAAAATCGGTTAAAAATTACTCAGAGCGTCTAAAAATGTAAACTAAAAGTTTGATTGAGGTTAGGATGTATATGTATAAAAATGCAAATGTATAAAAATACAAACTTGGAGGGTTTAGAAAAATTCAAATTGCGATTATGGCCAAAATGGGTAAAACATTTACCCAAAGCGTTTAAAAGTGCAAATTTGAGTTCTTGGAGCAATCCGGGTTAGAATGTAGGACCTAAAGTCGATTAAAAATGACCCATTTTATCTAAAAAAGCAAAAAGCGTCTAAAAATGCAAACTAAAAGCTTATGGAAAAGTTCAAGTTAGGATTAAATTAAAATCGATTAAAAACGACCGTCTTTATCTAAAAAAGTAAATGTCGATGTTTTTTTTAAAGTCAGACTAGGATTAAGGCCAAAATCAGTGAAAAATGGCTCAAAATGTTTAAAATTACAAACTTGGTGGGTTTGGAAAAATTCAAATTGAGATTATGGTCAAAATGGGTTAAAAATTTACCCAAATTGTCTAAAAGTGCAAATTTGGAGTTTTTAAGAAATACAGGTTAGAATATAGGACTAAAGTAGACAAAAGGTGACTCATTTCATCTAAAAATGCAAAAGGAGTCTAAAAATGCAAACTAAAAGTTTATCGAAAAGTTCAGGTTAGGATTAGGGCTAAAATCGATTAAAAACCACCGACTTAATCTAAAAAAGTAAATTTCAATGTTTTTTTTTTAAAAAGTCAGACTAGGATTAATGCCAAAATCAGTGAAAAATTACTGAAAATGAATAAAAATACTAAACTTGGAGGGTTTGAAGAATTTCAAATTAAGGTTATGGCCAAAATGAGCTAAAAAATTAGGCAAAGCGTCTAAAAGAGCAAATTTGGAGTTATTGGAGAGATCCAGGTTAGAATATAGGACTGAAGTCGATTAAAAATGACCTATTTCATCTGAAAATGCAAAAAGGGTCTAAAAATGCAAACTAAAACTTTATGGAAAAGTTCAGGTGAGGATTATGACTAAAGTCGATTAAAGAGGATCGACTTTATCTTAAAAAGTAAATTTTGATCTTTTTTTTTTTAAATCAGGCTAGGAATAAAGCCAAACTCAGTGAAAAATTGCTCAAAATGTTTAAGAATGCAAACATGGAGAGTTTGGAGAAATTCAAATTAAGATTATTGTTAGCCAAAATGAGTTAAAGACCCAAAGCTTTTAGACCCAAAGCGTCTAAGAGTGCAAATTTGGAGTTTTTGGAGAGATCTGGGTTGAATGTAGGACTAAAGTCGATTAAAATTGACCCATTTCATCTTACAATGCAAAAAGAGTCTAAAAATGTAAACTAAAAGTTTATGGAAAAGTTCAGGTGAGGGTTAGGACCAAATTCGATTAAAAAGGACCGACATTATCTTAAAAAGTAAATTTTGATGTTTTTAAAAAAAAATCAGGCTAGCACTAAGGCCGAAGTCAGTGAAAAATTACTCAAAATGTATAAAAATGCAAGTTAGGAGGGTTTGGGGAAATTCAAATGACGATTATGACCAAAATGGGTTAAAAATTTACCCAAGCGTCTAAAAGTACAAATGTGGAGTTATTTGAGAGATCCGGGTTAGAATATAGGCCTAAAGTCGATTAAAATTGACCCATTTCATCTAGAAACACAAAAAGCGTCTGAAAATGCAAACTAAAAGCTTATGAAAAAGTTCAGGTTAAGTTTAAGACTAAAATAGATTGAAAACGAGCGACTTTATCTAAAAAATTCAATTTCGATGTTTTTTTTTAAGTCGGACGAAGATAAGGCCAACATCAGTGAAAAGTGACTCAAAATACAAACATGGACGGTTTGGAGAAATTTAAATTGAGACTATGATAAAGCGTCTAAAAGTGCAAATTTGGAGTTTTTGGAGAAATCCAGGTTACAATATAGGATTAAGTCAAAAGTCGATTAAAAATGACCCATTTCATCTAAGAATGCAAAAAGCGTCTAAAAATGCAAACTAAAACTTTATCGAAAAGTTCAGGTTACGATTAGAACTAAAATCGATTAAGAACGACCGACTTTATCTAAAAAAGTAAATTTTGATGTTTTTTTTAGTCAGACTAGGATAAAGGCCAAAATCAGTGAAAAATGACTCAAAATGTTTAGAATTACAAACTTGAAGGGTTTGGAGAAATTCAAATTGAGATTATGGCCAAAATGGTTTAAAAACTTACCCAAAGCGTCTAAAAGTGCAAATTTGGAGTTTTTAAAGAAATACAGATTAGAATCTAAGACTAAAGTCGACTAAAAGTGACTCATTTCATCTAAAAATGCAAAATTAGTCTAAAAATGCAAACTAAAGGTTTATGGAAAAGTTCAGGTTAGGATTAGAGCTAAAAATCGATTAAAAACGACCGACTTTATCCAAAAACTAAATTTCGATGTTTTTTTAAAAAAGTCAGGCTAGGATTAAATCCAAAATCAGTGAAAAATTACAGAAAATGAATAAAAATACAAACTTGGAGGGTTTGAAGAAATTCAAATTGCGATTATGACCAAAATGGGTTAAAAATTTACCCAAAGCGTCTAAAATGACCCAGTTTATCTAGAAATGCTAAAAGCGTCTAAAAATATAAACTAAAACTTTATGGAAAAATTCAGGTTAGGATTCGGACTAAAATCGATTAAAAACGACAGACTTTATCTAGAAAAGCAAATTTCGATGTTTTTTAAAAAGTCAGGCTAGTATTAAGGCCAAAATCAGTGAAAAATTACTCCATATGTATGAAAATACAAAGTTGGAGGGTTTGGAGAAATACAAATTGAGATTATGGCCAAAATGTGTTAAAAATTTACCCAAAGCATCTAAAAGTGCGAATTTGGGGTTTTTGGAGAGACCCGGTTTAGAATATAGAATTAAAGTTGATTAAAACTGCCCCATTTCATCTAACATTGCAAAAAGCGTCTAAAAATGCAAACTAAAAGTTTACGGAAAATGTCAGGTTAGGATTATGACTAAAATCGATTAAAAACGACCGCCTTTATCTAGAAAGTAAATTTCGATATATTTTTTTTAAAGTCAGGCCAGGATTGAGCCCAAAATCAGTGAAAAATGACTCACAATGTATAAAAATACAAACATGGAGGGTTTGGAGAAATTCAAATTGAGATTATTTCCAAAATTGGTTAAAAATTTACCTAAAGCGTCTGAAAGTGCTAATTTGGAGTTTTTGGGGAAATCCGGGTCTATCTATATAGTCTAGTCTAGAATAGTCTAGACATAAATCATCTAAAAATGCAAAAAGCGTCTAAAAATTCAAACTAAAAGCTTATGGAAAAGTTCAGTTTAAGATTAGAACTAAAATCGATTAAAAACGACCGAGTTTATCTAAAAAACTAAAGTTCGATGTTTTATTAAAAAAATCAGGCCAGGATTAAGGCCAAAATGAGTGAAAAATTACCCAAACTGTATAAAAATACAAACTTGGCGGGTTTGGAGAAGCTCAAATTGATATTATGGCGAAAATGGGTTAAACATTGTAAGTGTAAAATAACATTGTAAGTGTTAAACATTAAAAGTGTAAATTATTAGTTTTTTTGAGATATCCGGGTTAGAATATAGGAACAAAGTCCATTAAAAATGACTCATTTCATCTAAAAAAGCAAAAAGCGCCTAAAAATGCAAACTAAAAGTTTATGGAAAAGTTCAGGATAGGATTAGGATAAAAATAGATTAAAAACGAGCGACTCTATCTAAAAAACTAAATTTCGATGTTTTTTTAAAAAAGTCAGGCTAGGATTAAGGCCAAAATCAGTGAAAAACTACTGAAAATGAATAAAAATACAAACTTGGAGGGTTTGAAGGAATTAAAATGGCGATTATGACCAAAATGGGTTAAACATTTACCCAAAGCGTCTAAAAGTGTAAATTTTTAGTTTTTTTTTAGATATCCGGGTTAGAATATAGGAACAAAGTCCATTAAAAATGACTCATTTCATCTAAAAAAGCAAAAAGCGCCTAAAAATGCAAACTAATAGTTTATGGAAAAGTTCAGGATAGGATTAGGATAAAAATAGATTAAAAACGAGCGACTTTATCTAAAAAAGTAAGTTTCGACGCCTTTTTAAAAAATCGGGATACGATTAAGGCCAAATCAGTGAAAAATTAATCAAAATGTATAAAAATACAAACTTGGAGGGTTTGGAAAAATTCAAATTGCGATTATGGCCAAAATGGGTTAAAAATTTACCCAAAGCTTCTAAAGGTTAAAATTTGGAGTTTTTAGAGAAATCCGGGTTAGAATATAGGACTAAAGTCGATTAAAAATGACCCATTTCATATAGAAACGGAAAAAGCATCTGAAAATGCAAACTAAAAGCTTATGGAAAAGTTCAGGTTAAAATTAAGACTAAAATCGATTGAAAACGAGCGACTTTATCTAAAAAAGTAAATTTCGATGTTTTTAAAAAAGTCGTGCTAGGATAAGGCCAAAATCAGTGAAAAAAACTCAAAATACAAACTTGGAGGGTTTGGAGAAATTCAAGTTTAGATTATGGCCAAAATGAGTTAAAAATTTACCCAAAGCGTCTAAAAGTGCAAGTTTGGAGTTTTTGGAGAAATCCAGGTTACAATATAGCGCTAAAGTCGATTAAAAATGACCCATTTCATCTAGGAATTCAAAAAAAGTGCCAAAAAATACAAGCGAAAACTTTATGGAAAAGTTGTGGTTAAAATTTGGACTAAAATCGATTAAAAACGGCCAAATTTATCTAAAAAAGTACATTTCGATATCTTCTTAAAAAAGTCAGGCCAAGATTAAGGCAAAAATGAGTGAAAAATGACTCAAAATATATAAAAATACAAACTTAGAGGATTTGGAGAAATGCAAATTGAGATTATGGCCAAAATGGGTTCCAAATTTACCCAAAGCGTCTTAAAGTGCAGATTTGGAGTTTTTGGAGAAATCCTGGTTAGAATATAGGACTAAAGTCGATTACATTCAAAAGGTGGTTAGTTCAGGTTAGCTTTGGTTAAATCAGATCAGTTCAGGTAGGCTTAGTCAGCCCCCTGGAGGGCCGCTTGTTTGGTGTGTTACTTTGATGAACGTACATGTGACACATCACTTTCAGCTGCTTTGAATTTAGCTAGTTATTGGTGCAACCATAATTTAGATATATGCATTTTTAAGCAAAAAACAGTAAGGTCTTAAAAAATAAATGAAAGAAAGAAAGAGATATATTTAGCATTTTGCACCCAAAATTATTCAGAAAACCTTTTTCTTAACTTTTTTTTTTAGTAAAATAAGCAAAAGTTTTGAACTCAGGGATTCAATAGTGAACACAAAATTTAAATATCTGCACTTTAAACCGTCAAATTGGGAAAAAATGCAAAAAATTAGGAAAAATTGTAGAAAAATCATATATAAATCACTCCAGTCAAATTAGTTAACAAAACATTTTGTTTTTCTAGTTAAATAGGCCATGCCACACCTTATTTCAGCTGCTTTGAACTCAGAAGTTTAATGGTGAAAATAAATTTAGAGACAGATTTTCAACTAAAAAAAATTGCTTAAATTTCTGCACTTTAAACCAACAAATTGGGAAAAAATTGTAAAAAAATTATATATAAATCACTCCAGTCAAATTAGTTAACAAAACATTTTGTTTTTCCAGTTAAATAGGCCATGTGACACCTTATTTCAGGTGCTTTTAACTCAGGAGTTCTAATGGTGAAAACAAATTTAGAGACAGATTTTTAACTAAGAAAAATTTCTAAAAACTTAAGAAACAATTTTGAAATACATAGAAAACCCTTTTATAGTTATTTATGTATCAAAGGCCTTAATGGCACCAGTAATGCACCACGGGCTTTAATACCCGTGGTGCATACAAACTTTTATTTCCCACCAGTTCATGTTAGTGTGATTCTACAATATATTATTTAAAAAAAAAAAACTAAATTTGTTTGCTTTATGCGCACTTTAAAGGAGCGTAAAGTTTATGTTTACGTATTAGGTAACTAAGGAATAAAAACAAAATAATGAACTAGTAGGACGTAGAAATTTTTAGTCACTAGTAATATCTATATAGTAATACAATAATTAAAAATAAAACAGAATTTTTGTGTTGTAAACCTTAAATCAGTCAACATTTTTTTTTCGTTTTTTTTTTAGTTAAATAACTTTTGTGGCATCTCATTTTCAGCTGCCTGTAACTTGAAAACGCCTTGACCGATTCGAGTGAATCCAGCTGTTTTGCCCTCTTCTTGATGTCCTCTTTCACCTCCCACCATCCGTGGGTGCAATATTTTCGGAGATAGATGCCTTTGGAGGTCGATTTTTAAGCACTTGTAGAATCGCGTTTTTGGACCATTTTTGAAAAACCTCTTTAGAGATTAATTTCATTCGAAATAAGTTTGTACGTTCTTAGGGGATTGCAAAGGTGCCATTCCGATCAGAACAGCAAAAGAAGGTTCCCGAAGTTTTTTGAAAATGTCCAAAGGGGGGTTATTACACGACTTTTTTCTCAATTCTCAAATTTGACCTCCTGTAACTTGAGAACGCCTCGACCGCTTCCAGTGAATTCAAGTGTTTTGTCCTCTTCTTGATGTCCTCTTTGACCTCCCAATATCGGATGATCTGTGGGTGCAATATTTTTGGAGATAGACGCCTTTGGAGGTCGACTTTGAAGCACTTTTAGAATCGCGTTTTTGGACCATTTAAAAAGAAAAAATCTTTAGAGGTTAATTTCATTCGAATTAAGTTTGTTACGTTCTTAAGAGATTGCAAGCGTGCCATTCCGATCAAAACAGCAAAAAAATTTTTCCCGATTTTTTTTGAAAATGCCTAAAAAGGAGGGGTATTACGACTTTTTTCTCAATTCTTAACTTTGAAAGCCTGTAACTTGAGAAAGCCTTGACCGATTCGACTAAATCCAACTGTTTTGTCCTCTTCTTGATGTCCTCCTTCACCTACCACCGTCCGTGGGTGCAATATATTTATTAATTATCAGGTATTACGGATTATTCCCACCATCGGAAGTTCCGTAGGTGCAATATTTTCGGAAATAGAACCCTTCCGAAGTCGATTTTTCAGAACTTTTAGAATGGCGCCTTTTGACCATTTTTAAAAAAACCTTTCTAAAGTTTTAATTTCATTCGAATTGAGTTTGTTACGTTCTTAGGGGATTTCCTTTTTTTTCCAATTTTTTTTTTTTTTTTGAAAATGTCCAAAGGGTATTACGACTTTTTCCTCAATTCTCAATTTTGAGCGCTTGTAACTTGAGAAAGCCTTAACCGATTCGAGTGAATCCAACTGTTTTGTCCTTTTCTTGGTGGTCTCCTTCACCTCCCACCATCGGAAGATCCGTGGATCAAAAACAAAAAAAAAATTCCGATTTTTTTTTAAATGTCCAAATGGGAGGTATTACGACTTTTTTCTCAATTCTTAACTTTGACCGCCTGTAACTTGAGAACTCTTTGACCAATTCGAGTGAATCCAACTGTTTTTACCTCCCACCATCTGTGGGTGCAATATTTTCGGAGATAGAACCCTTCGGAGGTCGATTTTTCAGAACTTTTTGACCATTTTTAAAAAAACCTTTTTAGAGTTAAATTTATTCAAATTGAGTTTGATACCTTGTTAGGGAAATGCAGTTTTTTCAAAGTTTTTTCGAAAATATCCAGGGGGGGGGGGGTATTACGAATATTTTCTCAATTATCAGCTTTGAAAGCCTGTAACTTGAGAAAGCCTTGATCGATACGAGTGAGTCCAACTGTTTTGCCCTCTTCTTGGTGTCCTCCTTCACCTCCCACCAAATCCGTGGGTGCAATACTTTCGGAGATAGACCCCTTCGGAGGTCGATTTTTAAGTACTTTTAGAACTTCGTTTCCGCACCATTTTTAAAAAACCTCTTTAGACGTGAATTTCATTCGAATTGGGTTTGTTACGTTCTTAGGGGACTGCAAGCGTGCCATTCCGATCAAATACAGCAAACAAAATTTCCCATTTTTTTTTTAAATGTTCAAATTACCAGTTTTTTTCAATTCTCAACTTTGACTGCCTGTAACTTGAGAACGCCTTGACCGATTCGCGTGAATCCAATTGTTTTGTCCTCTTCTTGACGTCCTCTTTCACCTCCCATCGTTGGCCACTTTTAATAAATTTCGGATTTTTTTGTATGCAGTTTTTGATCGAAATGGGACGGTTTCAATGTCCTATATGAACGTAACAAACTTACTTACAGCGAAGTTAGTCCCATAAGTGATTTTTTTTAATATCTCGAAAGCATATTTTAAAAGTGCCTAAAAATGACCCAATTGAAGGGGGATCTCCGAAACTATTAAAACGATGGGACCGATGATGGAAGATGGATCTATGAAACGATTTGAATTTTACCTCCAGGGATTTGATTTCCAACGTAAATGGACCGATGTGCCCGGAATTCTTGAACAAGTAATGGCTGATGAGACGGGCGATCGAAGGAAGTTTTGTGTTCTCATGCGGATATAACGGGGTACTTATATATACCTAGATTAAAGAGTTTCACTGGCATAGACTTTGCAGAGTTATTGAATTTTGTCGAAATATTACGTATTGTTCCAGAAGGAAAAGCAGGAGACCACAAAAGACACTTTGACATCAAAAGACTGCTGTGATTGGCTAATATTTGCTAGTGACTATATCGCACGTTGTTTGAATATTTTACCAGTACATACAATATTTTAATTTAGGATGTACTTACTGCCTTATGTGCTGGTAAACTTACCAAACAGATCAGTCTTTTATTTTACACGTTTACGTCACAAGTTGAGCTCGTATACCAAAACAAGTTATAAGTTGAGTATTATGTTGAAGTTGCATTAAAGGCGACATTTAGTTACTAAAGGCAGTTATAAGAAACTTTGAAAAGTTAAAGTGAGAAACAAGCAAAAATAAGTAGTTTGACGCTTCAATTCGATTAACTTTCCAAAGCCAAGTGATCTTAATCGGGATCAATAGCATGTCTTAACAGGCCTAATCCAGGCAGGAAGAAGTCGCTCGTGTGATATCATTGTTTATGGGCCCTAATATCTCGAATTTATGATTCAATAAAGAATATCGTGTTTTCCTTAAATAAGTTGCCATAAATGAAATATTGCTCTCTAAACGATCTTTGCACATTTGCTCTAGCCATTAAATTGATATCAGTAAGCGGAATTCATCATGTAAAACAAATATTTGAGACATGCCATGCCATCCCCGTTCTGATGTGGCACGACACAAAATAATTTTCCAATTTGCCATTCACGTTTGCCTCAATCAAATACTCGAATATAAGCGAGATTAAGCTTGCGTTCCCCTCCCTCCCTCGCCCTCATCCGAGATCGATCTTTTTCTTTAATAAATTAAATTTTACCTACGAAGGTCATCCTAGGGCGTGCCCTTATTGAACCTTTCTTATTAGCACAGGCAAATTGTACAAAAATAGACAAGTTGGTTGGCAGAAATCTTCAGTTTGTTTGTTCCATGGTGTGCTCTGATACCTTTTTCGTTTTCTTCGCTACCACAGGGACCATACAAAACCGTCACCATTTTGTTCACAACTCTCCCTACCATTCCTACCCCAACTACTAATATTACAACAAATAATAACAAAAATCTACTACCTTGGAATGTCTCCAATTTTTGGTGGTCTGGACTTTCGGCAAGCACACCCATCTTGCCATAGGTTTGCTGAAACAAAAAAAATCAAATAAAAACTAATATTATAACGAACGACACGAGATATTCAAAACTCACTTAACACTAACAATGCCACCTAATGGAGCCACTAACTATCAAAATATCTCCATTAGCATCTTTACAGTAATTTTTGTCGAAAGTAAGATGCAAACACGCGTTAAATTTGACACTCAGCAATTAAATTCAATTTAAAATCGCGTTCCTAATTGATGTGCCAAGGCTGGAAGTTAATTACAGGCGGTTAGCGGATTAATAGATTGATGGACGGATAGACAGATGGACTGGATAAAAGAGTTGATTACATAAAATGGAAATTTACAAGACAGGGACTTTCTTTTTTAATAATCACCAGGTGCCTGACCCCATAAAAAAAATCAGAGACTTTTTTTTAGCAAAAGTGACCTTACTTGGCCGTAATTCTAGACCTTGAGGCTGGCGATGGCTAGTTAAGCAACATCGACAATAATAGTTATATTATGTTTTTTTACCGAAAATATGGAATTGTTTTGCACTCTAGCACTATGCGTGACGCAAATATACTATCGTGTGTGGCACACAAGTTGAACTTTAGAAGATAATTACGTCGTTTCAATTAGATCCCAATACCCATTGAAGCGTGAGCTTGCTTACGCTGAAAGATAAGGTGACATGTGGATGGTGATCTGATGGAAACGCGTTAAGACATTAATAGGATCGAAGTATAATATATGCAAATTTGGGCAGAACAAGAGGTAATTGAACTTTTAAGAAAATGCCTTGCACCGGTATCTAAGCATCATGCATGGCAAAGTTTCCCATCTATAGAACTGATGGGACTTCCATTGTTGGAAGATGAAAGAAAACATTGAGAAGTTTGTTCTAAAGTTATAGGCTGTCAAATTTTAAAACTGAGAGGAAAGAAGGAATTTGCCTCCTCTTTTGGTCATTTTCAAAAAATCTTTAAATTTTGTTTATGCCCCTTTTGATCGAAATGAGACGAAGAACCTACAATTCCATTTACAACTCGATATCACTATCGGTTCATAAAACAGCAATAGCGACGACACGTATTTCAGCTATTCTATCATTTATGGTACTCCCGTGGAAACTCAGCATAAAATTTTGAACCATATACAATAACCAAGAAAGATCTGAAAAATTTCGTTCATGGTTTTCATGGGTTTGGTACCAAAGGGAAGGATGCAACCTGTAGCATATCCCGTAAGTGGCTACATACCAAATTTCAGCTCCCTAGCTTTATTCGTTTCAGAGATATCACCATTTATATTAATAAATATCACTTTGTTTATAGCAGCAATCTTTGTTTTTGTCTATGACGTGGGTAATCAAGGTTTTTCCATTTAAAAAGCCTTGAACAATGACTTTCTTGTGGAAGGGTGAGCATTGTTAAAACGGATTGTACCGCGGACAAACTATATACCACGTGGACGAGCCTGAACGCCATCAGCCATTGTGAATCCCGACACGAAATTTTCAGATGTCCAGTCTTTACGAAAACATCCTCGAGGACCGAGCATTTTGCACTAAATCTTCCTAAAAATGTTTAAAATTTCACCTGTCATATAGTTTTCCTAGGTCTTCAGCCGATTTTCCATAGTACAAGCCTTTAAAGTTGATGTTTATGTTTCAGAAAATTTCAGCTGTCAAATCGATGAGCGACCGTGGCGTCCCCGGGGCTCCAGAACGGTCATTCGACGAACTACTAATTCGGACCATTCTTCGATTTCCCAGCGAAAAAGTGTTCCCTAGGTGCCCAATAGAAACCATTCTGGCTATCAGTGTTGCCAATTCGAGCAAAAACGCAATTTGGGAGCATTTCATTCTTGATGTGAGCGAATAGGGAAAATTGTCCCTTTTTCACAAAATTGTGAAAAAGGGACAACCATTTTGTAAACCTGAAAAAGTTTTTATCTCAGGTTTTGTACTATTTCTCAAATCTGTACATTAGCACATAGCACAATTAATAATGCAGGGTGTCCCAAGCTATTTGCGTCAGTGGTTTTTGTCAATTCTAAAGAGTCATAATTTAAAATTGTTTGGAGCCCTACTTTTTTTGGTGGAACATTCTGTACATATTTTTGAATTTTGGGTTTTGCCTTGTGAAATTGTGAAAAAGGGACAACCATTTTGTAAACCTGAAAAAGTTTTTATCTCAGGTTTTATACTATTTCTCAAATCTCCTCAAATCTGTACAATAGCACAATTAATAATACAGGGTGTCCCAAGCTAATTGCGTCAGTCGTTTTTGTCATTTCTATAGAGTCATAATTTAAAATTATTTAGAGCCCTACCTATTTTTGGTGGAACATTCTGTACATATTTTTAATTTTTGGGTTTTGCATTGTGAAATTGTGAAAAAGGGTCAACCATTTTGTAAACCTGAAAAAGTTTTTATCTCAGGTTTTGTACTATTTCTCAAATCTTCTCAAATCTGTACATTAGCACATAGCACAATTAATAATACAGGGTGTCCCAAGGTATTTGCGTCAGTTGTTTTTGTCATTTCTAAAGAGCCATAATTTAAAATTAGTTAGAGCCCTACCGCTTTTTTTTTTGGTGGCACACTCTGTACATATTTCTGATTTTTGGGTTTTGCCTTGTGAAATTGTGAAAAAGAGACAATCATTTTGTAAACCTGAAAAAGTTTTTATCTCAGGTTTTATACTATTTCTCAAATCTTCTCAAATCTGTACAATAGCACAATTAATAATACAGGGTGTCCCAAGCTAATTGCGTCAGTTGTTTTTGTCATTTCTAAAGAGTCATAATTTAAAATTATTTAGAGCCCTACCTATTTTTGGTGAAACATTCTGTACATATTTTTAATTTTTGGGTTTTGCATTGTGAAATTGTGAAAAAGGGTCAACCATTTTGTAAACCTGAAAAAGTTTTTATCTCAGGTTTTGTACTATTTCTCAAATCTTCTCAAATCTGTACATTAGCACATAGCACAATTAATAATACAGGGTGTCCCAAGGTATTTGCGTCAGTTGTTTTTGTCATTTCTAAAGAGTCATAATTTAAAATTATTTAGAGCCCTACCGCCTTTTTTTTTTTTTGGTAGAACATTCTGTGCATATTTCTGATTTTTGGGTTTTGCCTTGTGAAATTGTGAAAAAGGGACAACCATTTTGTAAACCTGAAAAAGTTTTTATCTCAGGTTTTGTACTATTTCTCAAATCTTCTCAAATCTGTACATTAGCACATAGCACAATTAATAATACAGGGTGTCCCAAGCTATTTGCGTCAGTTGTTTTTGTCATTTCTATAGAGTCATAATTTAAAATTATTTAGAGCCCTACCGCCTTTTTTTTTTGGTGGAACATTCTGTACATATTTCTGATTTTTGGGTTTTGCCTTGTGAAATTGTGAAAAAGGGACAACCATTTTGTAAACCTGAAAAAGTTTTTATCTCAGGTTTTGTACTATTTCTCAAATCTTCTCAAATCTGTACATTAGCACATAGCACAATTAATAATACAGGGTGTCCCAAACTATTTACGTCAGTTGTTTTTGTCATTTCTATAGAGTCATAATTTAAAATTATTTAGAGCCTTACCGCTTTTTTTTTGTGGTGGAACATTCTGTACATACTTCTGATTTTTGGGTTTTGCTTTGTGAAATTGTGAAAAAGGGACAACCATTTTGTAAACCTGAAAAAGTTTTTATCTCAGGTTTTATACTATTTCTCAAATCTTCTCAAATCTGTACAATAGCACAATTAATAATACAGGGTGTCCCAAGCTAATTGCGTCAGTTGTTTTTGTCTAACCTGTACTATTTCTCAAATCTTCTCAAATCTGTACATTAGCACATAGCACAATTAATAATAGAGGGTGTCCCAAGCTATTTGCGTCAGTTGTTTTTGTCTTTTCTATAGAGTCATAATTTAAAATTATTTAGAGCCCTACCGCCTTTTTTTTTTTTTTGGTGCAACATTTTGTACATATTTCTGATTTTTGGGTTTTGCCTTGTGAAATTGTGAAAAAGGGACAACCATTTTGTAAACCTGAAAAAGTTTTTATCTCAGGTTTTGTACTATTTCTCACATCTTCTCAAATCTGTACATTAGCACACATCACAATTAATAATACCGGGTGTCCCAAGCTATTTGCGTCAGTTGTTTTTGTCTTTTCTATAGAGTCATAATTTAAAATTATTTAGAGCCCTACCGCCTTTTTTTTTTTTTGGTGCAACATTTTGTACATATTTCTGATTTTTGGGTTTTGCCTTGTGAAATTGTGAAAAAGGGACAACCATTTTGTAAACCTGAAAAAGTTTTTATCTCAGGTTTTGTACTATTTCTCAAATCTGTACAATAGCACATAGCACAATTAATAATACAGGGTGTCCCAAGCTATTTACCTCAGTTGTTTTTGTCATTTCTAAAGAGTCATAATTTAAAATTATTTAGAGCCCTACCGCTTTTTTTTTGGTGGAACATTTTGTACATATTTCTGATTTTTGGGTTTTATTATGAAAAAGGGACAACTATTTTGTAAACCTGAAAAAGTTTTTATCTCAGGTTTTGTATTATTTCTCAAATCTGTACATTAGCACATAGCACAATTAATAATACAGGGTGTCCCAAGCTATTTGCGTCAGTTGTTTTTGTCATTTCTATAGAGTCATAATTTAAAATTATTTAGAGCCCTACCGCCTTTTTTTTTTTTTTTGGTGGAACATTCTGTACATATTTCTGATTTTTGGGTTTTGCCTTGTGAAATTGTGAAAAAGGGACAACCATTTTGTAAACCTGAAAAAGTTTTTATCTCAGGTTTTGTACCATTTCTCAAATCTGTACATTACCACATAGCACAATTAATAATACAGGGTGTCCCAAGCTATTTGCGTCAGGTGTTTTTGTCATTTCTATAGAGTCATAATTTAAAATTATTTAGAGTGACGACACTTCTGGCGGATATCGCCGCCATTTTTTAGGTGCCCACTTTGAACTAGATAACCTGACAGGGGAAAAAAAATTCAGACTTTGTCGCGAAACCAAACCAAATCTTGCCTACGCCGTTCTGATTGGCGCGAATTCGTATTTTACACTTTTAAACTCCGTTTCAGTCAGGACAAAATCGCGTTTTGAACTTAATAGAGTTACTTAATACAGTGTTTTTATATTTAATATTTTTATTTATACTTAATATAGTGTTTTCTTTCACTTCTACCACATTTTAACCATCAGTGTTGCCAGTTCGAGCAAAAACGCTCTAATTTGGGAGCATTTCATTCTTGATGTGAGCGAATAGGCAGGATTTTTGAATCGATGCGAGGATCTTCTGTATTTAGATTAATGTAAGAGTAAAGTGTAAACCAATGACCTAGAAGATACGGACAGAGCCAACCAATACCAATATTCCCCTAAAAATGGTCCCGTTTTCTGGTCTGCCATTTTTCAAGTATTCAAGACGGAATTTTATCGTCACAGTACGGGCGAATTCCAAAACTCACCAGATCATCTACCGGGTAGATCAGTCACCTGATCAATCCATTAAGTTGCTAGATGGCCATCACATGACCAGCTTAACCGGTAGATGACCCGGTGAATTTTGGTATTCGCCCCAAATCAATAATTGATGAATCACGATTTCTACTTATTTGACGTAAAATGTCATGTGAAGTCACTTCTGGAGGATATCGCCGTAATTTTTTAGGTGCCCACTTTGAACTCGATAGTTACTACCTGACAGGGGAGCAAAGGAAAAGTTCGGATTTTGTCGCGAAATCAAACCGAATCTTGGCTACGCCGTTCTGATTGGCGCGAATTCGTATTTTACACTTATAAACTCCGTTTGAGTTGTGGGAAAATCGCGCTTTGAACTCAATAGGAATTTCTACTTAATACAGTGTTTTTACATTTAATATTTTTATTTATACTTAACTTTTTTTTTCCACTTCTACCACATTCTAGCCATCAGTGTTGCCAATTCGAGCAAAAACGCTCTATTTCGGAGCATTTCATTCTTGATGTGAGCGAATAGGCGGGAGCTTTGAATCGATGTGAGGATTTTTCGAGGATCTTCTGTATTTAGAGTAATGCCAACGAAGGGCCAACAATGTCAAATGGCAACATTGACGTTTGACGTTATTTAGTGCTAGGTAATGTAAAGTGTAGACCAATGACCCAGAAGATACGGACAGAGCAAACCAATACCGACGTTCCCCTAAAAATAGTCTCGTTTTTTGGCCGGAAGTCTGCCATTTTTCAAGTAGGTACCCACGACGTAATTTTATCGTCACATAGTTGATGAATCACAATTTCTAATTATTTGATGTTAGATGTCATGTGACGTCACTTCTGGCCGGATATAGCCGCCATTTCTTAGGTGCCCACTTTGAACTCGACAGACTTCACAGGGGAAAAAAAACTTCGAATTTTAGGTAATGTAAAGTGTACACCAATGACCTACAAGATACGGACAGAGCAAACCAATACCAATATTCCCCTAAAAATAGTCCCCTTTTTTGGCCGGAAGTCTGCCATTTTTCAAGTAGGTACCCACGACGTAATTTTATCGTCACATAGTTGATAAATCACAATTTCTAATTATTTGATGTTAGATGTCATGTGACGCCACTTCTGGCGGATATAGCCGCCATTTCTTAGGTGCCCACTTTAAACTCGATAGAGTTACTGCCTGACAGGGGAGGAAAGAACAAGTTCGGATTTTGTCGCGAAACTAAACCAGATCTTGGCTACGTCATTCTGATTGGCGCAAATTCGTATTTTACACTTTTAAACTCCGTTTAAGTCAGAGGAACATCGCGTTTTGAACTTAATGCAGTGTTTTATATTTATTTAAAAAAAATTTCATTTTATATTTAGTATTTTTATTTATAGTTATTAGTGTTTTTTCCAATTCTACCACATTCTAGCCATCAGTGTTGCCAATTCGAGCAAGAACGCTCCATTTCAGAGCAATTCATCCTTGATGTGAGCGAATAGGCGCGGGCTTTGAAGCGATGCGAGGATTTTTCGAGGATCTTCTGTATTTAGAGTAATGCGAACGAAGGGCCAACAATGTCAAATGACAACATTGACGTTCTTTAGTGCTAGGTAATGCAAAGTGTAGACCAATGACCTAGAAGATACAGACAAAGCAAACCAATACCGATATTCGGTTAAAAATGGTCCCGTTTTTTGGCTCGAAGTCCGCCATTTTTCATGTACTCATGACGTAATTTTATCGTCACAGTACATCAATAATTGATGAATCAGGATTTCTAATTATTTGACGCGAGATGTCATGTCTGGCGGATATCGCCGCCATTTTTTAGGTGCCCGCTTTGATCTCGATAGAGTTACTAGCCGACAGGGGAGGAAAGGAAAAGTTCGGGTTTTGTCGCGAAACCAAACCAGATCTTGTCTACGCCGTTCTGATTGGCGCAAATTCGTATTTTAGACTCTTAAACTCCGTTTGAGTCATGGGGAAATGGCGCTTTGAATCCAATAGAGTTACTTAATACAGTGTTTTTATATTTAAATTTTTTATTGAACTTAATATGGTGTTTTTTCCACTTATAATTTTTATTCGTTTATTTATTTTTTTGACATATTTTTTAGACTTATTGAGCTCATTAATTCTATTTTCTTTCTCTTTTAATGATTCTAAATTTTTACTTCTTAAAATGTAAATGCTTATCCACTGTTACCATAAAAGTTATACACAGAACAAAAGAAATGTTGACTAATATTAAGTTTAAAATAGAAAAATTCTGTTTTATTTTTTAGACATTACTAGTGACTCTAAATTTTTTAAAAACCACATTTTTTACAAATTTATTGCACATTTCTTTTAGTTGTAGAGTAGTAGAATGTTGAAAAAAAAACATCGAAACTACCAGCGAAAAAGAACCATTGATAGTTGAATAAAATGTTGACTAATTTTAAATTTATAGTTCCGACGAATACCGCCGCCATTTTTTAGGTGCCCACTGCTAAAAAAGTGGGACCAAAAATTTTAACTAGAGAGTCTTTTCAGATCTAAAATACTAGCTCGTTGGTGTAGACAAAAAATGTTGAATAAAATACTTCAAAGTAAATACTAATAATTTTTGCGATATATGGCATTTTCGGTTGGGTGCTCTAGAGCAATTTGCGAACATTTCAACTTTAAAATCTGATTCAGAAAGTAGATAATAGAGATACTATCGGATTCCTCTATAGAATATCAAGCCAAAAATGATATTAGTTACGTCATGCTGAGCATGCAAATCGCGAGAGGGTTACACCGAGGATTTTCAATGACACGAACGCTCCCTGGGAGTGTTTTTGGTAAATTAAATTTTCGATTTGGTAAGACTGCTATCTATTCGCTAGGAACAAAAACTATTAGATTGGATGCCAATACCCCGGAGATTTCCCAAATTCTGGGAGTTTTTTCGAAATTAAACGTGAATGGGAAGATTGCGGAGAAAATTAGTTTTTTAAGCAATTCTTTTGGAGTAGTGTCGGGTTCGAACAACGAACCGAATTCATCGTAAATTTAGTGGATTGCTCGGAGTGCTCGGATTGATCCGCGTACGGGTCGGGCTTTGGGCTCGCTAGCCTTGTGCTTCTATCATTTTGTATTCGATCTTTCTCTAATGACGCTTTGTAAAGCGAGATAGTATTTATTATTGGTGTTAGACAGTCACTGTATGTGCCAGTTTTGCGCACGTGCACGAGGAATCAGTGAAGTCAAATTCCAATTTTGAATTTGGATATCTGTAGTTTTTTATTTTTTACCTGTTTTTTATTTTGACAATAGAAAGTTACACTTAGCCCGCTTAGCTGCAAACTACAAGGTAGTTAACCATGGATGAACCAACTCCCAGTAATTCCAGTTCCGCTTCGAGTTCAAATGAAGGTAAACATGGCCTTCAAGGAAAGAAGAAAAAAGACAAACTTACGCATGATGAAAAAAAAATTAAACAATGTTGGCTGGATTATTCCGAATATAAAGAATGGTTAGGGAAAGCGATGATCACGCATGCGCATTATTTTGGAAACAGAGGTTATTCTGCGCCGTATTTGCTTGTATCTAGTAATGTAAGGTCTTGGAATGTGGAAAATTTGGGAATATCTGGTTTTGGTGCTGGAAATTTATTTTCATAAGTGTTGGCAACACTGATTGGATGTACGGTCTAGACACAAATCGTCCAAGTGGCAATTTATAATTTAATGTTCAAAAATCATAATTTCAAATTCAAAGTTGGGATACTGATTTTTGGTCTGGTACTACATGAATTATTTCAGGTTAATTCAGATTAAATCATTAGTGGGTTTTTTTATATCTTGAAAGAGCATTTTAAAAGTGTTCAGAAATTGAAGAGGTCTATCTCAAAAGCCATTGAAGTGGTGAACCGCTGGTAGGAGGTGAAGAAGACATCGATAAGAACAAAAAACTGTTGGATTCACTCCAATCGGTCCACTCGTCCAAATATGAGACGATTTCACCGACGGACTTAAGGCTCAGTTTCAGGTAAAATCATTAACCATAGAGGCTCTATGTATATCAAAATTCAGCAAATTCAGAAGAACTACTCTACAAATCGTACTTCGTAATATCGTAACATAATAATCGTAATTCCACTAACAATAGTGTTGGCTTCTGCAAATCATAAAATCTGTTTCTTCGCTAACATTGCCCCTTATTAACGCTCTCAATATATTCCAAGAAAGACCTCTATTTGTTTTCATGTTTACAAAGCGAAAGCTAACGATGTAAATACGCAGTTTCCCACTATGTATCATCACATAGTAATTACGGCTGTTATAACATCGACATTGTTTGCTATTGTTGCCACTAACAGCGAGCGGTATTTATCTATTGTGATGTAGAATGCATGTGTCACACTGGTTCCAGAAACTTGGAGCAGATTTTATAATAACAAGATAAAATAAACACAATAAATAATATCTATCAGGCAGCGCGGCAAGACTTTTATACCATTTTATTATACTCCGAAAATAATCCCATCCTTTGTTTTCTCAATAAAAATCTAAGGACCGCAATACTCTCAGAGCGGTCACCCGCAAAGAGTATCAGATAATACAAAAATATCATCCGGCTACTCCGGGGTTGGAAAGGCTAGTAAATGATAAACTGTCACGATGAAACAAACGGCAACCAATAGCGTTTCTAGCCCTGACAGCAGTGTTGCCAATTCGAGCAAAAACGCTCCATTTCGGAGCATTTTATCCTTGATGTGAGCAAAGCGGGAGCTTTGAATCGATTCGAGGATCTTCTGTACTTAAATTGATGCGAAGGAAGAGTCAACAATATCAAATGATAACATTGATGTTTGTCGTTCTTTACTGCTAGGTAATGTAGAGTGTAGACCAATGACCTAAAAGATAGGGACAGAGCAAACCAATACCGATATTCCCCTAAAAATGGCCGGAAGTCCGCCATTGTCAAAGTACTCACGACGTAATTTTATCATCACATTACAGCAATTGATGAATCACGATTTCTAATTAGTTGACGTAAGATGTCAGGCGACGTCAACTAATTAGAGTTATGGTCCATTTCAAATAGATATTCATCTAGCAGGCCGAGGAATTGACAGATTCGTCCTATTCCATCCACGTAAATGTGTCATTTACATGTCAATTTCTCAGCTTACTGGATGCATATCTATTTGAAATTGGCTCTACTACCTGACAATGGAGGAAAAGAAAAGTTCGTGTTTTGTCGCGAGACCAAACCAGATCTTGGCTACGCCGGCAGAGGGTTGCAGCGCTGCTCTCGTAGCGGCTCAGCGCAGTGTGAAGGTTCCCATTGTTCTCAAATGACCTAGAAGATACGGACAGAGCAAACTAATACCGATATTCCCCTATAAATGGCCGGAAGTCCGCCATTTTTAAAGTTCTCACGACGTAATTTTATCGTCATACTACATCAATTGATGAATCACGATTTCTAATTAGTTGACGTAAGATGTCAGGCGACGCAACTTCTGGCAGATATCGCTGCCATTTTTTAGGTGCCCACTTTGAACTCGATGATAGAGTTACTATTTGACAGGGAAGAAAAGAAATGTTCGGATTTTGTCGCGAGACCAAACCAGATCTTGGCTACGCCGGCAGAGGGTGGCAGCGCTGCTCTCGTAGCGACTCGGCGCAGTGTGAAGGTTCCCATTGTTCTCAATGCTTTTCCACCAGCGGCCCCACTAAGCAGCGCCGCTTAGCGGCCTAGCAGTGTTGCCAAATCGACGGCAAACGTTCTTGGCTACGCCGGCGAGACCAGCCACTCCAGCCATATCCAAACTAGATATCAAGCCAGATCTTGGCTACGCCGGCGTGCGTTCTGATTGGCGCAAATTCGTAGTTGACACTTTTAAATTTAAATGACACTCCGTTTGCGTCATGGGGAAGTTGCGATTTGAACTCGATAGAGGGAACATAAGTATACTTAATATATAATGTTTTTTTTTCACTTATAATTTTTATTCGTTTATTTCTCTTTTTGACGTATTTTTTAGACTTATTGGGCTCATAATGATATTTTCTTTCTTTTTTAATGGTCCTAAATTTGTGCTTGTCAAATTGTCTTTTATTCGTATTTTTTATTCCTTGTTTGTTGCGGCAACTCTGTATTTTTTTAAATAAAATTAGTTTATATTTTTATTTATAAAAAAGTTTTAGCTGTATTTTTTTGTTTACTCAATTTCTCTTTTTTTATCTCTATGTGTTCCGCTCATTTAATTTGGTTTCATTTTGCAACTTTTTATGTTTGTTGTTTAAATTTATTTTCCCGTCATATTTCCTAATGTCAGAGTTATTTTTCCTTAAATCGTCTTTCTCATGGTTTGGTTAAATCAGGATAACTTTGGTTAGTTCGAGTCCATAAAAATGAGGTTTAGGAATTTCGAAAATTCCAACTTCCAACTTCCGGAAATATTCGAAAAAAAAATTGAAAAAAGCTTTTTTTTTCAGTTTTAATTTAAAGATATACTTATAGCCACTTTTTGGTCTATTCAACGTGTTATTTTCCTATTTAAAATTCGACTTTTCGTTTTTATGGAACTATTATTAATTCTGAATTCTGATTCGAAATGCATGCTGAATTGAAATGCAGAATTGCAAGAAAATTCAGAATGCACTGTAAAACATCCTAGACTGTATTTAAAAAATAATAATGTGATGATGGATAAAAAACGAAACGTCTTAAAATTAAAATTCCACATTAAAGAGAGCAAAAAGGGTAATTTATTTTTTATTATCTCCTCATGGTCTTAATTTCATCAAACATTTACAATGGGGGCAAAAGTCACAAAAAAAATGTTGACTAATTTTAAGTCTATAGTTCCGGCGGATATCGCCGCCATTTTTTAGGTGCTCACTCTGCTAAAAAAAGTGGGGCCAAAACTGTAAAACAGGAATCTTTTTAGATGTAAAATACTAGCTCGTTGGTGTCGACAAAAAATTTTGAATAAAAAGGTTCAAAGTAAATACTGATAAGATTTGTCATTTATTTTTTGTGTTATGGCTGTTCTAGAGCAATTTGCGAACATCTCTAACTTTAAAATCTGATTCAGAGAGTAGCGAATAGAGACACCCTCGGATGGCTCTAGAACATCAATCCAAAAATGCTATTTTTCAATGATACGAGCGCTTCCTAGGGGTGTTTTTGGTGAACTAAATGAGCGAATTTAAAATTTCGAGTTGGCAACACTGCCTGGCAGCCATACATTTTCTTGAGATTGTGCTGTATTTCGATTTTTATTTTTAGGAAGAAAATTACTACGAAAATGAGCGGAGACGTGAGTTAGATAGCTAAAACCTGTCTCGGTCCGACTTCTGATTTCATAACTCGTTTCTTGTTGACAGTTGGGTTAAAAATATCTTTACAGCGTTGCCAAACATCGGAATTTATCATGAACTGTAATTATGTGATTATGTCGAATCGCGCATCTCGAAACAAAATAAAAGAAAATTACATAACTAATAATAGGGAAATTTAAAAGTTAATAATTTAACACATACCGTTTGCGAATATGACCAATCAAATTGCGAAAACGAACCGTGAGTTCTTAATTCTCTAATCTTAACATAAAGAGTAACTGAACTATCCTGCGCTAACCTAACCTAAACGTAAAAAGTGTAACTAAACTAACCTAACTAGGAAAACTAGACCTGGAGTAACCTGAACTAATCGAAGTTAACCTGATCTAAAAATTAAAAAAAAAACACTGACTTAACCTGAGCTAGCCTAACCTAAACGTAAAAACTGTAACTGAACTAACCTAACCAGGAAAACTAGAACTGGACTAACTAGACCTATAAACGAAGTTAACCTGATCTAAAAATTAAAAAAGAAGTAGTAACCTAAACTGAACTAACCTGAGCTAGCTTAATCTAAACGTAAAAAGTGTAACTGAACTAACCTAATCAGGAAAACTAGAACTGGACTAACCTGAACTAACCAGACCTAATCTGAACTAACCGAAAGTTAACCTGTTCTAAAAATTAAAAGAAAATCGGGCGCTCACGCACCCGCTCTTCATATTATTCTCTACCCTTAACATAAAGAGTAGAACTGAAGTAACCTGAGCTAACCTTAACTGAACTAACCTTAAGCAAGCCTAACCTAAACGTAATAAGTGTAAATGAACTAACCTAATCAGGAAAACTAGAGCAGAACTAACCAGAGCTAACCTAACCGAAATTAAAAAGTGAAACTGAACTAACCTAACCACGGAAACTGGAACTGAACTAACCTGAACTATCCGAAAGTTAACCTGTTCTAAAAATTAAAAGAAAATGGGGCCCTCACGGGCCCGCCTTTCATATTATTCTCTACCCTTAACATAAAGTGTAGAATTAAAAAGTGTAACTGAACTACCTAACTAGGAAAACTAGAACTGGACTAACCTGAACTAACCGAAGTTAACCTTTAACCTTTAAGTTAAAATTAAAAACAAGTACCTACTAACCTAAACTGAGCTGAGCTAGCGTAACCTAAACGTAAAAACTGTAACTGAACTAACCTAACCAGGAAAACTAGAACCAGACTAACGAGACCTATAAACGAAGTTAACCTTATCTAAAAATTAAAAAAGAAGTAGTAACCTAAACTGAACTAACCTGAGCTAGCTTAATCTAAACGTAAAAATTGTAACTGAACTAACCTAATCAGGAAAACTACAACTGGACTAACCTGAACTAACCAGACCTAATCTGAACTAACCGAAAGTTAACCTGTTCTAAAAATTAAAAGAAAATCGGGCGCTCACGCGCCCGCTCTTCATATTATTCTCTACCCTTAACATAAAGAGTAGAACTGAAGTAACCTGAGCTAACCTTAACTGAACTAACCTGAGCAAGCCTAACCTAAACGTAATAAGTGTAAATGAACTAACCTAATCAGGAAAACTAGAGCAGAACTAACCAGAGCTAACCTAACCGAAATTAAAAAGTGAAACTGAACTAACCTAACCACGGAAACTGGAACTGAACTAACCTGAACTATCCGAAAGTTAACCTGTTCTAAAAATTAAAAGAAAATGGGGCCCTCACGGGCCCGCCTTTCATATTATTCTCTACCCTTAACATAAAGTGTAGAATTAAAAAGTGTAACTGAACTACCTAACTAGGAATACTAGAACTGGACTAACCTGAACTAACCGAAGTTAACCTTTAACCTTTAAGTTAAAATTAAAAACAAGTACCTACTAACCTAACCTGAGCTGAGCTAGCGTAACCTAAACGTAAAAACTGTAACTGAACTAACCTAACCAGGAAAACTAGAACCAGACTAACGAGACCTATAAACGAAGTTAACCTTATCTAAAAATTAAAAAAGAAGTAGTAACCTAAACTGAACTAACCTGAGCTAGCTTAATCTAAACGTAAAAAGTGTAACTGAACTAACCTAATCAGGAAAACTAGAACTGGACTAACCTGAACTAACCAGACCTAATCTGAACTAACCGAAAGTTAACCTGTTCTAAAAATTAAAAGAAAATCGGGCGCTCACGCGCCCGCTCTTCATATTATTCTCTACCCTTAACATAAAGAGTAGAACTGAAGTAACCTGAGCTAACCTTAACTGAACTAACCTGAGCAAGCCTAACCTAAACGTAATAAGTGTAAATGAACTAACCTAATCAGGAAAACTAGAGCAGAACTAACCAGAGCTAACCTAACCGAAATTAAAAAGTGAAACTGAACTAACCTAACCACGGAAACTGGAACTGAACTAACCTGAACTATCCGAAAGTTAACCTGTTCGAAAAATTAAAAGAAAATGGGGCCGTCACGGGCCCGCCTTTCATATTATTCTCTACCCTTAACATAAAGTGTAGAATTAAAAAGTGTAACTGAACTACCTAACTAGGAAAACTAGAACTGGACTAACCTGAACTAACCGAAGTTAACCTTTAACCTTTAAGTTAAAATTAAAAACAAGTACCTACTAACCTAAACTGAGCTGAGCTAGCGTAACCTAAACGTAAAAACTGTAACTGAACTAACCTAACCAGGAAAACTAGAACTAGACTAACGAGACCTATAAACGAAGTTAACCTGATCTAAAAATTAAAAAAGAAGTAGTAACCTAAACTGAACTAACCTGAGCTAGCTTAATCTAAACGTAAAAAGTGTAACTGAACTAACCTAATCAGGAAAACTAGAACTGGACTAACCTGAACTAACCAGACCTAATCTGAACTAACCGAAAGTTAACCTGTTCTAAAAATTAAAAGAAAATCGGGCGCTCACGCGCCCGCTCTTCAAATTATTCTCTACCCTTAACATAAAGAGTAGAACTGAAGTAACCTGAGCTAACCTTAACTGAACTAACCTGAGCAAGCCTAACCTAAACGTAATAAGTGTAAATGAACTAACCTAATCAGGAAAACTATTTTAATTTTTAGAACAGGTTAACTTTCGGTTAGTTCAGATTAGGTCTGGTTAGTTCAGGTTAGTCCAGTTCTAGTTTTCCTAGTTAGGTAGTTCAGTTACACTTTTTAATTCTACACTTTATGTTAAGGGTAGAGAATAATATGAAAGGCGGGCCCGTGAGGGCCCCATTTTTTTTTAATTTTTAGAACAGGTTAACCTTTAACCTTTAAGTTAAAATTAAAAACAAGTACTTACTAACCTAAACTGAGCTGAGCTAGCGTAACCTAAACGTAAAAAGTGTAACTGAACTAACCTAACTAGGAAAACTAGAATTGGAATAACCTGAACCAACCGAAGTTATCGGGCTTCACGGGCCCGCAAACACACACAGTCTACACTTTAGAGTGAGTATGAACCATACTGCTTACATTTACAGAAAGGGGACAAAAATTTAGTATAAGGCCGGAGTTATCCAAGTTCTAAACCTGGAGGCTCGTGCATTCTTCAGGCAGATAAAAAAAAAGTCCAGAAACTTAAAAACTTGATTGAAATGTTCCATTAACCTAAACTGTTGTAGTTTCGACAAGGAAAGAGAATGGACGCCTCGAGCAGTTGTCGGTTGGGTTGCACCAAATCTGACGAGCCGCCATTTTTGTGGTGTTATCACAAATTATTCGTTGGCGGTGTGTTTTGTAAAAGCAACAGCTACCTATGAAGAGAAAAGACCCTGAAGTCACGTTTCACAGGTAAACTAATAATGATTTTTTTAGCAATTAAGTTTCTTTGAGCAATGTATAAACCTTGAAAAAAACAATTACTAATATACAGGTTGATTCAAAAATCTTTACAAATCAGTTATGTCAAATTGTGATTTTTATCAAAAAGGTAGTTTTTGATAATTGATTTTGACAGAAGTTAACTGAGATTATTTTAGGCTTCGGATAACAAAGCGCTATTTCTATGTTACATTGCACCTGAAGGCTCATACTTTGAAAGTACGTAACATCCTTATTGGTGGAGTTACATTCATAGAGTTTACAAGACTTTAATGACATTCGCTATTTATAGCCAAATACGTAATCAACAAGTTATTTGTTGCATTATTGACAATAATATATCTGGTTGTTTTTCCAGAGCATAGCTCAAATCGCATTTCTCTTTATTTGTTTATTGACCCGTTTAATATTGTTATAAAAACAATAACTCGCTGTTTATTATTCCGAAACCAACCAAAATACATTTATATCTAAGGAGATATATTAAGAAAAAAGCGGCACATGCTTAATTCTAGTAATTATGGCGCAACTTCCTTACAACAAGTAGGGAAAGCTATTTATTTAACTTAACGCCTTAGCAAGTTACTAAAGGTGATTATAATTACTCATCCATCACCGGAAAACTATAGAAAAACATTTTCAAAAGGGATAAAGGTGCTTCGCTTAAGCTCTTTCTTTGTATTACAATCTGCCTTTCGAACTGAAGCTTTGGTGCTCGTCGCTTTCCAGTTGGAGAACGAGCTTTTCGTTGTTTGAAGGAAAAGTTTGAGTTTTGCATTATCTCCTCGTTTCTTTGTTAAACGGTTGGAAGGCAAATAATTATTGACGGTTTTAACCAAAAAATATTCACAGATTAAACAAAGAGTGTGTTAAAGTCACATGATGGGAATTTATACTTTCAGGTTCACCTATATAAAGGCGTGATTCGTATTTCAAGTGGGCGGGTACAAGGCAGCTTGCAATTAATCAAATTGTAATTTGCATTAATGAAAACTAGAGCCTGCCTGTCTAGACATTAAGGGCAAATCAGATATATTATCGGTTTGAAACTAGTTTAATTTAATCTTAACTCATACCTAAAACTACTAAAATCGAATAAGTTGTTGATTAAACCTTTATGCAACCCTTTTCTTTAGAGGTGCTTTAGTGGTCAAAATCTTGTGACCTTCAGCTAAGTTGATTTAAACGAGGTGACGAGTATTTAATAATCCAATTTATCAGGTAGCGAGTACAGAACAAAAAAAAACCTCTACGTTTTTTATAGAAATTATGCCGACGTTTCGACGTGTATTTGACGTCTTTTTCAAAACTATTTTACAACAAGAAAAGAAGTTTTTTAGTCACTTGTGGTGTAGGAGGTACTAGTTCAGCGATCAGAATGCCGAGAGGGAGCAAACAAAAAATTAGTGTTTTGAGAACAACAAGCACAACAGTTATTGTTAGGTGTGTAATATTGAGAAAGACGTCAAGTAAACGTCGAAACGTCGTCATAATTTCTACCAAACTATAAAAGTTTTTCTATTTTTATGATAGACCTTATTCGAAACAGTTATGTTATTTTAATTCATGATTTTAACGCTGGTTTAGTTAGTTCAGACACGAACCGATCAGTTTTTAACTTGAGTGTAACTCTCACTCAATGATTCAAGTTTAAACAATTTCAGATACTTTAAAGTTACTTGTGTTACCAAACATTCCTCTTCCTTGCTTTTAACGGGGACTGATTGATGACTTTTAGGTTATTCGGGTTACCATTACGAAGAATTGAAAACTGGGATTCATTATCCATTATAAATGAAATTTCCTGCTTTCTTGCTTTCACTAGAAGTGAATGATGACTTTCAGGTTACTGGGGTTACCATTGCCAAAAGTTGAATACCGGAGTTACATTATTCATCATCAATGAAATTATCAAGAAAACGTGAAGCCTTTGACCTTGCCCCGAGGGTAATTATCACTTAGTTATTTGAAGAAAACTTCTGTTGTCTTAAAGTTACTAGATATTTTCCTTCCCTGTTTTCACCTGGAAGTGAATGATGACTTTCAGGTTACGGGGGTTACCACTGCCAAAAGGTGAATACTGGGGTTACATTATTTATTATCAATAAGACTTGAAGCCTTTGACCTTTACCGGAGGGTAATTCTCACTAACTTATTTGAGGAAAACTTCTGTTGCCTTAAAGATACCAGACATTTTCCTTCCTTGCTTTTAACTGGGAATGAATGATGACTCTCAGGTTACTGCGGTTACCATTACTAAGAGTTGAATACTGGGATTACATTGTTCATTATCAGTGAAATTATCAAGAAGACGTGAAGCCTTTGTCCTTCCCTCAAAGGTAATTCTCACTCAATTATTTGAAGACACCTTCTGTTGCCTTAAAGTTACTAGAAATTTTCCTTCCTTGCTTTCACCTGATAGTGAATGATGACTTTCAGGTTACTGGGGTTACCACTGCCAAAAGGTGAATACTGGGGTTACATAATTCATTATCAATGAAATTATCAAGAAGAAGTGAAGCCTTTGACCTTTCCCGGAGGGTAATTCTCACTCAGTTATTTGAAGAAAACTTCCGTTGCCTTATAAAATTATCAAGGAAACGTGAAGGTTTTGACCTTTTCCCGAGGGTTATTCTCACTCAGTTATTTGAAGAAATCTTCTGTTGTCTTAAAGTTACTAGACATTTTCTTTCTCCGCTTTAAAGTGGAAGTGAATGATGACTTTTAGATTACTGGGCTTACTATTACTAAGAGTTGAATACATGAGTTACATTATCAATGAAATTATCAAGAAGACGTGAAGTCTTTGACGTTTCCCGGAGGGTAATTCTCACTCACTTATTTGAAGAAAACTTCTGTTGCCTTAAAGTTACTAGACATTTTCCTTCCCCGCTTTTAACTTGGATGAATGACGACTCTCAGGCTACTGATGTTAAAATTGCCAAGAGTTGAATACTGGGGTTACATTATTCATTATCAATGAAAAAATATCAAGAAAGCGTGAAGTCTTTGACATTGCTCCGAGGGTAATTGTCACTTAGGTATTTGAAGAAAACTTCCGTTGTCTTAAAGTTACTGCACATTTTCCTTCCCTGCTTTCACCTGAAAGTGAATGATGACTTTCAGGTTACTGTGGTTACTATTCCCAAAAGGTAAATACTGGCGTTACGTTATTCATTATCAAGAAGTGAAGCTTTTCACCTTTCCCCGAGGATTATTATCACTCAGTTATTTGAAAAAATCTTTTGTGGCCTTAAAGTTGCTAGACATTTTCTTTCTCTGCTTTCAACTGGAAGTGGATGATAACTAGCTACTGGGGCTTTTATTGCTAAGAGTTGACTACAGTAGTTACATTATCAATGTAATTATCAAGAAGTCGTGAAGCCTTTGACGTTTCCTCAAGGGTTCTCACTCAAATGATTTGAAAACACCTGTTGTCTTACTAGACATTTTCCTTCCCTGCTTTCACCTGAAAGTGAATGATGACTTTCAGGTTACTGGGGTTACCATTGCCAAAAGGTGAATACTAGGGTTACATTATTCATTATCGATGAAATTATCAAGAAGACGTGAAGCCTTTGACCTTTCCCCAAGGGTTATTCTTACTCTGTTCTTTGAAGAAATCTTTTGCTGACTTAAAGTTATTAGACATTTTCTTTCTCTGCTTTCAACTGGAAGTGGATGATTACTTTTAGGTTACTGGGGTTTTTATTGCTAAGGGTTGACTAGTTACATTATCAATGAAATTAACAAGAAGACGCGAAGCCTTTGACCTTTTGTCAAGGGTTCTAACTCAAATAATTTGAAAACACCATCTGTTGTCTTACTAGACTTTTTCCTTCCCTGCTTTCACCTGAAAGTGAATGATGACTTTCAGGTTACTGGGGTTACCATTGCCAAAAAATGAAAACCAAAAGGTGAAAAGGTGTCGATGAAATTATCAAGAAAACGTGAAGCTTTCGACTTTTCCTCAAGGGTAATTCTCATTCAATGATTTGAAGAAATCTTCTGTTGTCTTACAGTTACTAGACATTTTCTTTCCCTGCTTTCAACCGCAAGTGAATGATGACTTTCAGGTTACTAGGGTTACCATTGCCAAAAATTGAATACTAGGGTTTCATTATTCATTTCAATGAAATTATCAAGACGCGAAGCTTTTGACCTTTCCCCGAGGGTAATTCTCACTCAGTTATTTGAAGACAACTTCTGTTGTCTTAAAGTTACTAGACGTTTTCTTTCCCTGCTTTCAACCGCAAGTGAATGATGATTTTCAGGTTACTAGTGTTACCATTGCCAAAAATTGAATACTAGGGTTTCATTATTCATTATCAATGAAATTATCAAGACGCGAAGCTTTTGACCTTTCCCCGAGGGTTATTCTCACTCAGTTATTTGAAGAAATCTTTTGTTGACTTAAAGTTACTAGACATTTTCCTTTTCTGCTTTAAAGTGGAAGCGAATGATGACTTTTAGGTTACTGGAATTACCATCGCTAAGAGTTGTATTATATGGGAGTTACATTATCAAGAAGACGTAAAACTTTTGACCTTTCCCTGAGGGTAATTCTCACTCAGTTATTTGAAGAAAACTTCTATTGTCTTAAAGTTACTAGACATTTTCCTTTCCTGCTTTCACCTGGAAGTGAATTATGACTTTCAAGTTACTGGGGGTTATCATTGCCAAATTGAATACTGGGGTTACGTTATTCATTATCAATGAAATTATCGAGAAGACGTGAAGCTTTTGACCTTTGCCCGAGGGTTTTCTCACTCAGTGATTTGAAGAAAACTTCTGTTATCTTAGAGGTACTAGGAGTTGTATTATATAGGAGTTACACTATCAATGAAATTATCAAGAAGACGTGAAGTCTTTGACGTTTCCCGGAGGGTAATTCTCACTCACTTATTTGAAGAAAACTTCTGTTGCCTTAAAGTTACTAGACATTTTCCTTCCCAGGTTTTAACTTGGATGAATGACTCTCAGGCTACTGATGTTAAAATTGCCAAGAGTTGAATACTGGGGTTACATTATTCATTATCAATGAAAGATCAAGAAAGCGTGAAGTCTTTGACCTTGCTCCGAGGATAATTGTCACTTAGGTATTTGAAGAAAACTTCCATTGTCTTAAAGTTACTGCACATTTTCCTTCCCTGCTTTCACATGAAAGTGAATGATGACTTTCAGGTTACTGTGGTTACTATTCCCAAAAGGTAAATACTGGCGTTACGTTATTCATTATCAAGAAGTGAAGCTTTTCACCTTTCCCCGAGGATTATTATCACTCAGTTATTTGAAAAAATCTTTTGTGGCCTTAAAGTTGCTAGACATTTTCTTTCTCTGCTTTCAACTGGAAGTGGATGATAACTAGCTACTGGGGCTTTTATTGCTAAGAGTTGACTACAGTAGTTACATTATCAATGTAATTATCAAGAAGTCGTGAAGCCTTTGACGTTTCCTCAAGGGTTCTCACTCAAATGATTTGAAAACACCTGTTGTCTTACTAGACATTTTCCTTCCCTGCTTTCACCTGAAAGTGAATGATGACTTTCAGGTTACTGGGGTTACCATTGCCAAAAGGTGAATACTAGGGTTACATTATTCATTATCGATGAAATTATCAAGAAGACGTGAAGCCTTTGACCTTTCCCCAAGGGTTATTCTTACTCTGTTCTTTGAAGAAATCTTTTGCTGACTTAAAGTTATTAGACATTTTCTTTCTCTGCTTTCAACTGGAAGTGGATGATTACTTTTAGGTTACTGGGGTTTTTATTGCTAAGGGTTGACTAGTTACATTATCAATGAAATTAACAAGAAGACGCGAAGCCTTTGACCTTTTGTCAAGGGTTCTAACTCAAATAATTTGAAAACACCATCTGTTGTCTTACTAGACTTTTTCCTTCCCTGCTTTCACCTGAAAGTGAATGATGACTTTCAGGTTACTGGGGTTACCATTGCCAAAAAAATGAAAACCAAAAGGTGAAAAGGTGTCGATGAAATTATCAAGAAAACGTGAAGCTTTCGACTTTTCCTCAAGGGTAATTCTCATTCAATGATTTGAAGAAATCTTCTGTTGTCTTACAGTTACTAGACATTTTCTTTCCCTGCTTTCAACCGCAAGTGAATGATGACTTTCAGGTTACTAGGGTTACCATTGCCAAAAATTGAATACTAGGGTTTCATTATTCATTTCAATGAAATTATCAAGACGCGAAGCTTTTGACCTTTCCCCGAGGGTAATTCTCACTCAGTTATTTGAAGACAACTTCTGTTGTCTTAAAGTTACTAGACGTTTTCTTTCCCTGCTTTCAACCGCAAGTGAATGATGATTTTCAGGTTACTAGGGTTACCATTGCCAAAAATTGAATACTAGGGTTTCATTATTCATTATCAATGAAATTATCAAGACGCGAAGCTTTTGACCTTTCCCCGAGGGTTATTCTCACTCAGTTATTTGAAGAAATCTTTTGTTGACTTAAAGTTACTAGACATTTTCCTTTTCTGCTTTAAAGTGGAAGCGAATGATGACTTTTAGGTTACTGGAATTACCATCGCTAAGAGTTGTATTATATGGGAGTTACATTATCAAGAAGACGTAAAACTTTTGACCTTTCCCTGAGGGTAATTCTCACTCAGTTATTTGAAGAAAACTTCTATTGTCTTAAAGTTACTAGACATTTTCCTTTCCTGCTTTCACCTGGAAGTGAATTATGACTTTCAAGTTACTGGGGGTTATCATTGCCAAATTGAATACTGGGGTTACGTTATTCATTATCAATGAAATTATCGAGAAGACGTGAAGCTTTTGACCTTTGCCCGAGGGTTTTCTCACTCAGTGATTTGAAGAAAACTTCTGTTATCTTAGAGGTACTAGGAGTTGTATTATATAGGAGTTACACTATCAATGAAATTATCAAGAAGACGTGAAGTCTTTGACGTTTCCCGGAGGGTAATTCTCACTCACTTATTTGAAGAAAACTTCTGTTGCCTTAAAGTTACTAGACATTTTCCTTCCCAGGTTTTAACTTGGATGAATGACTCTCAGGCTACTGATGTTAAAATTGCCAAGAGTTGAATACTGGGGTTACATTATTCATTATCAATGAAAGATCAAGAAAGCGTGAAGTCTTTGACCTTGCTCCGAGGATAATTGTCACTTAGGTATTTGAAGAAAACTTCCATTGTCTTAAAGTTACTGCACATTTTCCTTCCCTGCTTTCACATGAAAGTGAATGATGACTTTCAGGTTACTGTGGTTACTATTCCCAAAAGGTAAATACTGGCGTTACGTTATTCATTATCAAGAAGTGAAGCTTTTCACCTTTCCCCGAGGATTATTATCACTCAGTTATTTGAAAAAATCTTTTGTGGCCTTAAAGTTGCTAGACATTTTCTTTCTCTGCTTTCAACTGGAAGTGGATGATAACTAGCTACTGGGGCTTTTATTGCTAAGAGTTGACTACAGTAGTTACATTATCAATGTAATTATCAAGAAGTCGTGAAGCCTTTGACGTTTCCTCAAGGGTTCTCACTCAAATGATTTGAAAACACCTGTTGTCTTACTAGACATTTTCCTTCCCTGCTTTCACCTGAAAGTGAATGATGACTTTCAGGTTACTGGGGTTACCATTGCCAAAAGGTGAATACTAGGGTTACATTATTCATTATCGATGAAATTATCAAGAAGACGTGAAGCCTTTGACCTTTCCCCAAGGGTTATTCTTACTCTGTTCTTTGAAGAAATCTTTTGCTGACTTAAAGTTATTAGACATTTTCTTTCTCTGCTTTCAACTGGAAGTGGATGATTACTTTTAGGTTACTGGGGTTTTTATTGCTAAGGGTTGACTAGTTACATTATCAATGAAATTAACAAGAAGACGCGAAGCCTTTGACCTTTTGTCAAGGGTTCTAACTCAAATAATTTGAAAACACCATCTGTTGTCTTACTAGACTTTTTCCTTCCCTGCTTTCACCTGAAAGTGAATGATGACTTTCAGGTTACTGGGGTTACCATTGCCAAAAAATGAAAACCAAAAGGTGAAAAGGTGTCGATGAAATTATCAAGAAAACGTGAAGCTTTCGACTTTTCCTCAAGGGTAATTCTCATTCAATGATTTGAAGAAATCTTCTGTTGTCTTACAGTTACTAGACATTTTCTTTCCCTGCTTTCAACCGCAAGTGAATGATGACTTTCAGGTTACTAGGGTTACCATTGCCAAAAATTGAATACTAGGGTTTCATTATTCATTTCAATGAAATTATCAAGACGCGAAGCTTTTGACCTTTCCCCGAGGGTAATTCTCACTCAGTTATTTGAAGACAACTTCTGTTGTCTTAAAGTTACTAGACGTTTTCTTTCCCTGCTTTCAACCGCAAGTGAATGATGATTTTCAGGTTACTAGGGTTACCATTGCCAAAAATTGAATACTAGGGTTTCATTATTCATTATCAATGAAATTATCAAGACGCGAAGCTTTTGACCTTTCCCCGAGGGTTATTCTCACTCAGTTATTTGAAGAAATCTTTTGTTGACTTAAAGTTACTAGACATTTTCCTTTTCTGCTTTAAAGTGGAAGCGAATGATGACTTTTAGGTTACTGGAATTACCATCGCTAAGAGTTGTATTATATGGGAGTTACATTATCAAGAAGACGTAAAACTTTTGACCTTTCCCTGAGGGTAATTCTCACTCAGTTATTTGAAGAAAACTTCTATTGTCTTAAAGTTACTAGACATTTTCCTTTCCTGCTTTCACCTGGAAGTGAATTATGACTTTCAAGTTACTGGGGGTTATCATTGCCAAATTGAATACTGGGGTTACGTTATTCATTATCAATGAAATTATCGAGAAGACGTGAAGCTTTTGACCTTTGCCCGAGGGTTTTCTCACTCAGTGATTTGAAGAAAACTTCTGTTATCTTAAAGGTACTAGGAGTTGTATTATATAGGAGTTACACTATCAATGAAATTATCAAGAAGACGTGAAGTCTTTGACCTTTCCCTGAGGGTAATTCTCACTCAGTTATTTGAAGAAAACTTCTATTGTCTTAAAGTTACTAGACATTTTCCTTTCCTGCTTTCACCTGGAAGTGAATGATGACTTTCAGGTTACTGGGGTTCTCATTGCCAAATTGAATACTGGGGTTACGTTATTCATTATCAATGAAATTATCGAGAAAACTTGAATTTTTTGACCTTCCCCCGAGGGTTATTCTCACTTAGTGATTTGAAAAAAAGTTCTGTTCTCTTAAGGTTACTAGACATTTTCCTTCCCTACTTTAAACTGGGAATGAATGATGACTCTCAGGTCACTGAGGTTAAAATTGCCAAGAGTTGAATACTGGGGTTACATAATTCACTATCAATGAAATTATCAAGGAACCGTGACGCCTTTGACCTTGCCCCGAGGGTAATTCTCACTTAACTTTTACAACTATCTGTAAAATTTCAGTTTGAAGATAAAACACCAGAAATGATGTAGACTACATTGTTACCAACAATGTAATCTACGTCATTACTGGTATTTTATATTCAAACTGAAGTTTTATTGATAGTTGTAAGAGTCATCCTAAGTTATTTGAAGAAAATTTCTGTTATCTTAAAGTTACTAGATATTTTCCTTCCCTGCTTTCACCTGAAAGTGAAAGATAACTTTCGGGTTACTGGGGTTACCTCTGCCAAAAGGCGAACACTGGAGTTACATTATTCATTATCAATGAAATTATCAAGGAGACCTGAAGCCTTTGACATTTCCCGGAGGGTAATTCTCACTCATTTATGTGAAGAAAACTTTCGGCTTCCTTAAAGTTACCAGACATTTTCCTTCCCTGCTTTCATCTGGAAGTGAATGATGACTTTCAGTTTACTAGGTTTACCATTGCCAAAAATTGAATACTAGGGTTACATTATTCATTATCAATGAAATTATCAAGAAGACGTGAAGCTTTTGAATTTTCCCCGTGGGTAATTCTCAATCAGTTACTTGAACAAAACTTCCGTTGCCTTAAAATTACCAGACATTTCCCGGCTTTCAACTGGAAGTGATAGATAACTTTTAGGTTACTGGGTTTACCATTGTCAAGAGTTGAATACTGGAGTTATATTATCAATAATAAGTGAATCCTTTGATGTTTTCCTTAAGGTGATTTGAAGAAAACTTCTATTGCTTTAAAGTTACTAGACATTTTTCTTCCCTGTTTTCGCCTGGAAGTGAATGATAACTTTCAGGTTACTGAGCTTACCATTGGCAAGAATTGAATACTAAGGTTACATGATCCATTATCAATAAGAGGTGAAACCTTCGACCTTTCCTTAAAGGTAATTCTCATTCATGGATTTGAAGAAAACTTCTGTTGGCTGAAAGTTACTATACACCTTCTTTCACTGCCTTCAACTGGAAGTGAATGATGGCTTTTAGGTTACTAGATTTACCTATTAAGTGAAACATCTTGGACTTCATTGTCTTTATTGAATTTTTTACACGACGTTTCGAGCAGTGGAATCTCTGCTCGTTTTCAAGTGAAGCTTGAGACACGAGTTTCACTTGAAAACGAGCAGAGATTCCACTGCTCGAAACGTCGTGTACAAAATTCAATAAAGACAATGCAAGTCCAAGATGTTTCACTTAATAGTACATCAATGGCTACCACCTTTAAACAAACGTTAGGTTTACCTAATCCCAGTAATCGAAAACTACGATTACCATTACTAAGAAGTCAAGAAGCATTTAACTTTCAGGGGGATTTTTACTCAGTAATTAATACTAAGGCAACTTTTTGTTATTTACTAAAAGAACTTCAGGTACTTTAAAGTGAGAGCGAATGAGGCTTAGTAGGTACGACTACTCTAAAGTAAACTTGAAGAATAGTCCAGATTAGTTCCAAGATGTGTCATTAAGAGCTACTAGATAAATCTACAATCGAAAACAAGCAAACAAAATAACTTGAAACCCTCGAAAGGTCCCTGAAGGTTTTTTCTTCTTGTTTTTATACTTTTCTTACTATGAGTGCTTCAGATTTTTTTTAGTTAAAACATAGGAAACAAGGGGTAGTAGCCTCTATACCTACTTCCTGTTTCTTATGTTTTTATTATTCTACGAGGTTTAGTCATGATCATCAATTTCAGGTAGTTACTTCAGCTTATTGCTTGCTGTTAAATTGTTATTGCTGTTGTTAAATAAGTTCTGTTCTGACTTTTTCTGGTCTTATTAGTTCTTCTGCCTTCTTTTTTGCATTGTTTATTTATTTAAAATTTTTCGTTTCTTTTTGCTTCTTTGAAACTTTACGTTTCAAGCCATAATCCAGTCGAACTGTGCATTACTTCAATGTAATATTTTTTTGTGGGCCACATTGAAGAAACTCCTTTTCCTAGACTTTGAATCTGTTTTAATCTGCATGAAATATTTTTGGGTATTCTATAGAACTTCAGTTGATATAGATTTTGATTGTGGACCAATTTATTACAATTAATTACTTTGAACAAAAAAAAAAATATTTATAATTGGAATAATGAAAAAAATAAAGGAATTGCAATGATTCAAACTTACGCATAATTTCCGCGGTCGCATCCATCTCACATGAAAACCCGAACGCAAATAATAATTATTGTCCAATTATCGCAATTAATTAACACTTCACTGAGGATTCGTATTGTCCGGAACATGCATGTGTTGGCCGATCGACATCTAAAAACACACTAAAATGTGTTAAAACATAACACGGCCGCCTTCGACAACCGCCAATGATATTCACACACCAACGAACTATTATTAATAACAATCTTATGAATATTTAAATGTCCGACAAAGTGGAGATAAGACTGTTTTCGATTTATCACCGAAGACGTTTATATTATTGTTGTTTAGTTTAAAAAAAAGTGGGCGACGTGGGTCAGTTTGCTGGTGGACCAATCGGAACGGACGTTTGTTGGTGTTTTACTGTTTATTGCTATCGACCATAAGACAGGACCGTATTTAGCAACGAACTCTCTCTTCTCATATCAAAAATTTCTTAAAGCTAATGAGGTCATTTTTCAAACTTAAAAGTCAAAAACACCTTAATTGTGAATTGTGAGGGTTCCTTTGTCCGAAATACGGCACTGGCAAATTTTTTGTAAAGCTTGTTTTTATCTTTTTAACTTTAAATTTCGTCAGCAAAAGAGTTATGAAGGAATGCACCCTTTAAAAAACTTTTACCCTTTTATTGCTGTTGCTACCCGAAACTTTAACGTGATCGTGTTATTTGTTTATTTGCCCAAACTACCAATTACAAACCGTTTAAACGCTGATTATTACTTTTGTTTTTACGTCCGATAAACATCCATAAACCAATCGATCCTTAAACGGTCGTATTTGTTCAAGTGCAGCAGACAATCCATTACAAGTTGTTGATATGAAGCTCCACAACCCCCGGCTAAGCCTCGGCTTAATTAACTTCCACTATTATTGATAATGCAAAGGGCGACCTACTTTTCCCGGTATAAAGAATTTTTCTTGAAAATCGAACAATGGCTCCATGAGAGGATTAGGATGGGCAGTTACAATTGGATTTATAATGGCTTTCTGAAGAGCTAATACAGACGTTGACCCATTTTGGTATCATAAAAGCTTGGCAAGGGGATAAATAACTAAAAAATTGAGGAAATTCGTAGCAACAATTAATCGATAGATATTGCAAAGTTTGCTGGCAATATGCTAAATGCAATAGGTAATTTGCAATTAATTTAAAAACCCGAGATTTGCATACAGATTAATGACAGACTAATTTTTACCACAGGTAGCACTTATCAAGCCGGTTATGCAAAATATCTATATTTAATATCCATCAACTTTTCCAACATTTTACAAGTCACAGGCGATCGTTCGACAGGAAAATGATTATTTTGAATATACCAGATACCAAGAAGTGATTATTAGCATAACCACGTCATTAGAATAATACGTTAAAATTGTTAATTACTTTGTCTAGTTATCTTACGAGACATGACATATTGCGACAGAGTCTCAACGCGGAAATTGGTTTTGCGATAAAAGGCTTTGCACAAGCGAAAAATATGTTTGAAAATAATAAACAAATGTGATTTATCGACGTTATTTGAGAGAGAGAGAGAGAGAGAAAAAGAGAGAGAGAAAACAGGATGTAGTGTAGAAACCCTTTTGAGAATACTCTTTGCACTTTGTTTCAAGAGAAAATGAGGTTTAAATTAGATTTCTTGCCCGGAAATTGCACCGGAGACAGATAATCTCAAACCCAGTTTCATTTGCGGTGGAACAGTTTTCCTATTTCCCGTCTAGTTTCGTTTCAAAACCACTTATGAAATTAGCAAACAACATAGTGGGCCAATTAAAGCGGATACGCCATCATTGATTGAGGGTAAACGTCTCCTGAATAGGGTTGTAATTAATTTCCTGTAAATTCCTTACAGCAGCAAAAAGCAAATTATTAGCGCAAGCACCCAAATTAGCTCAATCAATTAAACTTCGTAAGGCAGTAAACGTTTCGTAGAGGTAATTTAAAATTAAGTTAAACGCGGATTTATTGGTTGGGTCCTACAAGGTGGAGGATGCTATTAAGATTAAGATTTTCCTGCTTCATCTTTACTTCCGGTTAGTTCAGAGCAGTTCAGGTTCAGATTAGTTCAGGATAGATTTTACAGAATTAAAAGAATTATTTAATTAAAAAATTTAAAGAATTATTTAATTTTAAAGAACGGTTTATGAGGACCAAATTTCCATTTGTGTGTTGCATACTTATTATTACACTTGCCTGTGAGCCAAAGTATTTTATAAAAAATGTTTTGATCATCAGGTTAGGTTTCGTTCGTTCTTTTATTTCAGGTTAGTTTAGGTTAATACAAGTTAGTTCAGGTCAGGTTTAAGCAGTGGCGGATCCAACTTTCTGTGATTTTTGAGGTGTCACGCCCACTTTTTTCAAATCTTGACAAATATTTTCCTCATGCAGAAGTTTTCTCATAAAAGGGGTGTAAGTTTCAAAAAAAAATAGCGGAAATTCCACGATGTCTAGACAACGGTTAATTTCCGCTATCACATATTAACCATTTTGACTGAGAAAGTCAGTAACAACTTCATTGACCGCCTGTAACTTAAGAACGCCTCAACCTATCGGAGCGAATCCAACTGTTTTTTCCTCTTCTTGATGTTAATCTTTCACCTACTACAATCGGAAGTTCCGTAGATGCAATATTTTTGGAGATAGAACCCTTCGGAGGTCGATTTTAAAGCACTTCTAAAATCGCGTTTTTTGATCATTTAAAAAAAAAAACCTTTTTAGAGGTTAAATTCATTCGAATTGAGTTTGTTACGTTCTTAGGGCACTGCAAGCATCCTATTCTGATCAAAAACAGCAAAAAGATTTTTCCCACATTTTTTCGAAATTGTCCAAAGGAGGGGGGGGGGGTGGTATTACGTCTTTTTTCTGAAGTATCAACTTTGACTAATTGTAATTTAAAAACGCCTTGAACGATCGGAGCGAATCCATCTGTTTTTTCCTTCTCTTGATGTCTTCTTTCACCTCCCACCATCGGAAGTTCCGTAGGTGCAATATTTTCGGAGGTATACCCCTTCGGAGGTCGATTTTTAGGCACTTCTAAAAACGCGTTTTTTGATGATTTTTAAAAAACCCTCTTTAGAGGTTAAATTCATTCGAATTGAGTTTGTTACGTTCTTAGGGGACTGCAAGCATGTTATTCTGATCAAAAACAGCAAAGAGATTTTTCCCACATTTTTTCGAAATTGTCCAAAGGAGGGGGGGGGTGGTATTACGTCTTTTTTCTGAAGTATCAACTTTGACTGATTGTAATTTAAAAACGCCTTGAACGATCGAAGCGAATCCATCTGTTTTTTCCTTTTCTTGATGCCCTCTTTCACCTCCCACCAGCGGAAGTTCCGTAGGTGCAATATTGTCGGAGATAGACCTCTTCGGAAGTCGATTTTTAATCACTTTAAAATCGCGTTTTTTTACCATTTTTTAAAAACATCTTGAGAGGTTAAATTCATTAGAATTGAATTTGTTACGTTCTTAAGGGATTTCATGCGTGCCATTCCGATCAAAAACAGCAAAAAAAAATCCGACATTTTTCGAAAATTTGCTCTGAGGATGATTAAGTTGCCGAAACTGGGCCCAAAGTATCTTCCTTATCATTCAAATAATTCATTGACTTTTAGTTTTGGTGCCAACGTTTCAACATATGTCGTCGTCTTCAGCAAAGTTTTCAAAAATTTTCTCCAATTTAAAATTTTCATATTCGCCCAATTCTAATTTTATAACCTTCTTTTTCTATGAATCTAAATATTAAAAAACGCAAACAAAAATAATAAGAATTCTGTGGAAAAACTACTCTATGTAGTTATAAAAATAAGGCAAACTTTCAACATTTACGAGGAAAGTTTCGCGAGATTACCAGTAATTCTCTTTTTTCTTATATTTAAAAAAAAATTGAAAAACATTTTACAAACTTTGCCTAAAACAATCGTCATAGTTGAAGAGATGTCACTTTAGGAAGATCATACCCACATTGTTGAGAAGCTCCAATTGAGTTTTAGGAAGTTGTTACAATAAAATTGAAAGAGAAATGCCTAAAAAGAAGAAAAACGACAAAAACAGCAAAGAAAAACGAAGATAAGGAGCTTGCTACTGAAATTATTACATGCGAGTAACAAGGAAAAACAGAAAAGTTTTAGAGAGTCCAGTTATTGAGGAGTTTCCAAAAGACGTATCTGAGATGGTGGCAGTTGACCAGAGAGAAGCGAAGTTAGCGACCAACGGGTTACCAAAAAAGGAAAAAAGGGAGATAAAATAGAAATTACAGAAATAGTGACACGTGAAGAAGAAGTTATATGGGACGGCAATATAGTTGGAATACCAGAAAAGAACAAGAAACTCAAGAGAAAACCCTTGAGAAAACTTCTCGAGGAAGATCTTTCTTGGACCTCGAGTTCAGCTGAAAAAAACCTCAAAGAAAAAACTATAGAAATTCTAATAATCGAGGAAAAAGAAAAGCAACATCTCATAGTTACACTTCCAAAACATGTATTTGAAACTATTGTAATAGAACAAGGTAAGGAAAAGATTAAGGCTATTAAAACAAAGAAAGGTGATAAGGAAGAAATTACACAAATTGTGACTATAATGTACAAGAAAGAAAGCTTTCTGAACAACGCTCAATATTGAGGAAGCTAAAAACACTTTTGAGGAATTACAACCTCGATACGAAATTGAAGACTTGCCTATACAAATCCAAGGAACAGAAGAAGAAGCAACAAAAGAAACAACAAATGAAGTCAAAGAAGCCACTTTCGTGGGTTTAGAGGAAGTTTAAGGAAAATCTGAGTATATATGGGTTCAGAGCAATTCATATATACAGTTGAAGAGCTACCAGAACAAATCACGAAACTACACTTAGCGAACAAGGTCTTCCTAAGAAGAAAACTAGAGTTATTACAAGTAGATTGTTACTACGCAGAAAAGAAATTAAGTTTCTCTAAAATCAAAACCATTAATCATGAAAAAATGGATTTTCTGAGCGACTAGAACCTGAGTTCGTTATTATAGAAAAACTTCCCGTACAAGACGCCAAGAAACTGTAAGAGGGCCAGAATCCACAAACACAGTATACAAAGAAGATGGTGAGAAATCTGAACGTCCAGTGATTGTGGCACTTCCAGAAGAAATCAAAGAAATTACTCTTGTGGAACTTGACGTCGCAAAGAAAAAAGCGAGAGAGTGACCACGGAAATCACAGTTTTAGGAGAAGGTTTAGACTACCGTACTGGCTACCGAGAGACAATCCAAGAAATCAAAAAGAAAAAGCTTAAAAAGCCACAGAAACTTGAAAACTCCTAAAAGCTACCTTTTGGTGCCCTTTTTAGCCGAGCACAATAAGACTCAACCAAAAGACGTCCTGGACATGTTGGAAGTTGAACTCATATCGCAGACATGTATGAGGCTGCTCCTGAAGGTCTGCCCAAATATACAGACAAAGAATAACATACCTCTAGAAATTCAAGAATCAACTTGATTGAAAAGGTTATTATTTCTCTCAATAGAGTTCAATTTCTCTCTCTCTGTCTCTTTCACTCACGGGCATGTAGAATAATAAAACAGTGGTGTACCGAGACGGGACTGTCAGTCAACCCTGGCAAGACAAAGCTTGTGCTCTACACCAAAAGAAGGATACTACAGGATTCCGCTCTTTCACGCTGTACAGTGAACCTCTGCTACTAAACCTGACGGTGACCACCAACAGCAGGCTGACCTGGAAAATGCTTGCAATAAGGCAAGAGCACCGACATGGCAACTACGCAGGGCAGAGGGCACCAAGTTGGGTCTAAAGCTACTCGTCCTGCACTGGCTCTACACTGCGGTAATCAGACCGAGGATAACCTATGGGGCCGTGGTCTGGTGCCCAATGGTGGACAGGAGATGCTATAATGCGAACCTATAAGGTTGGCCATGCTGCAGAAAACAGTCTGCTTAGCCATAACGAGTGCATTCAGAACAACACCGGGAGCAGCACTCAATACCTTACTACGTCTGCCGGAGCTTCCGATCTCGGTTAAGAGGGAGGCGATGGCGTCCTGCAGGAGGATGGATTGCTGCGGCCAGTGGAAGGACACAGCTGTGGGAGGGGGTCACACGCAGATCGCCAGCCTCATTCAGCGGGACATCCCGAATGTCCTAAAGCAGGAGGGGCGCCCTCGCGATCAGCTGAGACTGAAACAGCCATTTAGGATAAACATCCCAATTCAAGGAAGAGCTGCTTCAGCAACCTTCTGAGAATAATTAGGTATGGTATACAGACGAATCAAGAATGGCTAATACACAGTCGTCAGGAGCCGGAATATAGAAAGCAGACCATGTAGAGGGCGAGGGCTCCCCTTGAGAAGCCACCCGATGCTTTTCCAGGCGGAGGTGTTTGAAATACTAGAGGTGGCCACACAAACAGAAGTCAGACAGGGAGCAGAGCAGGACATCTACATCTGTGGCTTTGCGAGCCATCTGCAGGAGTGGAACGAGATCAAAGCTCGTGCACGACTGCAGGGCTCTGGAGTCACTGGCAGAAACAAAAAGGGTAACTCTGGGCTGGGTTCCTGGACATAGGGGCATCGAGGGGAACGACCGTGCCGACGAATCGGCCAAGTGGGGTTTTCAGATATGCTTTACTGGACCAGAGCCATGTCTAGGAGTAAGTAAAAGGTACGTCCCTCACACTCTGAACGAGTGGGCATGGGAGAGTACAAGGACAAACTGGACACAGTCAGGAATATGTAGACAGACCAAAGAAATATACCCTAACCCAGATAGATTTAGGGTTTTGTGGATTCTTGGGAGAAGCCGGCAGTGCCTGGGAGACCTTACAGGAATCCTTACTGGACACTGAAGACTAAACAGGCACACGCACCTCCTAGGAATGGCTGACAGTCCACTCTACACCCACTATGGGGCAGGGGAAGAGTTGTTATACCATTTTCTGGGAGTGTGCCATAGATGGATGCGACTGCGCCCTAGGACATTTGAGCCGCTTTTGTTCATCGAGAGGAGCTTCCGACTCTGAAATGGAACGGGATACTCATTAGAGGGACGGGTTGACTCGTGGAGGGAATGAGGGCCCTGGTGGAGTAGGGGGACTGTGAAAAGGGCCTTTAAGGCCTAGTCGCAAGGCTTCGGCCCCCCATTGTTTACTACTACTACCACTACTACTACTACTACCCTCAGGGGCTCACAACTGGTGAGTACGGGCGTGGCAAACCCGTGGCACCCTAGCTGAACCCCCACCTTGTCTCGCTTTCTTCAACTGATCTTGGGGTCCTTTTCTATCGGTGCCCCTGGACCAACTCTTGTTTCGACTTCCGACCCCGACGCTATCAGGCAACCAAGGCTAGGGGTCTCTTTTTTCATGCTATTAAAAAAAAGGGGTAGACCGAGCTTTCCAGCCGTAGAGAAGGCAGTCGGTCTACGGAAGGATACCGGATCAAAACCACTTTGGCAAGCGACCTCAGCTCACTGGGGGTACCAAGTATCTGAATGGATATTGGGTCGATGTGAGCAGGCTCTGCCGACGTGAAAGCTGAGCCACTAGCCAGGAACCAGCCACTTTGGGCCCTGATCAGGAAGTGCGCATTGAGTGCGAAGGTCGGACTTTGCACTGCTCCGGGCGAGCCCTAGTCCGTCCGTGTTTTCCGGGACAGGGCAAACGTAGGCTAGGCCTCAGGGAACTGGGGTAGGTTTTGATTAACTGAGGGTATACCCGTTCCTGGCTATTTCGGCCCGCCCCTTTGCGAACGATGCGCTGGCAACCAAGTACATGGAACCAGAAAACCACTTTAGAACCGATCAAAACAAATTTGGAGAAGAAATGGACCCCTTCTTAAGGCGAGACAGCCTACTAAGAAGCCCACCTCAGGCAAGAAACAGAGCGTCCTCGATCGCCGAAATGGACACCGAATATAGAAGGTTCCAGTTTGAGCAACCAAGAGACACGAAAAGGAAGAAGATGGAAACACCAGAAAGCGAGAAACCAGGGAAAACGCTAGAGGAGAACGGAAATCAAGCTGCAGAATATGAAAAATTTCTCCAAAAAACGAAAAATGAATATAAATAACTGAAAGACTTAGTCAGTAAAGGCAAGGATGAAACCAAACTCTCACAAACTATTTTGCTGGAAGTTCCAAATACAAAAAAGGAGATAAAGAACACTGGTATGAAACTCGAGAGAATCAGCAAAAAGATGGAATCAGGGATAAAATTTGTCGAGGAAATATTTCAGCGGATGGAGGGCATGAGTACAGCCGCACATCCAATTGTAACAAAGAAAGAAACAGCCCACGCATGTACCCAGACGACTAGCAGACAACACGAAGAAAAGGAGAGGCAAATCAGTGAACTCGAGCACGAACTAATGCTGGTCCATGATGAAAAATCCTTCAATGACGTTATGGAGAAAAAATGGCCTGAAGAAGTGTTCAAAATGTGCCAGACAACATCGCAGAGCATTAACAAGCGAAACCAGATCATAATTCTTCAGAAGGACCATGAGATAGACGAGAGAAGTAAAAGGAACTGCTCAGCATGCAACCCGCAGCTGGCACTGGTATTAGAAAATGGGCAACTTGAAAAAGGAAAAATGATCTGCGGTAAAACTGCCTGCACTATCATAGAAGATGAGAACACACTGGAGAGCAATGAAAGATTTGTTCACATTATTATGACAGACAAAGGAGGGGAAACGTCAAAAGATAAAGTCGAGCTTAAAAATAACATCATAAAAATAATAAACAACATGAAGAATAAGAACAGAAAAATGCCGATCTGCCTAGTGGATAGAAGCATAAATGAAAGCAGAATAAGAAAAATGCTGGAATACTCATGCAGATGCAGACAAACAGGATCAGAAACCAGAGTACCTCAGGTGGAAGCGGCATGTCTCGAAACAACAGTAGGGGTAAAAGAGCAAATGAGGAAACGATATTAAACAAACCAGCCGAAGGAGTAACGTACGCAGACTTAATCAGAAGTATGAAAAAAGAGGTGGACACTAAAGGAGTAGTCATCGAAAATGTTTCCAAAACAAAGGAAGGGGTAATACAAGTAAAAGTGAAAGGTAATGAAGAAAAATCCAGAACAGAGTTTAGGAAAATCTAAGCAACGAAACCAAACTGTCATGATCGTAGACATCTGGCAGACAACACTGGCAGAAGAAATCAAAAGGACAGTGTGCGACGAATTAAAAAAAGGGGGGCGAGAAACAAGCTGACTTGCAGATAAAACTAGCCGACAAGGCAAACGAAAGGGGACCGAAGTATGCCTTCCTCAACCTGGAGATAGAAACAGCCAGACTGCTGGTATCAAAAAAAATACTTGGACACGGATGGAACAGATGGAGGTTTCGAGAGTTAGAAACACTACCTAAATGTTTTAAATGCCACAGAGTGGGACACTCGGCAAATAAATGCGTAAAAAATGAGAGGGAAGAATTCTGTCACAAATACGGACAAACGGGACACCACAAAATAGACTGCAGGAACGAACAAAAGTGTTACCTTTGCAACGCTCTAGGACACAAACCCGAGACGATGAAATGTCCAGAATACAGAAGGCTGTTGCAGAAGGAACAGAGGAAGGAAAAGAGGGGACAGCTTCCAATCACTCTGTGAAAGTAATGCAAGGCAATATAGACAGAGGAAGGGAGGCAATGGATCTCATGTTTAAAGTAGCAGAGGATGAAGAAGCAGACATCGGAGCAGACATCATAGCGAAGTCTAATAGAAAAAAGCCCTGAACGCAAAACTGCACACGGACAACAGGCTGGACGTAGCAGTAGTAATAAGAACCTTTCAGCAGAAAATAAGGGTCATCGGGAGAGGGGAAGGATACATCTGGGTGGAATTAGAAGATATGGTTATTTTCGGTCGCTATATCTCTCCAAACGTGGATACACAGACCTTCACGGACTGGCTGGCAGCACTGAGAGCAGAGACTTCAACTCCAAATCATACCTGTGGGGATCCCAAATAGAGGATAAAAGAAGGGAACTTCTTGTCGCGTTCTCTGTCACCTTGAAATTACTGGTAGTACTGGGGCCAGTCGGCAACAATAAGAGTCGACGGAGAAACAACTGAGGCCGTCAAAATAATGCGAGGAGTGAGGCAGGGCTGTGTACTCTCACCCCTGCTATTTAACATCTACTCCGAGCAGATTTTTAAAGAAGCGCTCGACGACGAAGTAGAGGAGGGCATCTCAATAAATGGGAAGAAATTGAGTAATATAAGATACGCGGACGACACCATCGTGTTCGCAGATAGCCCACAAGCACTACAACAACTTATCAACAAAATAGCAAGAGTTAGTAAGGAATATAGTTTGGACATAAACATACAAAAGACCAAAATTATGGTCATTAGCAAAAACAAGATCGACAACATCCAGTTATCCATCAACAACCAACCAATAGAGAGAATACCACACATCACGTACCTGGGAACACGTATAAACGAGAATTGGGACGCAACTCAAGAAATCAAATCACGAATCGCCAAAGCCACAGCCGCCTACAACAAAATGAGCAAACTCTTCAGAAGCCATGATCTTACACTGGAAACAAAAATGAGAGTTCTCAGATGTTACATCTTTTCTATCCTCTTATACGGGACGGAATCTTGGACACTCAATGAAAACACATCCAAGAAAATAGAAGCCTTCGAAATGCGACTCTATCGAAGAATGATGAGGATATCATGGACCGAACATATCACTAATGAAGAGGTACTAAGAAGGATGAATAAACAAAAAGAAATTATGAACACCATCAAGATCCGAAAACTGCAATATCTGGGCCACATCATGAGAAACGACTCCAGGTATCACCAAATGTTAGGGATGCCACTGAGTTTGTAATCGAATGCCGGAAACTCAGAAACCGACGAAACGGAACTTGCACTTCCGCTGGAGTTACAATTAATTGAATTAGTAGAAAAAATATATGTATGTATATATTTTTTTCTTAATCATTCAGTCAAAATTCAAACATAAATATTTACCTGTTGGATGGTTGGTTGTACTTTGATCTGGAATACAAATTACTATTGAAGGGAAGAAAATATCTAGACCGCATAGAAATTAAATTTAATAACACAATCGAATAGAAAATGATGAAAACACAACTTATGAAAGAATAGATTATGCTTGGAAATTTGGATACCCAGATGAAAAGAAGAACTTTATGAAATATTAAACTACTACTAACAATAGTTAACACTATAGAATCAAATTTAATGTGTTAATTCCACGGTTATATACTCGTAATTAAATAACTGTCCTTTTCCTGAATTCTCAGTCCTTCAGAGATAGCAAAAAAAAACAGATAACCTGAACTATCTTCTTATTATCTAATACAATAATAGAAATCCAATGATCGATTCAATGTCCAGATCAAAGATAAAATGGTTATACCATATTGAAGTTCAACAAATTTTTTCTTTCCCCTTGGAAGAGGGGGGGGGTAATTAAGTGAAGCTCAAACAACAAAAAATGATTCAAGAATGACTCACCAAGTTTGTGGTTTCGTGGTTTCGTGCACTTTATGCTTCAATGTTCACGCTTTATTCTCAAGCTCAGGTTCCGTAGGACTTCAGCTTTCACTATCAAAATTTCTTAACATTTAATTACCTCCTTTAGAAACACAAGTTCTTTCCCTAAGCGAGTCTTCAAACCTGCAGGCTACTATATAAGCTTCCGAGCTCACTCAGTGAGCTCACTAGAAGGGTAAGTGGGACTTGGAAGAAGATTGGGTAGGGCTCTGGACTAGAGTTCTCACAAGAGACGAACCAAACAGGGATACGGCTAATTAGGGGCGTTATTCGATAATCGTTATGTAAGATGACGGAGCCTTTTCTCCCACATTTTTTTGACAAATCTCTCCCGTCATTTTTTTTTTAACAACCTCGCCACCAGTACCTATTTTTTTTTTTCAACAACCTTGCCACCAGTACAGGTTTATTTGTAACATACCAGCAACACAACATTCTCTCAGAATGGTTAGTAGAAGACGACCTCGTGATACTAAATCAGGGAGCAGCGCCTACTTTTATCACGGGCGAAAGTAAGTCTCACATAGACCTTTTCTTCTTCAACAGAAAAATAAGCCGAATTATAGCTAAGTGGCGAGTACTCGAAGAAGAAACTCTCAGCTGGCACCAACATATCATATTTGAAGTGACGACAGAGACACAAAACTTTAGTAAGGAAAACAGGGGCTGGATTCTCAAAAAATGACAATTAGAAAAATTAGTGGAGGAAATAGGGACAGAGTTCAAAAAGTACGGTGGAAGAGAGATAGAGACAGAGGAATTGGTCAAGAAACGTGCAACAAGATCCTAACAAGGAAAGGAGTCTTTGGTAGCCAAAAGCCTACATACTGGTGGACTGAAGACTGAAGCCTGCAAAAAAGTGACCGAAGAAGTAGAGCATGACTTATGGGGCAAGGGATACAAAATCGTAATGGACAAGAGAAATAAAACGCAACCATCCACGCTTAGTGATGAATATCAAATAAAGGTGGCAGAAGCAGGGCAAGACATACTAAAGAAATCCTGCAGATTTTGAATCGCTTACTACAGATAGGGACATTTCCGCAGCGATGGAAAGTGGCTAGACTAGTCCTGATCGAGAAAATCAAACCAGGACAGAACAACAGAGCGTATAGGCCCATCTGCCTTCTTAACACCCTGGGGAAACTAATGGAACACTTGATACTGGGCAGGTTAATAGACGAAATAGAACGAACCGGAGACCTGGCAGAAAAACAATACGGCTTTCGGCAAAAACGATCAACCATCCACGCCCTAAAAAGGGTGCAAGAAATTGCTGATGAAGGCAACGTAAGAAGCAGCAGAAAAAGATGCATCCTGCTAACCATAGACATACGCAACGCGTTCAACTCTGCTCCGTGGAACGGCATCTTGGGGGAACTTAGAACTAGGAACATAGTACCCTATCTATACAACATCATAGCCAGCTACTTAGAAGAAAGATGGCTATATGTAGGAGAGAAGACAAAAATGAAAATGACATGCGGTGTGCCTCAGGGGTCAGTCTTAGGGCCAACGCTGTGGAACGTCTACTATGACGGCATTCTAAAATTACCGGTTCCACGAAGAGTGAAACTAATCGGATACGCCGATGACTTAGGGATCGTTGTTGTGGAGAATGCGAGGCGGTTACAGGAAACGGCAAATCAAGTAATGGAAGACGTAATAACGTGGCTGACGGCAAATCAAGTAATGGAAGACGTAATAACGTGGCTGACACCAAAACAGCTAAGTTTGGCTCCAGAAAAGATAGAGGTAGTTCTTCTAGCAGGAGGGAGAACTGTGAAGGATGTTCAAGTCAGGGTAGAGGACGTTACTATCAGAAGCCAGGAATGTACTAAGTACTTGGGGGTTTACCTCGATAGAAACATGACAATGGGACAACACGTTAGGACTGTGCCAAAAAAAGCAGGACGTGCCGTCGAAAACATAAACCGCATACTACCAAACATCGGAGGACCTAGAGAGGGAAATAGAAGAATACTGTTTACAGTCATGCGGTCCATAATTCTCTGTGAACCAGAAATATGGAGATGAAAAGAAACATCTACAGGAACATCCTATTAAGTGTGCAAAGAAAAGCCACGATACGAATAGCAAGCGCATATAGAACAGTTTCAACCAAAGCCCTACTGTTAATAGCCAGAACCCCTCCAATCTACCTACTTGTGGAGGAGATGCAGAATACAAGAAGGGATCGACAAAAAACTGCCAGAGAAATCACCCTCCGAAGATGGAATGAAGAATGGCAAGAGAATGCGGAAAAGGGCAGGTGGACTTGTACACTCATACCAAATACAAAATTCATGTCTCCTCTCTAAAAACTAAATTGTAAATAGTGAGTTGAAAGAAAAGCGGGTGGATTTTTTTGATGGGCCGCCCTGTATTGGGGGACATCTCTCTTCCTACGCATATATATTCAGTTGATTATAATATTAAAAAGTAATAGAAAAAAGTGTGCTCCTCCCCTGCGGTTTCATAAGAAATACCTACACGAACTGAGTCATCAGAAAGTTTCGATAAGGCACACTTTCTCCTATTCCTGGAAGAAGTTTCAAGTACACAAACTTAACGCCAATGTTCCACACATTTAGCTGCAACACGAAGTCAATTTGAAGCGACGAAAAGCAACAAGCATCAGCAAAGAGCCATTATTTGTTTCGACAGGGGGCCCGCAGAGATCGTTGGCGGTTTCTGGATAAATTGTTGCAAGTTGTACGTGTTTCTCCCCGGTCTCTCCGTGTTCAATAACCATTACTTAGTTTTAAGGGGCTTTAAAAGACATTCTGAGCACTTTATGTGTTTCGCGTATCACCTGGAACACTCCCCGTTCTCTAAAATGACATACATAAGGGGGTTACACTGTTTGAATTTCAGTTAAGGTGGCGCTACATTGATAAAACAATCTTCAGAAATGTTGTTGTGTTCTCAGTGTTATAATCCTAGTAATTCAGCCCTTGTTACTAGGGTAAAAAGAAAGTATACTTCAAGCTGTTACTAAAAAAATATCATAAATTCTGGCACATTAACCGATTTAAAAAAAATAATGAATCTTGCGTGACGTCTCCTATCGACACCTAGAAATCAGAATAAAATGTAAATCAAACATGCAAGGTTTCTTGAAGTTATTGCGCAGATATTCCCTGAATCTTACCTCTTTATTGTTGAGCCGCGGTAATTATAATATCGCGTGTTTATTAACGCACGACCCTTGTTTTTACCTGCGTCAGAGCACTAATAAAAATTAACCTTAATTAAAAACAAAATTCCCTAACATAACAAATATGTTCAGTGTCCCATTTCTTGCTAATGCTCCGGTCGGACGTCGCGTCGCCTCGCCAGCAGAGACAATCCATCTCTTACGACGAGACTATAATTAATTTTTAATTGAAATTCGTTGCCATTTCCTTCCACGTTTCGGTTTGTTTAAATTACGATTTATGATCCATTGATTTATTGTTTCCGCTTCTGAGTTAATGCAGTTTAAGACAAAATATCAGAGACATTATAACTTGAAAAGAGTAAATAAAGAGCTTGATTGTAGCACAAAAGAAATACGTTCGCCATTCTGTTAAAAAATTTCAATTTATGGTACTTGTGAATCAGTATTCGGGAGTGAGATTATTGGTCATAACTTTAGCCAATTTTGCAGTTTCTTGTAGCTCAATGCTTATAAATTTTTTATTTATAACCATATATGTAATGCTATCATTACAAACGTCATGGGAGGGTGGGAAATTACCTATTACCTACCTTTAAGTTAGGCGTAGGTAATGGGTATTCATTACCACCCAAGGGCGGTAATGGTTTATTACCTACCTCTCTTTCAACCCCATTTTCCATGCTTATTTCTTGGCCCCTAAAATTTAATGCCTTTATAGATTTAAAAAGGTGTCCCTAGTAGCATCGAACTAGATAAGATAGTTAACTGGTAATTTTTAAAAAAGATAGTTAGAAATATTATAAATATCTTACACGAAAAATATATAAATTCATATTATGTAGGTTGTAAATAAAATAGTATACACACCTCGGTAGGAAGTTTCCTTACCGTCTCGAGATTTACAGTTCATCTCGACGCGCGCGCGTCGAGATGAACTGTAAATCTATCATTACTTATCTATCTAAACTATCAAATCTCTCGACAGTATAGAACGACTTGCCACCCCGGTATGTAATATACTATTATTTTCAACCACATGTGTAATATAAAATCTTGGAAGTGTCTCATTACTGGTCTAGGATGGGAAGTAATTCCATTATTGGTCTAGGACGGGAAGTAGTTACTTCTCGTCCTAGACATACCGGGAAATAGTTACTTCCCGTCCAGTGTAACTACTTCCCGTCCTAGACGAGTAATGTGCATGCAAACAAAGCGCAGAAACTTCAGGGAATTACAGAAACCCTGATTGTTGGTTTTGCTCTATACCTGCCATGACAACCATCAAAATTCCGTCTCCTGAGTGAAGATTTGATATACAGTGTGTTCCATTTAAAAAATGAAATATGGCGGTACTTCCGAATAAATATTAAGTCGTGCTTAACTGCTTGAAACGGAATCTGAAGCATATTTACGACTTATTTATCGCCTCCAAATTTCAAATTTTTTAATTAAAAATTGTGGAAACGTAAGTCATAAATGTGCTTCAGACTCCGTTTCAAGTACTTAGACACGACTTCCGGTTTTAGTCGGAAGTACAGCCATATTTCATTTATTAAATGGAACACCCTGTATATTTGTTGATTTTCGGATTCTCCCTCGAATTCTAAGTTATTAACATGTAACATAATGTATGCTTATCTCTTACCGTTTTCGAGAAAATCGCGTCCGAACTTTTCATATCATCAATCATAAATGTGGATTTTTATGGAAACAAATGAACAATGTCTTCAAAATATCAATTTTCCATCTTTTTTCCATGACAAGTTGGAAATATTTTTTGTTAATGTCTACTGATAGAGTAACTAAAAAAATGGTAGTCTATCAAATCAGGGCTGATCATTTGTTTCCATAAAAATCCACATTTATTATTGATGATACGGACAGTTCGGGTGCAATTTTCTCGAAAACGGTAAGAGATAAGCATACATCATGTTACATGTTAATAACATAGAATTCGACGGGGAATCCGAAAATGAACAAATATACAGTGTGTTCCATTTAAAAAATGAAATGTGGCGGTGCTTCCGAATAAACATTAAGTCGTGCCTAAATGCTTGAAATGGAATCTGAAGCATATTTACGACTTATTAATCACCTCCAAATTTCAAATTTTTCAATTAAAAATTGTGGAAACGCTGGGCTGTTACATACATCTTGTGTCACCCGGTATACTATACCCGGACACAAAAGGTAATATTTCAGATTCCTCATCGAATTCTAAGTTATTAACATGTAACATAATGTATGCTTATCTCTTACCGTTTTCTAGAAAATTGCGCCCGAACTTTCCGTATCATCCTACCTTTAAGTTAGGCGTAGGTAATGGGTATTCATTACCACCCAAGGGCGGTAATGGTTTATTACCTACCTCTCTTTCAACCCCATTTTCCATGCTTATTTCTTGGCCCCTAAAATTTAATGCCTTTATAGAATTAAAAAGGTGTCCCTAGTAGCATCGAACTAGATAAGATAGTTAACTGGTAATTTTTAAAAAAGATAGTTAGAAATATTATAAATATCTTACACGAAAAATATATAAATTATATAAATTCATATTATGTAGGTTGTAAATAAAATAGTATACACACCTCGGTAGGAAGTTTCCTTACCGTCTCGAGATTTACAGTTCATCTCGACGCTGCGCGTAAATCTATCATTACTTATCTATCTAAACTATCAAATCTCTCGACAGTATAGAACGACTTGCCACCCCGGTATGTAATATACTATTATTTTCAACCACATGTGTAATATAAAATCTTGGTAGTGTCTCATTACTGGCCTAGGATGGGAAGTAATTCCATTATTGGTCTAGGACGGGAAGTAGTTACTTCTCGTCCTAGACATACCGGGAAATAGTTACTTCCCGTCCAGTGTAACTACTACCCGTCCTAGACCAGTAATGCACATGCAAACAAAGCGCAGAAACTTCAGGGAATTACAGAAACCCTGATTGTTGGTTTTGCTCTATACCTGCCATGACAACCATCAAAATTCCGTCTCCTGAGTGAAGATTTGATATACAGTGTGTTCCATTTAAAAAATGAAATATGGCGGTACTTCCGAATAAATATTAAGTCGTGCTTAACTGCTTGAAACGGAATCTGAAGCATATTTACGACTTATTTATCGCCTCCAAATTTGAAATTTTTTAATTAAAAATTGTGGAAACGTAAGTCATAAATGTGCTTCAGACTCCGTTTCAAGTACTTAGACACGACTTCCGGTTTAGTCGGAAGTACAGCCATATTTCATTTATTAAATGGAACACCCTGTATATTTGTTGATTTTCGGATTCTCCCTCGAATTCTAAGTTATTAACATGTAACATAATGTATGCTTATCTCTTACCGTTTTCGAGAAAATCGCGTCCGAACTTTTCATATCATCAATAATAAATGTGGATTTTTATGGAAACAAATGAACAATGTCTTCAAAATATCAATTTTCCATCTTTTTTCCATGACAAGTTGGAAATATTTTTTGTTAATGTCTACTGATAGAGTAACTAAAAAAATGGTAGTCTATCAAATCAGGGCTGATCATTTGTTTCCATAAAAATCCACATTTATTATTGATGATACGGACAGTTCGGGTGCAATTTTCTCGAAAACGGTAAGAGATAAGCATACATCATGTTACATGTTAATAACATAGAATTCGACGGGGAATCCGAAAATGAACAAATATACAGTGTGTTCCATTTAAAAAATGAAATGTGGCGGTGCTTCCGAATAAACATTAAGTCGTGCCTAAATGCTTGAAATGGAATCTGAAGCATATTTACGACTTATTAATCACCTCCAAATTTCAAATTTTTCAATTAAAAATTGTGGAAACGCTGGGCTGTTACATACATCTTGTGTCACCCGGTATACTATACCCGGACACAAAAGGTATTATTTCAGATTCCTCATCGAATTCTAAGTTATTAACATGTAACATAATGTATGCTTATCTCTTACCGTTTTCTAGAAAATTGCGCCCGAACTTTCCGTATCATCAATAATAAATGTGGATTTTTAAGGAAACAAATGAACAAAGTCTTAAAAATATCAATTCTCCATCTTTTTTCCATGACAAGTTTGAAATACCTTTTTAATGTTTATTGATAGAGAGCCTAAAAAAATGGAATTCTATGAAAGTAGGGGTGATCAATGTTCATTTGTTTCCATAAAAATCCACATTTATTATTGATGATACGGAAAGTTCGGGTGCAATTTTCTCGAAAACGGTAAGAGATAAGCATAGATCATGTTACATGTTAATAACTTAGAATTCGACGGGTAATCCGAAAATTAACAAAAATACAGGGTGTTTCAATTAAAAAATGAAATATGGCGGTACTTCCGGTTAAACCGGATGTCGTGTCTGAGTGCTTGAAATGGGATCTGAAGCATATTTACGACTTATTTATCACCTCCAAATTTCAAATTTTTAAAATAAAAATTATGGAAACGCTGGGCTGTTACAAACATCTTGTGTCACCCGGTATATACCTATATACTCCCAATAGATTTGAATAGATCGAAAATGAAGCTCCCCAGTTGGCTATGAAAATCTCGTAGATAGAGTCCATTTCAAATAGATAGTCATCTAGAAAGCTCAGAAATTGACATATAAATGACATGTTTACATGGATGGAATAGGATGAATCTGTCAATTCATCAGCCTGCTAGATGAATATCTATTTGAAATGGCCCATAGTTAAATAGCGACATCTGTTGGCACATAGTGTAGACACTAATAATTTATTGTTTCTGCTCCATTCCAAAGCCATTCTAACAAGATTAGATTACAGAGTTCTTTTTTAAGCTGAGTGAAAAGAGCGAGCAGTTTTTTGATAATCTGCAATAAAATGCACTTATTCACTTTTGGGGTGTAGCCGTGCAGTTCGTTAATGCAATGTGTAGCATTTTGCATAATTGTGTAGCTTGTAACAATCCTGTTTAGAACAATGGTGAACAGTGAACGGAGTGAACTTAATGGCGCGGAAACCAAATTAATCATATGTGACAAGTTTCAGGATGTCTCTTACTTCTTACAAGGCAGGGAGTTTTTTACAAGCAAATCAACACAAAATTAAGATATTATAATGTTAAAGACTAGTAAGACAAATCCTTGTAATTTCAGTTATTATAGGCTAAATTCATGGTACCTATATTAATGTGATAATATATATTACATACATAATTATATAATTAACGAGGGGTGTGACACTCCTTAAAATTGTGTCCCATATTATATCATATCTGTATTATGTGTATTATTAATAATTCATAGTGTATTATGGATATTATTAGGATTAGATATCATTTACTAATATGATTTTATCAAAAAGAATATTAAAGAATTCTACCAATATTGTAACTTTTTTTTAATGTTCTTTTTAGAAAATAAACACTTTTTCTTTTTTTTTAAACTTAACTTATTATAAAACTAATGCATCTTAACCTGAAGTAACCTACCTAATATTATAATTGTACCTATAAAAACACTTTGAATATAAAATGTAGATATCGAGTTCACAGAGTTCATAAATTTGAAAAGAGTTTGTTTTTGTACAGGTTGTAACAAATTCAGGGGTGACCTGGAGGGTGACCGTTGTACTTTAGGAAACTCTAAGAGATCCAGGGTCCTCTTTATTACATGATACAAGGTGTACCAAGGTGACAGTCTTTCGGGAGCCTACAGGGCTGTCCAGCATCCCATATGACACAGGTTCTACTGAGACCTATACTGATATAGCTCAGGTACCAAACAGTGTATGGCATTTTTACTACTATAGTTATTAGGCAAGGGTAGTACCTTCCTGCAGGTGGTTCGCACTTGGACTCGCATGCCCTGTCAGCTGAGCAACGACGGGGTTCATATCCAGAATCCATATTATACACACGTTGTCGTGAGATATATGTATACTGATATAGCTCCAGTACCAAGGAGCAAAGACGAAGAAGTGTATCGCATTCATACTATCAAAGATTTTAGGCAAGGGTACTACCTTTCTCCAGTTGGCTTGCACTTAGACTTGCATGCTCTGTGAGCTGAGCAATGACGGTGCAAATCCGACATCCCATATTACACACGTAGTTGTGAGATATATATACTGATAGCTCCGGTATCACAGAGTGTATCGCATTCGTACTACCACAGTTTTTAATCAAGGATAGTACCTTTCTCCAGATGGTTCGCACTTGGACTTGCATTTCCTGTGAGCTGAGCAATGACGGTGCATATCCAGCATCCCATATTGCACACGTAGTGCTGAGATTTATAAACTGATACCTCCGGTACCAAGGAGTGTATCGCATTCGTACTACTATACAATCACAATATTCGCAATCCATTCAGGTCCTTCATGCAGCATGCTGGTCATCTTTTCTCATTGTTCTTTTTGGCCGGCATTTGCCAAAAACAAGAAAGTAAAATAACATAATATCACAAATACTTATACCCAAGGACGGTAAACAAAACAGGATGGTCCACTGCCATTTAAACAACATGGGCCAAGAATCGTGACGTCAGCTTAGTGCGGACTTGGGAGCGATAATGACGTCATTATTTCCCGAGCCCCGTGACCAACATTGGCGCTGCTATTACGGCTGTCAATAATATCATTGCTGACATTGGCCGCTCTAAAGAGCTCTGAGACTATTCCAGTCATTTGTTTTCTTAATAAAATTATAAGGACGGAAGTAGTCTTAGAGCGGTCACCCAAAAAACCTGTGAATATTTGCTTTGACATCTCGATGATTATTCGCGGGCGCGGGTTATTCATTTTTTTTTATGATCGTATTCTAACATATATAAACTTTTTTTGAATCTTTCCCTTGTTGCTGTGATTGCCCCGATTGTGTTGAGATTTACTAAAATTACAAGTACACAATACCTGGTCAGATTTGTGCTGTTGCTAAATATAAAAGCTTCAAATTAAAGTGGAAAAAAGAAGGCAGACAAATATCCTTTAATTTTTTCACAAAAAGAAAAGATGTTCTATCACTTAAACTAAGAAATAGGTGGATTCAGCTTTGCCAACGAAGTGATACATTCAATCCAGATACCTCGGCAATATGCTCATTACATTTTACGGCAAATGATTATGAAAGAGACTTCCTAAATGAACTTTTGGGTAAGTAGTACATTCAGTATTAAGTACTTACATTGCTTCGCTCGTCCTCAAAACTTTCGCATTCGTGCCTTAATTTTGCACTTTTAACACTTACATCATATAAATAGCTATTTTGAATGCATGATAAATAATCCTTTAAACAATAAAACACATAATGGTTGGCCAAGCAATTTTGAAATATCCTGACTCCCTGACTACACCTTATACAAGTACGTACAACCAATAAGTATTTGTAACTTTTCTGAAAATGTTTCCTAGTATCTAGGCATCAAGAAAATGTCACGGTACATTAACATACTAAGTATAAGTGTAAGTATCCCAAACTCGTAGTTGTTTATGGTGTATTGAATACAGTTGCTTGCAACCCGCTTTTTAAGCCTGCATCAACGTACTAATAAACCTATCTTTGAAATCAGAACGAGTTGTATTATTACTATTTGATAGATCCTTTCATACTTATCGACACTTCTAAGGTTTTATTTAAACCAATACAGAATAAATAGAAGCACGTCATATGTCAAAAAACTATGCTTCCGCGGAATAAACTCTTAATGATATATCTTATCAGAGCACTAATGTGACGTCACGCCGCCGGTACAGAAAAAGAGGTAATTGGGCCGTCCTGTTAGTCTAGTGCCCTTGACTTATACCTACACGACATAACCAAACTTTAATAAATAATAATGACAAATGAAATGGCATATCTTTTTCTCTACCTCTGCAAAATTACTAGTTTTTAAAATGACTTTATATTTATAGAATATATCCATCCTTGTTCACCCAATGCAGTAGAGAAGTAGAAATTTTGTTTTTATTTGTGTAGAGTATACAGTTGTGGTTATTTTGAGGGATGTAATTTCACCGGGTGCATTTGTTTACACCGACATTTGGAGAATATGCACCCTTATTGCACCCGGTGCATTCAATTCGCAGCGTTGCCTTTTCAACTTAAGTTACCACGTTGCCATATTGTTATACGTCATATGTCATATTATGTATTTTTGCATTTTCTACATTAAGCAAATTTTCGCGAGATCCCGGTGAAGTAGCGGGAAGCATATTTTACTTCCCGACGTATTTTGGCGACACAACGGTAAAAGGGGAATGCAAGAATGACGTTGCAAAATTACGTCATCAATAATTCAACGGGAACTGATTTGGTTCCCGCCCTATAGATCAGAGTAACTTGCGGTTACGTCAAATAATTCTAAGCCAAAAAATGTTAGAATTGATAACCTAACAGAGGTTTAGGAGCGTTACAGCTGACGGTTGATAAACAAGGAACTTTTGAGTCTGCTTTTTGTAAAAAATAGCAAAAACTAATAATAAAAATTATGGAGAGCTTATCAAAAGAAGTAGAACTTGTACTAAATAACAAGGGAGAAATCCCACTCTGAATATGTCTCTCATGATCACTTTCGGGCCACTTTGTATAAATGTGTTTTAATTTGCCAATAATAATAAGAAAGTATTATAATTTGCATCGTTGAGGCAACACTTCCAAATCTGCAGTAATATGGGTTTTTTTATTGTTGATTCCTTTTCAAATGCAAATGCGCTTTTTCATTTTGTTAATTTTTGTCTGTGAACTGTAGACATTTTCGCGACCATCGGAACGGGATTAAAATTTTTGGGGTGGGGTTATAACCGCTCACTAACCGGTTTCCTCCCGCCGTGAACAATCGTGATCTCGCGAAAAATTGCTTATTAACTACAATCTACAAGTCACGTGCATGCGTATTTTTAATTTTTATTATATATTTTACCGCTCAGGAACTGAAATAAACTTTTATAAAACTTTTAACCACCTGATTTTATAAAAAAAACTCTCTTTTTGAAAGAATATCGTAAGAAAAAAAAAAGGATATAATATTGCTTTAATTGCTGAGTTTTTCTTTCTATCTTGAGTATGTTATTAGAGTTAAGAGTTAAACAAAATTTAACGAACATATTCATAACAAAAATTACTTAAACTATTTGGACTTTGGATCAAATACCTTTATTTGAACGAGAGCGGAGAAATACAGTAGTACTTTACAGTTTACACCGAGTAGGAACAACAAGTGACGGTTCTGCTTTTGCAGGATGCAGGATACCGTAATAGGAAATAATTTATTAACACACATTTATTTATGTAATTCGTATATTATTTAGTATTTGTTTATAAAAAAATATATTTGGTTTTATGAAATATGAAGTTGACAGATGACATTTGACAGATCGAGATTCATTTGACGATTCTGACATATTCGGAATGTACCGGGTGCAAACACAATATGCACCGTTCATAAACACCGCACCCAGTACAATCATATGTACCGGGTACAATGAAGATCACAACCCTAGTTATTTTTACTTTTGCCGTGACATTTCCACCGTTGCCAAGGTTATGGTCCCCCATGAAGTTGACAGGATTGACAGGGTCCCCCATGGCCCTCTGACAGAGAGGGACTGGGGATTCATATACGTACAATGGTAAAATATATTGTTACGATTCGCAGCAACGCCGCATGGGAGGCGGGGCAACGCATGGGAGCGTGTTGGTTGGTGGAGCTTCGCGACCTATCCGCGCTGCGTCATGGCTGACACGAGTGATTTATTGCTCGTCTGGCTTAATCTAGAAGGCAGTTGTTTACAACCGTTTTTTTTTATGTGAGATTATTCAAGAATTCTTATAAAGAACTTTCTAGGTTTTTCTGTAATTTTAGGATTGTATATAAAAAGCGTATAGAGCGCGCAGGAGAATAGTCTTATTTTAAGCGAGCTATAAGTAAGTTAAAGTACGAAACGATATTAGAAGGCTATAAAGTGTTAAAGTAGCGAGTTATTTAGTAGTTGTGTGTATTTGTGGAATAAATAAATAGTGTCTTCGTGTTAAATCGTTACACTGGAATTATTGAACCCCGAGTTCGCAACAATTGGTGTCAGAAGTGCGATTCCAGTGGGAATTTGAGAACTAATATTGCTGAACTGTAAGTGAGTGCTTCATTGCCGGACATTACGTGTTTATGCCAGTGACCAGAAGCCAGCATCAAGCGATGGAGGATCAACTTGCCGCCCTGCTGTCCCTTATGCAACAACAGAAGGAAGAGCAAGAAAGACGTTATGTAGTACAAAAAGAGGAGCAGGAAAAACGTTATAAAGAACAAAAAGAAGAACAAGAAAGACGTGATCAAGTACAGGAGCGACTTTTGCAACAACAGAGGGAAGAACAGGAAAAACGTGATCGAGTACAGGAGCGACGTTATCTAGAACAGAAAGAAGAGCTGGAAAAACGTGATCAAATACAGGAGCGACGTTATCTAGAACAGAAGGAAGAACAGAAACGGTTTAAAGAAGAATTAGTGAACCATCTCGCAGCTAGGGAGCAACAATTGGAAGAAAGAATAATGCAATCCGTTAACGAAGGACTCGAAGCTGTCAACCAGAAGTTTCTCGAGCTAGAAAAGAAATTCCGGGAACAACTTGAGGACGACAACGTGTCTACAGAGAGTTTTAGCACAGCCAACGCTAAAATTAAGCCTCCCGATTATGACGGTACTACGGCCTGGGAAATCTATAAAACCCAATTTGAGGCAGCTGCAAAAGCTAATGGCTGGTCCGAGCCCCAGAAAGCTACATCATTAGTAGTAGCACTTCGTGGAAAAGCAGCTGAGTTACTCCAATCTCTGTCGGCAGCGGATCAAAGTAATTATGCAGTTTTAGTACACTCTCTGCAACTACGATTTGGAAACGAGCACAAAGAAACCGTGTTCCAAGCCCAGCTGAGGATGAGACAGCAGAAGTCATAGACGGACATAGACAGACTAATTCACCTGGCATACCCATCAGCCCCTGAATGTTTTCAAACGCAATTTGCCGCCGAAAGGTTCATTGAGGGAGTTCGAGATAGTGCCATGAGATACCACTTACGTCTAGTAAGGCCCAGGAATATCAGCGAGGCACTAGTTCGGGCCCTGGAATTCGAGGCGTCACGAGTGTCATCTAGTTCTTCTCCACGTGTAAGAATGGCAACTTGCGATGACGAGGAGGATACGTCAAGGACTGAATCCATGGCCAGTTTACATAAAACGATTAAGGATATGGCAGTCAATATACAAGCCCTGTTGGGAAGAACGCCTCGATCAACAGACAATCGGGGCATAAAATGTTTTAACTGAGGCAGACTGGGTCACATCAAGAGTAACTGCCGTAATAGGGCAAGAAGTCCGTCGCCGTCGTTTAGAAGACCGAGCGGCGACCAAGAACGCCCTAGGTCCCAGGAAAACTAATTCCGGTCAATGCAAGGGGGCAATTGACCGGGCCCGTTAAGACCCCCAGGATCTTTAAAGTCAATAATTTGGGTGGCAAAAGTCTTACAGTGGCCGGACGCATTAAGGGACAGAAAATCCAGATTACCATCGATACAGGAGCAGATGTGACCATTGTAAGGCCAGATAAACTTATTGGATATACCATACAACCATTGCCCAATCCTATTATGTTAAAATCAGTCACTGGAGAGTCTTGCCCTATAGACGGAGAAGCCGATGTCACCATCATTATTGGAGAAAGACTCGAAGTTCGGCATAAAGTGTTGGTTGCCAGGATCAAAGACGAGTTTATTTTGGGAATGGATCTCATCAGGAAACATGGATTCTCCTATGATCACAAACGGAATATTCTCACATTTGGAGATGAGGAGTTCGCATTAACCAATGGAAATGTGGAAACTAGTGTCCGTCTACTGGTGGTGGAAGATGTAAAAATTCCTCCAAATTCAGAACAAATTATCACAGTGACTCCTGAAAATGATCCTGGGTGGTCCATAGGACTTAAAGAACCTAACCTGGATTTGACGACTGAAATCATGGTAGCACGAACTTTGACCGACACGAAGAAGACTATGCCAGTACGAGTTGCAAATATTGGAGAAAAGACCATCAAGCTCAAAGAAGGAACAGTTCTTGCCAATTATGAGCCTGTGCAATGGGTATGTAATTGTGTCGAAGCAGAGACATCCAAAGTTAAATCTTCTAACCAAGCTTCCCCAGAAGTTATTGATGCTTTTAAGCGACAGTGGAGTCACCTGTCAAAGGAACAACTTCAGTCTGCTATAAAATTTGCTATGGATGAATCTGATATGTTTAACTTCAAGAGCAACGACAGTCAAACCGATTTAGTTGTCCATAAGATCAACACAGGAGATGCCCAGCCAATACGACAACATCCACGAAGGGTCCCTCTGGCTAAACAACAGGAAGTTAACAGTTTGCTGAATGAAATGTTAAAGGAGGGCGTCATAGAAGAATCATCTAGTCCATGGTCGTCGCCTGTGGTTCTTGTTAAGAAGAAAGATGGTTCAAGGCGGTTCTGTGTTGACTACTGGAAACTTAATGATGTGACCAAGAAAGACAGCTACCCATTGCCACGTATAGACGACACCTTAGCAACTTTATCGGGATTAAAGTGGTTTTCCACTCTAGATTTAAAAAGTGGGTATTGGCAAGTAAATATTGCTCCCGAAGACAAAGAGAAGACTGCATTTTCTACTGGTTCTGGGCTATACCAGTTCACTGTTATGCCTTTTGGATTGTGCAATGCTCCATCAACTTTCGAGCGACTAATGGAACTTGTTTTGAGGGGGCTGACTTGGAAAACTTGTCTGGTATACTTGGATGACATAATTGTCATGGGACGTAATTTTGACGAGCATTTGAAGAATTTAAGGGAAATCTTCAGCAAGTTACGGAATGCTCACCTGAAGTTAAACTACAAGAAATGCAGCCTATTCCAAAAGCAAGTCGAGTACTTGGGGCATACTATCTCAGAACAAGGCATTCAAACTAGCCAAAGTAAAATATCTGCCATTAAAGATTGGCCAGTTCCCCGAGACAAACACGAAGTAAGGAGCTTTTTGGGACTATGTACTTACTACAGGAGATTTGTAGAGGGATTCGCCGACATCGCAAAACCGCTGCACAAATTAACAGAAAAGAAAACACCCTTCTTGTGGAACCATGATTGCAGTCAGGCATTTGCAAGGCTTAAAGCTGCCCTCTGTTCTAGTCCAATCTTGGCCTACCCTATAAAGGACGGACTGTTTATTCTGGACACGGATGCAAGTAACTGTGGTCTAGGTGCAGTACTCTCTCAAAGACAAAACGGGCAAGAGAAGGTCATTGAGTACTACAGTAAGACTTTAAGTAAGCCAGAAAGAAACTATTGCGTCACTAGAAAGGAGCTGTTGGCCATCGTTAAAGCAGTCGAACATTACCATCGCTACTTATATGGAAAAAGGTTCCTGATTAGAACTGACCATGGAGCCTTGAAATGGTTATTACAGATGAAAAACTCTGAAGGTCAAATAGCCAGATGGATAGAGCGCCTGCAGCAGTACGATTTTCAAATTGAACATCGACCAGGAAGGTCTCACGGAAATGCCGATGCATTGTCTAGACGGCCATGCAAAGAAGATTGTCGGCATTGTCAAAGAACTGAGCAGCGTGAGGGACTTCCTTCTGTAAGGAGAACGTCGGTGGAAGTAAACGATGGCTGGACCACACAGACGCTTCGTGAAGAACAGTTGAATGATTCAGATATTGGACCCATTCTCTCTGCAAAGACTGACGACAAGAGACCAGAATGGCAAGAAATCGCTGGTAAAAGTCCAAACCTGAAGGCGCTATGGGCCCAGTGGCACTCTCTTAAAATAGAAAATGGACTACTGAAGAGAGCGTGGGAGAGTCCGGAAGGCAAGTCCATAGTCAGTCAGTTGGTTGTTCCTGGTAGCAGAAAATCAGATGTACTACAGGAAATGCACAACGGAACAAGCGGAGGCCATTTTGGGGTCAATAAAACATTGGCAAAAATTAAAGAGCGGTATTACTGGGTGAATTATCATGAAGACGTCGAATCTTGGTGCCGCAAGTGTGAAGTTTGTTGTGCCACAAAAGGACCTCGAACAAGATCACGGGGCCGAATGGTGCAGTATACTGTAGGTGCTCCATTCGAGAGGGTAGCAATTGATGTCGCGGGACCGTTTCCTCAGACTGAGTCGGGCAATAAATACATCTTGGTCGCCATGGATTACTTCACTAAATGGCCTGAAGCATACGCCCTGCCTAATCAAGAAGCAACGACTGTGGCAACGGTGCTAGTAAATGAAATGTTCTGCAGATTTGGAGTCCCTCTCGAACTTCATTCTGATCAGGGCCGAAATTTTGAATCAGCTGTTTTCCGAGGTCCAGAAGGTCATGGAACTTCTCGGAATTCGCAAGACCAGGACAACTCCTTTGCATCCACAGTCGGATTGGATGGTAGAGAGATTTAATCGGACCATGGAACATTACCTGTCTAAAATGGTGGCAGATCATCAGCGTGGTTGGGACCAACATCTACCTCTCATGTTGATGGCATATCGAGGCTCTACGCATGAAGCCACTGGTTATACTCCGGCGAAAGTGATGTTCGGAAGGGAAATGAGGCTTCCTGCAGATTTGATGTATGGAACACCAGAAAAAGACTCGCTCAACTCTGAGAACTTTGTGGAGGAGCTCAAGGAGAGGCTGGACAATGTTCATGAACAAGTCAGGAATAAACTGCGGATATCCAGTGATCGAGCCAAAGCAAGATATGACTTACTAGCTAACTCCCGCGGCTTCCAGGATTGTGATTTGGTGTGGCTATACAATCCGAGGCGAAAGGTGGGGAAGTCGCCCAAACTTAGCCAAAATTGGGGAGGACCTTATACAATTATAAAGAAGATTAATGATGTGGTGTATAGGATCCAGCGGACCCCTAGGTCAAAGATGAAGGTCGTTCATTTGGATCGATTAGCACGATACCATGGAACTCTATCTGTTCGGGACGAACAACCTTAGGAGGAGGGCAATGTTACGATTCGCAGCAACGACGCATGGGAGGCGGGGCAACCCATGGGAGCGTGTTGGTTGGTGGAGCTTCGCGACCTATCCGCGCTGCGTCATGGCTGACACGAGTGATTTATTGCTCGTCTGGCTTAATCTAGAAGGCAGTTGTTTACAAACCGTTTTTGTTTTATGTGAGATTATTCAAGAATTCTTATAAAGAAGTTTCTAGGTTTTTCTGTAATTTTAGGATTGTATACAGGGTTACTGGTAATTCGATACATTCCTTTGGAGATGTGATAGGGGAGGAGGTAAGGAGTAAATTTAACCCTAATATGCATTATGCAAAACTCGATACTTTTTGAGATATTTCAATTTTTCTTTTTTTCTCAAAAACGTAGACCTTAATGTCTTAAAAGCTAGTTATCAAAAAATGTATTGTACTTTATTAAAACTTTTCAACTGGATTACTTGCCCAACACTATGATCTTATGTTTGGAATGAAAAAAGTCCGGAAACATTTGGATTATAGGAAAATTTTAAATAAAAAAAAGCGAAAAATATTTTTCAAAAATAAAGTATCACAATTTCTTATCGGTTATTTTTACAAAAATCATCAAGCAACATTTGTACAATTTTGTTTTCAACTTCCTTATTGCAATAGCTATCCAACAAGGTAAAAACGATACCAAAAACCCTTGATACGGTTTTTATTTTTATGTGAACAGTGAAAAACGTACTTGAAAATAGTGCTTAATTTTTTATTATTTTCATATTAATACTTACCTATTTGTTACAAATCTTGTTCAAAATGAGAGCCCCTATTTCGTATACATGCTCGGCAGCGTCTTCTTACTTCCGTCTTCGTTATCCTGGTTGTCAGGGTATTCCGAATGTGTTGGGCAGCGTCGGTTATCCTTTGTGTAAGGTCTTCTCGGGTATTCACTGGGGTTGCATAAACCATCTCTTTCATATGACCCCACACATAGAAATCAAGAGGTGTTAAGTCGGGGCTTCGCGCTGGCCAAAGTATTGGACCTGCCCTTCCAATCCAACGGTTAGGAAAACATTGATCCAGTAACTGCCGCACTGTCAGCCGATAATGTGCTGGACAACCGTCGTTCTGAAATATCATTCGCTCTCTGACGGCGAGAGGAACATCTTCTAAAAGCACCGGTAGGTCATGCCTTAAAAAATTTTCATACATTTCCCCGTTTAAATTGTCTTGAAAAAAATGTGGTCCTATTAAATAGCGGCCAATGAGTCCCATCCACACATTTACCGAAAACTTCCTTTGAAAACTAGTTTCCCTTATTAAACGGGGGTTTTCTTCGGCCCAATAATGTAAGTTGTGGAAATTTGATATGCCCTCGCGATTAAATTTTGACTCGTCCGTCCATAAAATGTCTGTTAAAAAATTTACATTTTCTGCATCTGAATTTATCACAAAGCGGCAGAATTCTACTCTCCTTCCAGGATCACCTTCCTTCAAGCCCTGAACAGGGGTGTAATGGTAAGGATGGCTTCCAACTCCGTGTATCGTTGACCAAACTTTCCATTGTGATGCTCCGGTTTGCCTCGAGACTGTAGTAGTTGAAGTGGTTGGGTCGTCCTCAAAATGCCTCAATATTTCTTCCTCATCCTCTGGTTGATATACGGGAGGAGCACCGGCGTCACCTCTTCTACGTTTCACGGATCCAGTTTCAGCGATAGTTCGGTATGTCCCAGCGAATACGCGGACATTTGGTATGCGGCGGTTAGGGAAGCGACGTTCGTACTCTCGGCGAGCCTCGGCAGCATTGCCGTCACAATATCCGTAGACAAACAAAATGTCTGCGTATTCTGCGTTGGTGTACGCAGCCATAGCACTCAAAACACGATAACAACAAAAACGGTGAAAAATAAACTCAAATTTCGCAACTACTTTGGATTACTGTCACTGTCAAATTGCATCGCAAATAATTAAATTGTTGTAGTAGATTCTTTATTGTTTCTCAAGCATAGCCTACTTGTATTTTCAAAAGACAAATTCCCTTTTATTTGGATAGCTATTGCAATAAGGAAGTTTTAAAAAAAATTGTACAAATGTTGCTTGATGATTTTTGTAAAAATAACCGATAAGAAATTGTGATACTTTATTTTTGAAAAATATTTTTCGCGCTTTTTTGTTTAAAATTTTCCTATAATCCAAATGTTTCCGGACTTTTTTCATTCCAAACATAAGATCATAGTGTTGGGCAAGTAATCCAGTTGAAAAGTTTTAATAAAGTACAATACATTTTTTGATAACTAGCTTTTAAGACATTAAGGTCTACGTTTTTGAGAAAAAAAGAAAAATTGAAATATCTCAAAAACTATTGAGTTTTGCATAATGCATATTAGGGTTAAATTTACTCCTTACCTCCTCCCCTATCACATCTCCAAAGGAATGTATCGAATTACCAGTAACCCTGTATAAAAAGCGTATAGAGCGCGCAGGAGAATAGTCTTATTTTAAGCGAGTTAAATAAGTAAGTTAAAGTACGAAACGATGTTAGAAGGCTATAAAGTGTTAAAGTAGCGAGTTATTTAGTAGTTGTGTGTATTTGTGGAATAAATAAATAGTGTCTTCGTGTTAAATCGTTACACTGGAATTATTGAACCCCGAGTTCGCAAAAATATGATAAACATCAATTAGTTGTCAAATCGACGTCAAAGTGGCAGGTTGTATAAACATTAGAACAGCGTTTTCGGGTGGCCTTTCTAAGAGTATGCCTAATCTTAATTTTAATTGAAAAAAAGGATAGAAGTACTCTCAGAGCGCCGTTAAGCAGTCCCCGAAAACACCATTTAAAATCTCGCGCATGCACAGTTTGTATCAAACCTACTGTTGGCGTATTCCAATGCCTACTAAGGACGTTCTAATGCCTAACATGGGCTCCATAGGAGACTGGCCGTATAGTTCTAGAAACTTGTTCTAGAAACTGTGTGAAAAAAAAAACTTGTTTTAAAATAGCATTGAAACTACCCTCTTGTGCTTGCCAGTCTATTCTATGTTTACTGTTAGCCTTGTGTTGTAAGTTGGCAGGTTTTGAAGTACGTATTCTTGTCTGATCAGTGACAGTGATTAATTTGTAACCTCAGTTTTCGTTACTTTTTTATTAAATTTAAGCATGTTCTTTTTGGTATTAGTAATGGAATTTGACTTGGCAGTAATGTATTTTAAATGGAGCAGGAAAGTATCAAAATCTAATCTGAGGTTTTAATCTAAAACTCTTCTAGGGTAATTCAATTTTGCGGCTAAAAATGGCAAAATTAAAAAACGATTTGCTTAAGAAAAATGAACCACCCTATTAACTCTGTTGATTAAGTTTGTTTTAAAAGTCCTATTTAAAATGCATAATGCGGGGCCCAGGAAAAGGTAAAGAAATCGCTCATCTTTCGAGATCTGTATAGAGCGCCCGCTGCACCCTAATGCCAATTTAAAATTCGGATTTGCGGAAATGCAAAGGGGAAGCGAGTTTAATTCACTTTTATTGCCAGGCTTAATGTGGAGTTTGACCCTATTTCATGCAAGCGGTTTGTGAACTTTTGCTGCAAAACCGCAGAAAACTTTTGAATTTAAGGTACTATTTGTATTTCTAATCTTATCTTATCGATAACGCTAACCATTACAATTGCAAGTAAATCGCTTTGGTTAAAATAGAACATTTCGATCTCAAACTGTGAGTGTTAAAGTTACAACGTGGTATACATAAGTAATAATTATTTTTCAGAATGACGACCTTTGATAAATTAAAAGAAGCAGATGAAACGTACAAAAATTGTATGAAATACCTGGAGGAAACCATGCTACCTCATCTAAAGCGTTTCCTTCTTAGTGACAAGAAAAGATGTATGGTGGCCCAAGCTAGCTGTTCAGTATCAAGTAGTGGGAAATATAAAGAAATCCTTTGATACATTAGAACTAATGTGCTAAAGTAGTGAAAACTTCAAAAATCATCTCTAAGTTATCCAGTATGATGATTCTGGACTTCGACAAACTAGCGGACGGCTTGGATCTACTCAGGAAAATTACTGAACGTGTGGGTTTAAATACAAAAATATCTATCTCGCCTTATACCAAGGGCTTATGCAATTTACTTAGGGGTTTTTGCATGATAACTCTTACTTTGACTTTAATTATTCTACTACAAAAGTTGATGTGCATCTCCCAGACAGGGTAAAGAAACCATCATTGCTGATTGACGCTGCGACGCTGGGCGACTATGACGAAGTGAATGTGTTTATTGAGGTTGGTGAAAACGTCGATATTCAAGATTTTGAGGTCTTGTATATCGACGTTTTCACCAACCTGAATAAACTGTCCTACATACAAGTTTTGATTGGTCACGGAGCCAACTTCTTGTGCATCTTGCAGCCGGGAAACAGCACACACCAAAGTCGTGGATGTTTTGTAATGTAAATGAAATCGATAGGTGGGAGCAAACCCACTGCATTTGGCTTCCTCTTACGAATATAATAACATTGTATCTATGATTTATATTGATTTACGTCCTTTACATGTAGCCGTTTTAGATTATCACACAGAAGTCCTCAAAACTTTGTTGCACAATCGAGCTAACGCTGAGGCAGTGTACTGGTCCTCCTATATTATGCAGCTAAAGGTGCACCTTCCTCTTTTGCATAATGTAGTGCCGCTTTTTTATAAAAGATGGTAAAGCAGCACTATATTACGCAGCTGAGAGAGGCGTTATGGATATAATTAGAATATTATTGTTCAAGCGTAATATAAGGTCAAGTGTAAGGTAGGTACACCAGCAGAATTGGCGGCAACAAGAGGATTTTTTGAGGTAGCAAACTAGATGAACCATCCGAGTGAGGAATCGACAAGATCTGAAAACGGTAGCCAACCCTATTAGAGAACGATTGAATTTTAATAAAATTTTTTCTACTCGCGTGCGCGATAGTTTACTTTTCCGCACGCAGTTGAGTGCGGAAAGTTGTACTTTTCGGAAAGTTGTCCTACGGAAAAGTATCACTTTCCGCACTTGTTAGATTATTACAGGTCAATAGCAATGGGAGGCTGAAGTTTTGCAATACTAAAAGGCTCTTCTCATATCACCAATAGCACGCCTAGCAGCTAGTCACTGGTTGTATTTTTTTCCACGCCACTGGTTTTTCTATAAACAAAGATTCGCATTGAATTATTTGTTGAACTTGGAAGAAAGAGGCTATTTTTTCATTCGAGACATTGTTTAATAAGTAATAAAAATGACCTAAAATTTTGTGTTGATTTGATTTTGTTTTGTTTTGTTGCAAATATCCAGCAACGAGCCGTTATAGTGGTGATACTGATGACAGTAGAAAAAAGTCAATATTTTTGACACCCTCCTTTTGGTGGAAGAATAATCCCAAGTTTGGTATCATCCTGTATAGAGTTATTTTCGAAAAATACGGGGTGTTGAACTTTATTTTGAAGTAAACAAAAATAATTAAGTACCTACTTAATGTAAAAAAGAATAGCTTGAACTGTACATATTGCTACAGAGAGCGGGCACTGGGAGACGGAGCGACATTGGAGGTTGGACCTTAGCGGCCTATCCGGGCGCTGAGATATGGGAACTAACACAAGTGATTTATTGCTCTGTTTATTTGGAACGCAGTTATTTACGACCTTTTCTTTATGTGAGTCTTATCAAGAATGTTCTAGGCTTCTCTGTATTTTTGGGATTTTGTATAAAAGGCCAATAGCGCCGCCGTTAGTGGTAATCTTATTTAATCGAGCTATAAGTTAGCTAAAAAACCAAACGATAATAGAAGGCTAAGTAGTGAGTTATTTAGTAGTCGAATTGTACCTGTGTGTATATGTGGGATAAATAAATAGTGTTTTCGGGTTGAATAGCTACACTGGAATTATTGAACCCTGAGTTCGCAACAATATTTTTGAATGTATATGATATCGATATGTGGGATCAAACCCCACTGCACTTGGCTTCCTCTTACGGACATAATAACATTGTATCTTTGATAATAGAGTAGACACAAGTTATATTGATTTCCTTGTCCTTTACATGTAGCTGTTTTAGATTATAACACAGAAGTCATCGAAACTTTGTTGCCCTATGGGGCTAACGCTGATGCAGTGTACTGGTCCTCCTTATACATTACGCAGCTAAGGGTGCACCTCCCTCAGTTGCATAATGTAGGGCCGCTTTTTGATAAAAATGGTAAAGCGACACCACATTACGCAGCTGAGAGAGGTGTTATGGATATAGTTAGAGTTTTATTGTGAGCTCAAGTCAAGGAAGGTACACCAGCAGAATTGGCTGCAGGCTTCTTTTCATATCGCCAGTAGCACGCGGAGCAGCTCGTCACTGGCCATTTTTCAACAAAAGAAGGGGCATGCCACTGGTGTGTGCTACTGTATAAGCTAGAGTTATTTTCAAAATATTCAGGATGTTGAACTGCATTTTGAATTGAAAAAAGAATAATTAAGTACCTATCTACTTAATGTACAAAGAATAGCTTGAGCTTGAATACTGTAGGTATAAAGCAAAAAGAGTGCTTTCAAAACAATACTGACGGGAAACGCAACCATTTCTATTAACATGTGTTCGAACAATTGAATTTAACTTTTAATATAATTTAATACACTAGACGAATCAGTAAACGAAATAACTAGAAACGAAAAGCACGTTTTGCCTTGTGAAATCCACTTTAAAGTTTAATAACGAATGCAGCAGTTTGCATCAACTTTGCAAACAATTATGGTTATTTAAGCGAAGCAAGTTTTACCCAGAAAGAGGAGCGCGCTGCACTATGCTGGATATGGCACTCGAAGTAATGAGTAAAATTTAACTTTCAAATGCCAGTAGGTAGGTACGTTAAGTTTCTGTTAAAAACTGAAGACACTGAATTCAGGAGCTGATAATTAAAAGGTTTCAAATATATTTTAGTTTCTATTAGTAGGTACTTATAGCTATATATATTCTTTTTTTTTTCAGAAAATAAGTCAGAAGCTCAACGTCTAGGTTACAATAATAAGTAAATGAGATATACGGGGTGTTCATTATAAAACTTCATCTAGTTGGCTGCGAAATGTCAAAAGAAAAGGATGGAGAAACAAAAGTCTATTTATTTTGATTATGTCATCCTTTTCTGTAAAAATTTCATAGCCTGCTACATGAATTTTTATAATGAACACCCCGTATTTAGGTACAAATTTCTTCTAAAAATATTTCTACATATAATGGTGAATGCGCTGTTAATGATACTAAATAGTATATGCGTCTATCTACTCGTTTCAAGTTGTACTGAGTCCTCTCTATTTATTAGCTTATTGACTACAATATTAGAAATTCTAATTATCAGAAGAAAGTGTTGTACCTACACATGCATGGTGTATTCATTAGAAAACATCATCTAGAAGGTAATGATTTTTTGACAGAAAAGGATAACATAATCAAAGTATATGGATTTTTGTTCCTTCATCGTTTTCTTTTGACGTTACACAGGTAACTAGATGATACTTTGTAATGTATGAGATTTAAGGTATTTAAATATCCCGCCACTAGTATATAAGACTATGCCCGCATTTATAGTCGACACTTGAGTGACACTTTGGTCTTGAGGGACCCTTACATTTAAATTCCGTTCTATAGTTCCAAATTTTAAGTCACGTGATTAAAAATTGGCACTCATCTTGAAGTGATACTCAAGGGTTCTGTTTAGGCCCCCTAAGTGTTACTTTTGGTTACAAAGTGAGGTTAACTAAATTAAAAAAATATTTTTACGGGATTGTTTACCATTTCTATTTACAAATTGCATACATTTTATATATTATTTTTATTGCCATGGATGATGTATATGATTTTATTGACTTTATTGACATCCTTGACGAAGAGGAACACAATGAAGATGAAGGCAATTTGAGAATACAAAAACGTGATATTAGGGACAGGCCGTTACCTTTAGTAATGGATGCTTTGGAAAAAAACAGTCAAAAAGGTTTGCCAGTCCCTCCTCATTTACAACTTCTAATAGCATTACGATTTTATGCCACCGGAAATTTCCAAGTAAGTACCTACCTACTAACGTAATTGAAAGTACCTATGTGGAAATTATTGAATCTACTTCTAATTAATTCTTGCCAACAGGTAGTAAGTGGAGACTTGCAAGGCTTTTCTCAAAGTACAGTGTCTTTGACCATAAAAAGAGTGTCTGTTGTATAGGCAGGACATCTGAAAAACTATGCTAAACTTCCTGACCCAATCCAAGCTCAGCGAGACAACATTAGACGATTTTTTGAAATTGCTAATTTTCCAAATGTTGCAGCATGTATTGATTGCACTCATATCCCAATTGGCAATCCTGGAGGCGATAATGGAGAAATATTTCGAAACAGAAAAGGAAAATTTTCACTTAATGTTCAAGTAAATTACCACATAATATTAACCAAAATGATTTCAGTCGCATAAATGTGGGATTTTAGGTTTCTTGTGGTCCTGATATGAAAATATTAGATATTGATGTCCGCTACCCAGGATCTACCCATGATAGTGTCATATTTGACCGCAGCTTCCTGCGTGTTCGTTTTGAAACAAAATGTCAAATTGAAGGTGATTAGATAATATTCAACATGAAAAATTATTTTTTTCTACATAGATTGTATTTGCCTTTAGGTCTGTTGTTAGGTGATAATGGATATGCTTGCAGAAGGTATCTATTAACACCAATAATTAATCCAGGCCCTGGACAAGAACAGAACTATAATCGAAGCCACATAAGAACTAGAAATATAATTGAAAGAGTTTTTGGAGTATGGAAAAGGCGGTTTCCTTGCCTTCGACAAGGTCTATTAACTAAATTGGAGACCTCTGTAGCAGTTATATGTGCTACTGCTGTTTTATACAACATTGGAAAAACTCTTCAAGAGGAGGAATATGATGACAATGATGTGGAGGAGCCCATAGAAAACCACATTGATATAGAAGCTGATAATGATGGCCTAGCATTTCAAAGGGCATTTGTAGCTGTGCATTTTAATTAATAAGTTTTTCAGATATGCAAAAAAAATGATGTTAATAAATACATTTAATTATTTATTATTATATAATTTATTGAAATTCTTAATTCAAAAGATGGATTTTTTTTCTCCAGAATTCTTTTTCCAGTTCCACAGCTTCCATTCTGGCTTCGTGAAACTCTTTTTGCTGCTGAATCGACTGCCTAATTTTTTCTACACGCAGAGCCTTTTCTTCATCCACAAATTCCAGCCTTTTCCTTTTCAGACATTTCTGGGTTTTGTTCAGAGTTACACCAGTGTCTTGCTTTAAAGTTAAAATTAGAAGTGTGTAGGATTGCTATTACAAATATTAAAACATGTTATTATCTTTATGTAAAGTTGAATAGCTGCAACTTGGTATATTCTCTTGAGATTCCTCATTCAGCTGTGTTTTTTTTTGAGTTCCTGAGGCATGCAGTGGCTCACTCTTCTTTGGCCTTTTCCTCTACTTCACACTTAGCTTGACCTAAAGTCAAAGTAAAATAAAATGTTTAGTACCTATTAAATGAATGTTAGAACAGTATTTATTTACTTTGTTCAACAGTCCCTGTGCTATCCCAATTGTTTGTTATGACAAAACTTATGTCAGGCACAATTGAGCGAACCATTTCATCCAGTGGATTGTTTGGTTCAATAACAGGTGGTCCTCCTCCCGTTAGCAGCATGTTGAACCTATTGTTTGTATCGCTTTTCCTAGTTCTAGAAAAGTTTTGATTAAATATACATTATGTAGGTAGATAACATTTAAGCACTAAAAGTTTAATTAAGTGTACCTACCTGTATTTCATATTTTCCCAGCACTTTTTTAACTAGGCTGTTGTGCGTTTGACAAATCATGAGAGTTGAACTGCTCTGTTACCTTTGCCCTGCAATTTGGTTTGCAATTAGTCATGTTAAAACGACATAAAATAGACGCTTCATATTGCTTCTGACTCAAATACAAACCTTTTTCGTAAAATCTGATGTTTATTCCCAAGAAATTTTTTAATTTACCCATATCTTGCATTTCAAAATTTTCTTTTAATTTTGTCTTTAAAGAGTCTATCTCACTCATGTCTATTACTAACAATTATTATGTCGTCCACATATAGCAATAAGTACACCACCGTTTCACCCAATTTCTTTATGTATAAACATTAATCATTTTTGTACTTGAATTGTTCATTTCTGATAAAACAATCAAATTTCTTATTCCAACAATAAGGAGCTTGTTTAAGACAGTAAAGTGCTTTGTTCAACTTACACACTTCCCCTTGATCTGAGAAGCCTTCAGGAACACACATATATATGCCTCTTCAATCTCTCCATGCAGGAATGCTGATTTCACATCAAGTTGTTCTGTATGGTACCTCTTAAAATTCACAACTGCAAGTAAAGTCCTTAAAGTTGTTAATCTTGCAACAGGGGCATATGTCTCTGTATAGTCAAAACCTTCTCGTTGTAGGAAACCCCTGGCCACAAGCCGTACTTTATATTTCAATACATTACCTCTTTCATCTTTTTTAATTTTAAATAGCCACTCTTTTACTATTGTCCATGTTTTATTTCTTTTCAAAGCGTCTATTTCCTCTCTAATAGCCTTTTCCCAAAGTGCATGATCTGATCTTAATTGAACTTCTTTATAACTTGTTGGTACATCGTCCACAAAAGATCTTGCACTTAAAGCCATATGCTGAAGATCTTCATCTTCAAAATAGTCTTGCAAATAACTAGGTTTCCTTCTTACCCTTTCACCTTTCCTTTCAATTCTTTCATTGTTTTCCAATTCACTCTTTCTCAATTCAAGAATCTCATCCTCTTCTTCATCTGACACCTTGTCATTTTCTTGGTCTAATTTCAAATCATTCTTTTCTTCAGAACTTTCTTGTGAATCACATAATTCTTCTCTTATGGTGGATTTGTTTTCTTTAAAGTTCCTGATATTAGATGATTCATCAAATATTATGTTTCTACCCACAGTTATACCTTGATTTCCAGGATCAAATAAACGGTAACCATTATCAGTGTACCCAACCATAATTTTTAATTCACTCTTTGTATCAAATTTTCCTTTCTCTTTCTCTTTCGGGATATGACAATAAGCAATGCACCCAAAAAGTTTGATATTCTCAACATTAGGTTTCTTTCCATAAAACATCTCAGCAGGAGTTACATTCTTCAAAGCATTTTGCAACTGTCATTTTTTGGAGAAATGGAACTGCCATCAGTTTTTTTATTTTCTAATTGGTTTTTATGTATTTCTACTAAAGGAGCCAATAGGGCTTTTTCTTTAGTAGAGTATACAACTTTAGCTGGACTACTCATCTGAAATTGAAATAAAATAAAATAATATAGTAACAATATGAATGTAAATAACACCTATCTACTGTGACTGTGAACAATATTTTATTACAGTAAGGTAAGTACTTACAGTTTCGACGATTGCTGGAACTAGAATGATGGCATTTGCATTTTCTAAAAACGCACAACCCTGATCCAATTCCCTGGCGCTAGACATAAAGTCTAAAATTATAAACTGGGAATTTCCGAATTAGTTTACGACTTTACGACTATTTGAAATTTGAATAAAGAGCCAAACCGACCGAAAAATATCACGTAACCAACATAAAAGTTCTAAAAACCCTTGCAATAAATTCTTGAGTGTCACTTTTAGGAGTGTGTCTGAAGTGTCACTTGTCGCCTACTATAGAACATACGCAGTAAGTGACACTCACGTGTCCCTTAAGTGACCCTTTGCTTGACGACTATAAATACGGGCATAGTTATATTCCGCACAGGCGCAGGTTCAATCCTACACAAAAGGCCACTTCCTTTCCATACCACAGTTGAGTTCGGTAATTACATCCCGAGCGCTCGTCATATCAGTCTATCTAACTCTAGCTTGTTAAGATTTTGGGAGATGGTATGTGTCCGGAGCACTCGGATGGAATTACCGAACTCGGCTACCGATGGACACGCCAACTGTAGTTAATCTTTCCTGTTTTCGTCTTTTTACAATAAGTGTTAAATGTATCATAATGTCGACGATTTCGGTTGGTGAATAAATATTAGTTGATACCTAAAGACTGAGCAGGAGGCAACTGAAGTCAACGTGAGCATAACTGGCCGCCATTGCCCGCATCCCGTAGGTACGTGATATATTTGGAAGAATGTCTTCATTAGTAGGAACAATAGCAGAATTTAGGCCCAATGTGGAGGAGAGCCAAGAGACATTAAGAAGCCAGTATCGAGATGTGTTTAATATAGCAGGTACTCAAATGATTGTTGTTAAAAGGCAATGAAATCATCCCTAGTTTTAGTATTCTGTCACATGTAAACGTCTATGACGTGTGACATATAAAGACGTCGTTTGTCAAGAAATAGAACCTAACCAGACAACATGGGTAATAATACCGCCAAATAAGCAACATGTTCTCACTCCTAGTTCTTTAATGTTTTATTCAAATAAATTAAGTTTAGTTCTTTGAATCCTTTCTTTTTCTTGTTCCACTACATCACCAACTAACAGGTTATGGGCCCAGGGACGTAGAAAATGAGGAAAAACTAGTGAAAGGAAAGGTAGAAGAAGTAACCTAACCAATAAAAAATTGTTCTAACCGGCAAATTTTGTGCTAGTGAAGAAAAAAGAGACCAGTATCAGTGGATTACATACCATAAAATTATCTGAAGATAATTGGACAGCATGGAAGTTCCAAACTCAGATAATATTGAAATCAAAAGGGCTATTTGATGTGGTTACAGGAGTGACTAAAAAACCTTCCATCAATGACAATGGGGAATGGGATAGGCGAGACGCCAAAGCCCAGGAGATAATAGTAGTCAGAATGGAAGAAAAGCAAATGACCCATATTTTATCGTGCAGTACAGCCGCCCAAATGTGGGACAAACTTGTGTCAGTGTTTGAACAAAGATCCCAAGTAAGTGTGCATCTTTTGCAACAAAAATTCTTCTCACTAGAATTTAAGACTGGCAATATTGCTCAGTTTATTTCCCAATTAGAGGAAATAAAGTCTAATTTGAAGCAACTAGGAGAAGAAATTAGCGACAAAATGCTGATGACCAAGATTCTTATGGCATTGCCAGATAACTTAAAGCATTTTGTTAGTGCATGGGAGTCGACAGCTTTTAAAAACCAAACCCTTAAAGAATTGACTGCACGTTTGTTAATAGAAGAGGAACGGTTGAAGCAAAGTGACCAAGCAATGGCTTTTTCCAATTCAGAAACCACAGGAAAAGCCCAAGGCAACCCACAATGGCAAAAGAAAGTGAAATGTTTCCTTTGTAGTAAATTAGGGCATTGAAAGAATCAATGCTTTAAAAATGAAGCCAACAAAAACCCAAAGAAATGTCAACATTGTAAGAGACAGGGACATGTAATTAGTGAGTGTTGGTTCAGGAAAAACAAAGACGATCGAAAACCATCCAACGCGTTTATAAATGTGACACTTGGAGAAAATTCTGGAGCAGTGGCCTTAATGGGAAGTGCAAAGTTTGGACCAGGTGAGTGGTGCTTGGACAGCGGTGCCACTGACCATATGTGTTTCACCAAGGACCTGTTTTTTACCTTGGACAGTGCCAGCAACAAAATAGTGGAAATGGGTGATGGTTCATCTGTAAAAGTGTCTGGAGTAGGAGAAATACATCTGCAGGCTTGGAATGGCCATGAATGGCTTGAAACTGTGTTAAGTGATGTACTGTACATACCCGAATTTAAAATTAATTTATTTTCAATGGGAAAGGCCTTGGATAAAGGATTTAAATTAAAGCCGGACAAATTGAAAAGTGAAATTTGTCCGGCTGTGGACAGTGGATCAAAGTGGAAAAGTTAGAGCAGTTGCCAGACGAGAGGGTAAGTTTTTCAAAATGATTTTAAGAGCCAGTCCTAAAACCGTTGGTTCAATGAACAAATCATATTGCCATCTCGTTGAAAGTTTAAATTCCTGGCATTGCAAATTTGCTCATGTGAACTTTGATCTTGTCAAGACTGTCTTAAAGAAAAACAATGTTGTTTTCAAAGAAAGTGATGTTTTTTGTAATGACCGTTTGGTTGGTAAACAACATAGGTCCTCTTATTTTGACAGCATGACCAAAACTCAACAAGTTGGTCAGCTTATTCATGCCGACCTTTGTGGACCTTTTGAGGTACCTTCTATTGGTGGTGCTAAGTAGTTTCTTTTATTGAAAGATGACTTTTCAAATTTTCGAACAGTGTATTTCTTAAGGTACAAATCTGAAACTAAAGTTAGGTTGCAAGAATTTATCCATTGGACACATACCCAAACAGGAAAGAAGATAGTCACTTTTAGGAGTGATAATGGCTTGGAGTTTGTGAACCGGGAAGTTGATGCCATGCTTAAGAAATATGGCATAAAACATGAGAGAACATGTGCCTACACACCCCAACAAAATGGGAAGGCTGAAAGAGAAAATAGGACACTGGTAGAGGCCGCTCGAACACTTTTGCACAGCAAAAACCTTGATAAGAAATTTTGGGCTGAGGCGGTCAATACAACAGCTTTTGTCCTAAATCGAATATGCCATAATCGAGATGGTCATGACACTCCTTTTGAAATGTGGTTTGGAAAAACCTTTAATGTTCATTTTTTTAAGGTTTTTGGATCTCTGGTATCAACCCATGTACCAAAAGCAACACGATTGAAGTTAGATCCAAAGACAAAAAGGGGCATCCTGGTAGGCTATAGTGACAATACCAAAGGTTACAGAGTCTACTTTCCAGAGCGTAATAAAGTAGAAATTCACAAAGACATAATTGTGATACCTGAAGGACAAACGACAAGGCCAGAAGAAAAGTGCTCTGCGAGGTCCATTGTTGATTTGAATCTGGAAATGCCTGATAGCACTGATGACAACCCTGAAGATGAAGATGCAGCTAGCCCAAACGTCAGCACCATTGACCCCAAACCATGTGATCAAACCTTAAGTGAGGACACAGACACTCTAAATGTTCCACATGAATTACTTCCAGAGTGTTCCACTAATATAGAGACGACTATTTTGCAAGAGAAAGATGAACAAGAACGAAGTAGGGAACAGCCAGTGACTAATACAAGAGGGAGAACAATCAAGAAACCTGGTTGGCTAACCGATTTTGACACCTCCAGCTTCTTTAGTGCAACAGAGGAGCAAATAACCTTGGAAGAAGCTTTAAATGGAAAGAACAAACAACAGCGGAAAGCAGCCATGGACCAAGAGATGAGTGTGCTACTCCAAAATAAAACTTGGACTGAAGTGGAAAGACCGAAAAACAAGACAGTGATAGAGAGTAAGTGGATATTTAAGGTTAAGAGTGATGGTCAGTTTAAAGCCAGACTTGTTGCGCGTGGTTTTCAGCAAGGTTGCACTGATACATATGATATATATTCACCAGTTGCAAAACTGTGCACATTTAGAATCGTATTAGTTGTTGCTTGTAAATTGGGATTGCCAATTCACCAAATGGATGTGCAGGGTGCGTTTTTGTATGGTGATATATCCGATGAGGTCTATATGTCATTGCCAGGTGATGCAAGTAATAAATTATGCAAACTTAATAAGTCAATTTATGGTTTGAGAAAGTCACCTAAATGTTGGAATTGGAAATTTGACCTGTTAATGCATAATAGAGGCTTCGTTCGATCGGAAAATGATCTGTGTCTGTATCATAGAAATACAAAAACTAGTAAATTGTATGTTTTATTGTATGTCGATGATATTTTGATTGTTGGTACAAACAATGTAGAAGTGTTAGAGTTAAAAAATACCTTTAATACGAATTTTAATATGAAGGATTTAGGATTGGTATCAGAGTACTTGGGCATGCATGTGCAGCATAACAATGAAAAGAGAGTCATTACCTTGGATCAGTGTGAATACCTTAAGCAAATTTTGGAAAGATATGGTATGTCTGATTGCAATCCTGTACACACACCTATAGATGCGAATTTTGATTTCAATTTGTTGAAAAATAATGCGAGCAATGAAAGTTTGATTAAGGTATGCAGGCAAATTATTGGCAGTTTGTTATATGCAGTAAGTGGAACTCGGCCAGATTTGTGCGCAAGTGTTAATTTCTTGAGTAGATTTCAAGATAAAGGAAGCGAACAGTTGTTGCAATCTCTTAAAAGAGTTCTTCGTTATGTTCGAGGCACTATAGATTTAAAATTAGTTTTTAAATTGAATGAAAAAGCAGGTTTATTGTGTGGATATGTTGATGCAGATTGGGGGGGCGATGTTTGTGATCGTAAATCAACAACTGGTTATATTTTCAAATTTTTTGATTGTCCTATATCTTGGGCAAGTAAAAGGCAGCCGTCTGTATCCATATCATCTACAGAAGCTGAATTTGTAGCTTTGACAAATGCAGTAGCGGAAGCGTGTTGGATTCGTAAGGTTTTATTGGACTTCGAATTGTTTTCTGGAGCTGTTACTGCAAATATTTTTGAAGATAATCAATCAGCAATTAAAATATCTACAAATCCGGAAAACAACCGAAGACTCAAGCATTTGGAGATTAAGTGTTGTTTTATTAAGGAGCAAATTGATAAAGGCATAATTAAAATAAGTCATGTAAGGTCTGAACGCCAGTTGGCGGATGACTTTACAAAACCATTAGCTAGAAATAAGTTTCATAATTTTGTTGTAGAGTTAAGTTTGAGAAATGATTTCATTGAGGGGGCGTGTTAAAAGGCAATGAAATCATCCCTAGTTTTAGTATTCTGTCACATGTAAACGTCTATGACGTGTGACATATAAAGACGTCGTTTGTCAAGAAATAGAACCTAACCAGACAACATGGGTAATAATACCGCCAAATAAGCAACATGTTCTCACTCCTAGTTCTTAATGTTTTATTCAAATAAATTAAGTTTAGTTCTTTGAATCCTTTCTTTTTCTTGTTCCACTACATCACCAACTAACAATTGTAAAACCTTTTAAAATTAAAGCTAAGATTGACGGTAAGGATCATGAAATGTAATAAGGGGGCCAGCATAACTGCAATGAATGTAGAAACGTTTAAGCAAAAGTTTCATGATCAGAGCTTGAAGGGAAGTGACATTGTGTTGCGAAGTTTTTCAGGAGATTTGTTCAGACCTGTAGGATATTTTGAACCACCCTCAGTAGGTAATGGTTTAAAGAAAGATGTTAGATATTATGTGGTCAACAATGAAGGTCCTAATTTGGCAGGGCGAGATTTTATTAAACTTTTTAATATAGAATTAAATGCATTTTTAGTAGAAGATTTGGATATTTTACAGCAGGAGGTATTAGAGAGGTTTCCAGAGGCGTTCTCAAATGAATTGGATACTTATAAAAACGGAAAACTTTCGTTGCATTCGTTACCAGGAACCAAACATAGGCATCTCTCTATTGTAGCCAGTGGAAGCATCTCAATTTGCAACACCTATTGTACCGGTATTGAAGTACCTCGGAGTATGTCGATATTTCAAATCAACACTGAACAGGTACCTGGGACAAGACAAATCGTTACCCTTTACCCCGAATTTCAGAACTTTTTGCGGAGCATATTCACAGTTTCTCCTAGATCATGAAGCTCAAGAAATTACTACAGTAAACACTCACGTAGGTCTATTGAGGAATGTAAGAATGCCGTTCGGAGTTATCCCAGCCAGTTCCATATTTCAACAGAAAATAGAGGAAATACTCAAGGGAATCAAGGGAGTTTTGGTGTACTGTGACGACATCTTCAAGACTCCAGGAAGCTGGTTTGAAGGTAGGGAAAGATAAATGCAAGTTGGTTTCGCGCGAAGTGGAATATTTGGGTCATGTAATCAGCAAGAAAGGTTTAAGGGAGTCAGACAGCAAGGTGAAAGCTATCATGGAGGCCCCCAACCCTAAAACAATAACCCAAGTAAGGTGGTTCTGTGGATTTGTGACCAGAAATGTGTACCAAATTTAGCAAGAATTATGAGTCCAATATATGAATTATTAACAAAGGAAAGTAGCAGAAGTGGTATGGAAGTGGATTGGAACAGCAAATGCCAAGCTGCCTTTGATGAAATAAAAAAAATAAAAGGAAAATATATAGTTTTGGCTCATTTTGATCCCAGCGAAGAAATAATATTAATTACAGATGCAAGCCAAGAAGGACTATCGGCTGTACTGTACTACCGAGAAATGAGTGGAGGGGGAGCGACCCATAGTACCTATGGTACCTAACAGTACCTACTGAGAACGTATTTCACGATTAGAACGGATCGTAGGCCATTACTGGGTATTTTTGGCGAACACAAGGAAATACCATTAAGAAAAAGGGATAGACTGCAAGGCTGGGCCACATATATGTCAGGGTTTGACTATAAGTTGGAGTAGGTACATAAGAGGACATGATAACCATTTTGCAGACTTTTTGCCTAGGCTTCTCAGACTTCATGGCAAAGGAGTTGGAGGAGCAGAATTATTTGAACTTTGCGACAACTTTGGAATGGCCCATTGATAACACAAGAGTAGCCAAAGAGACCAAGAAAGACCATATACTGAGGAGAGTCCTAGAATTTGTGAAGTGGGGATGGCAGCCCAGTGCAGCCAAGGATTTTCGATCGTTCTGAAGCAGGAAGGACGAAATTTACGAGCAGAACAGTTGACTAATATGGGGCCACAGACTAGTAATCCCCAAGACGGTGCAAAATAGTTTGCTTAGAGAGCTGCAATTGGAAATTGTCAATACTAAAGCAATAGCACGATCTTACCTGGGGTGGGAAGGACTGGATAAAGAAATGGAAAGAGAACATAAACAGTGTGAGGCATGTCTAAAGACCAGAGACCAGGTGCCCAAGATGGTAAAACCATGGCCGATGGCTTTGAGACCATGGGAACGAGTACATGTGGATCTTCTACACTTGGAGCCAGGCACAGAATATTTGATCACAACGCATGCATACTCGAAATGGCTGGAGGCATGGCAAAGCAAGCATGGAAGAACTGCTGACATCATAGATAAACTAAGGACATCATTTACAACCTTTGGACTGCCATACACGATATGCTTGGACAATGGAACACCATTTATGTCGAGGGAAATGGAGATATTTTTGGAAAACAATGGAATAAAACACATAGCTAATCCACCACACAACAGCCAGAGCAATGGAGTTGCAGAGAACAGCGTAAAAACATTCAAGACAAAGATCAGAGGCGACCCCCAGAATCGAACAACACCTTTGAACACCTTAGTGACGAGATTCCTATTAACATATCGCAATACAGAGCACTGCACCTCGGAAGTGGTGCCCTAACCTGCAGAGCTGATATTTGGCAGAAAATTGAAAACCATATGGGACTTATTAAAGAAAAACTGTAATGATAACCATAACGAAAGAAACAGTGCAGCTGACGCTAGAATGTCCGATGCGAGGAGTAAAATGGAGGCAAGATTTGCCAAAAGGGAGAGAAAATTGAAGGAGGGATAAGAAGTAATGATTTACGATTACCGAACACCAAACTGTAGAAGGTGGACGAGGGCCAAAGTGGAAAAGATTGTAAGAAAAACGGTTTACTTATGCAGACTACCGATAGGACAGCTATGGAAGCGTCGCGCAAATCAAATCCAAAAAGTCACCCAGAATGAGGGAAGTGAGCGGGGTGGATAAGTCGCCGGCAAGGGAAGATGAAGGCCGAAGAGGTTTTGGAAGAATTGGCAGGTTCATAACCACGGGTTACAATGGTGACGTACAACCACTGAAGGCCAAGGCAGTGCCGAATCCGACAAAATACTAAGGCGCCGCCAGATGAGACCGATCAGGGAAACAAGGAAGAAACTCACTCAGAAACTGAGGGCGCTGAGAGTGTGGAAAGCTTAATTGTAGAGAGCACCTCTGTAACCTCACATAGCAACGAGGGGTACAAGAAGGCAACTCGAGCCCAGTGCCACAATATGATAAAATCATTGAACAACATATTTACAGTAAAAGTGAAGGGCAAACTGATGGGCGTGGGCGCACCAATGTACTGAAGTCCACAAGGCGCACAAACGCTGCCCTTAAGCCAAATCGTTTTAAGGATTTTAAAATGTAAAAACATAACTTGTTTATACTAGATGCATAAGTGTACTTATTTGTGAGATGTTGTACAAAGCAGGAGCAGGCGACATCCACCAGCGTATTTTAGATCTAATACTGCATGGCAGATGGCTCTCAGTTCGAGGAGCAGCCCATATTGCTCTGTACCTGGCTGGTTATCGGAACCAGATCAAAGTTAAAAGAGTAGGTGGTCACCAGTTTGTCGATTAACCCATCTGCATACCACTTTCGGGCTCTACCTCTCATCAGTATAGCTTTGGCTGGTCGACAAACTGGAGACCGTGAGTTAGCGGCTTAAAGCCGAAAATGCACGGAGTACTGGTGAGATGTTGTACAGAGCAGGAGCAGGCGACATCCACCAGCGTATTTTAGATCTAATACTGCATGACAGATGGCTCTCAGTTCGAGGAGCAGCCCATATTGCGCTGTACCTCGCTGGTTATCGAAATCAGAATAAAGTGAAAAGAGTAGGTGGTCACCAATTTGTCGATCAACCCATCTGCATACTAGTTTCGGGTTCTACCCCTCATCAGTACAGCTTTGGCCGGTCGACAAATTGGAGACCGTGAGTTAGCGGCTTAAAGCCGAAAATGTACGGAGTGCCGGTGAGATGTTGTACAGAGCAGGAGCAGGCGACATCCACCAGCGTATTAGATCTAATACTGCATTACAGATGGCTCTCAGTTAGGCAAGCAGCCCATATTGCTCTGTACCTCGCTGGTTATCGAAACCAGAATGAAGTGAAAAGAGTAGGTGGTCACCAATTTGTCGTTAACCCATTTGCATAGGACTAGTTTCGGGCTCTCATCAGTACAACTTTGGCTGGTCGACAAAGTGGAGACTGTGAGTTAGCGGCTTAAAGCCGAAAATGCACGGAGTACTGGTGAGATGTTGTACAGAGCAGGAGCAGGCAACATCCACCAGCGTATTTTAGGTCTAATACTGCATGACAGATGGCTCTCAGTTCGAGGAGCAGCCCATATTGTTCTGTACCTCGCTGGTTATCGAAACCAGAATAAACTGAAAAGAGTAGGTGGTCACCAATTTGTCGATCATACTAGTTTCGGGCTCTACCCCTCATCAGTACAGCTTTGGGTGGTCGACTTTGGCTGGAGGAAATATTAGTTGATACCTAAAGACGATGCTTGATTGGCTCATAAACTTACTTATAAATCAACACGTTGACTCTTAAGTACATATTGAAGTTCATAATTACATTTCAACGTTGCACTATCGTTATAATCCAACTCTGTGGAGTATAGGGCAATTATTGTTAAAAATAGAACCCATCTATGAACGGTGTTCAATGGATAATGACGTGTATGTAAATTTCCACGCTTTATTTATAGAGTTTTAGCAATATGCAGTGTACCTTGAGGGAAATTTATTCGCCTTGTCGCGGTAGCAACAATACAATGGCTTTGTCACTGGCTTTGTGCTCTGCTTCATGGCATTTCCTCGTTTCATTCAAATTGCCTTTGCCTTTGTTAAATAGGGCCTCTGGGTGAAACTTTTTTTTTGTTTCGGTTTAATTTATTGTCAAGTGCGCCAATCAATGAAATAAAAATAGAAGAAAAAAAATTATTTAAAAAATGAAAAAAAAATCAGCCCCGCAGGCCTTAAAATTGAACTACGTACTGCCACTGACGGGTAAATTGAAACCAGAGGTGTTGATAAATCTCTTGAACAAATGGGATCTAAACCACCCCTTTTGAGAGTTTTATACATGTCTTCGGAATTTTATTTATCGGCTTGCATGGGAGCCGTGCATTCGGAACGTAATTTCGAGCTATAAATCCAGTCGAATCCGCAAAGAAGCCATTAATTTCCGTCAAGCCAACTCAAGATTTGCAGGCTGCAAATTGGATAAACAACAAATATGATTAAATAGAAAATAAATCGAAAAAGGAATGATGTGATTTCGATTTAGGAAAAAAAAACTATTTAACTGTGAAAAGACCAGAACTCAATCATCGATTTGGAAATAAAGCGTGAAGGAGGGGGAAGGAGATTATCGCTTTATGGAAGACAAATTAGAGTTACTCAAATAGTTTCCATTACGTGAACTTGACTTCTAGTTTGGTCATTACAGTACAAAACCAAAAGGTTAAACTTTCATTTGATACTGTAAAATACTGAAAGATAAAATTAGATTTAGATGTTTGTGTGTGTGTTGCCACACTACTGAGTCAGTTCTACTTCAATTTTTGAATAAAATTATAGTCAAGTCAAGTGTATACATTTCCCAAACAACCGAAACTAGTTCGAGACAACAATAGCTGCTAATTAAGATTTTAGATGCGACATTCGTTAGAGTGTATTCCGTCGAGATTAACAACAACAGCGTTAATTTTCGACAACAAACATGGAGAACAATAATTAGAGGAACGAGCTTAAAACTGAACAATCCGGTTTCCCCTTTGGAGAGAAGTTATGCGAAGACCAGGGACAAAGAGAATTATTTCCATCGCCTGGTGCGGATGGAATATGGAATTCTGATTATTATTGTAGGATCGGATTGTTTTGTGGAGCGTAGAGATATCGGTTTGAACAGCTAGAGTATTGATTTTAATCAAATTGTATATAGGTATACAGCTTTTAATTAAGTATTTTCCAACAGTTGCCCCCCCCCCCCCCTGTATAATTTTTGAACACTGTGAATGTTACTAGTTATGTTATAAAAATCATAATTCTGGGATTGCGCCAAAAATGTGACACACGAGTTACCCATAAACTGATTTGCTAAAAAATTTGATTGACATTATTTTAACCAGTAAATCAAACCGACGTTGACTGATTCGACTGATGGTGAGCTCCGCTCGGTGGTATTTATTCGGTACAATACAACACAGTTTGAGACAGGCCAAAGACCGCAGATACTCCCTATCGGCACCCAGAGTTTACCGAGATCCATGCAGCTGTGGCTCCGTATACATTGACACAAAACCGCAGTGTCAACAGGAGGATTACGGTACACAAGGAGAGTTGCAGGCTGGGGCAAACATAAAATTCAGCAGTAGCAGAGCACGCACTCTCCTAAGGTCCTCCTTTTCAACAAGGTGAATATCTTATATCAATCGCAGCTTTTCTATCCGAGACTAACGAGAGAGGCCATTGAGATCTTTAAATACGACAATTTCAACAGCAAGGAGGAAACTACGTTTCTAAATGCAGACTGGACGCGAGTTCTACAACATACTTCAAGTGCGCCGATATCCCGCCCCACCACTATCTCCACCCCAGTCTCTTCAATGCAGCGCGATGGCGCCGACAGCGGCGGGGGAATAAATACCGCGGAGCTCACCACAGTCGAATCAGTCCACGTCGGGAAGCACGGAAGATCACTTCGCCCCGACATTCGCCGACTAGTGCTGGTTGGCGACCTCAATTGCAAGCACCGCTCGTGGAACTCTGCAATTGATAACAGGCAAGGTGTCAGGTTACTAGAAATGATGACCGCTGCCGGAGCGGTGGTAATGGGGCCCGAGGAACCGACATGCCTACCCAACGGGGGCGGGAGACCGGACGTACTTGACATCGCGGTGTTGAAGAACGTCCGCTTCTGGCCGGAGTTGGTGACGGTGAATGAAGGTACCTCGGATCACAATCCAATAAGACTGACCCTTGAACCAAATGCCGCAGTCAAAACGACACGCTCTAAGCACACTAATTGGAAACGGTGTCAAGAGCATTGTGACGCACTTGCGATCGTCCCGATTATTGCTGATGTAGCCCAGTTGGAGGGTGCCGTGCAGGCGTTCGAGGAGGACGTGCTGCAGGCTCTAACATTTTCCGCAATTGAGCGCGAGGTGCAATAACCACGCGGTCAATATGGAGAAACCCCCGAACATATACGGGCGCTCGTTCAGGAACAGAGAGGACTGTGTAGATTGTACCGGAGTGGTCCCTCAGAGGACAATCGCAGGCTGCTTAACGAAAGCAGCCAGCGATTAAAAAGAGCCTTGCGCGAACACCGCAGTCGGGTGGGAGGACAAGCTGAGCGGGTTGGAGCAGGGCTCGCCTGGCCTTTGGCGGCTGCAGAAAAGCCACATCCTGACGGTTGAGAGAACCGTCCGGCTGCTGAGGGGACGAGGACCCCCGTAGTCAGCAATGCCCGATTGATCCGGTCACCCCCGGGGAAGTCAGAGACATATTGAGGACCCTTGTGGAACGTGTCTCTGCGCTGAGGCTACGCCACTTTCCATCAAATTGGAAACAGGGAGTGGTGATAAAGCTGAACAAGCGGGGAAAGGATAGGAAATTTCTACGGAACTACCGGCCCATCATACCTATTACTGTGCGGGGCTGGGAAGCTCGTGGAGCGTATTATCCTGAGGAAACTCCAGTCGAGTGCACACGCCTAAACGTCGCGTCGTGCCCGTCGAACAATACGGTTTTCGGGCTTCTTCCGACCCTTGCAAAGATCATAGAGAGGATTGTGAGAGGGCGGGTGGAGTCGCTTCTTGTCATGCACGATGTGCTCTCTGCAAGGCAGTTTGGGTTTAGGTCTGGCAGAAGCACGCACGATGCGGTCTTTTCATTCTTGGAGAACCTGTATCTTCGCTTGAACGAAGAGGAGGTGGCGCCGGCAGCAGTCTTCTGCGATATGTCGAAGGCCTTTGACTGCGTTGACCCTGGGACTTTACTGCTTAAGCTTGAGTGTTACGGAATCAGGGGTGTATCTGGTGACTGGTTCCGATTATACTTGTCCCATAGAACTCACTGTGGCGTTTGGGACCAGGAATCCGGTATGAGAGAGGTGAGGCTTGGGGTTCCGCAGGGATCGGTTCTGGGACCGTTATTGTTTCTGTTGTACATTGATGATCTGGCAAATCTCGACATATCTGGAAGCATTACTCTGTTTGCGGATCTATGGCATTCCTTGAATTTAGACGAGATGAATATAAGAATTGACTCGTACCTGGGTATGATTGGATCTTGGTGTCAGTTAAACGGCTTGCTGCTTAATGTCTCTAAGACCAACGTAATGTATTTTGGGTGTGATTTGGACGAAGTGAAACTGACAGTGATGAACTGACAGAAAATGACAGTGAATGAAGTGAGTGACAAAGTTGTCAAGAGTGTGACGGAGAATAGGTTTTGTGGAGGTTTTTCTGGATAAAAGATTGACTTTTGAGAGGCATATAAAGGTGTTAAAATCTAAAATTGCTAGTAACTGCTATGCCCTGCGCGTCATATCAAGAGAGCCAAACCATGGGGCAACAGCTAGAAACTCATATTTTGTCCTAATTGAATCGCACATGAGATATGGAATATGCTTTTGGGGTGCCTGCAGTGAGCATCTATTTAACAGCATATTCACATTGCAGAAAAGAGCTCTAAGGTTTATGCTGGAGAAAGGCTACAGGGATTCATGCAGTGCCTTATTCAAAGAAAATGGAAAACTTACACTACCATCCCTGTTTATTTTGGAGTCAATATGCTTGACATACAAAAAGTATAGACCCCAGACTTCTGCAGGACAGAATTTTTATAATATGAGACGCGTTAACCATGTTGCGTTGCCTGTGCCTGCCACCTCCAAGTGGAAGCGCTCAATATTGTACAATTACAAAAAAATTTACAAACACTTTCCCTCGAGCATTCGGCAGCTACCAACATTGAGAAGGTTCAGGAGTAAGGTTAAAAGTCTGCTTGTTGCGAGGGCTAACTATCATGTCAATGAGTACTTTGAGGATGTCCTCTAAATTTTGTGACTCTGTACCATTGTTTTTAGCTCATATTCTAGCTGTATCTTTGTGTGTATAAATCCTCTTGTTTTTCCTTTTTTTGTTATTTTATTCATTTTTAAACTTTTTTATGGTATAATTTTATGTATACTTTAGGATCCATTTGAATTTTAATTTTAAGTTGGTTATGGTTCTCGGAACTTATGCAGTTTGTATGGCCCTGGTGTTATTTGTTTAATGCACTGCTTTGTCAATGAAAATGTTTTTTTCGAGACAATAAAGGTATGTTTGATTTGATTTGATAAATGCATTCTGGAAGCGAGTTTACGACATATTTCAAGTACGCCGAAACCACCCACCACTATCCCCACCTCAGTTCCATCACTACAGCGCGACGGCGCTGGCCGCGGCGGGGGAATAAATACCACGGAGCTCACCACAGTTGACCACAGTCGAATCAGTCAACGTCGGGAAGCACGGGAGATCAGTTCGTAGACGAAAGGTTAAGAAGAAATTCCATTGGACTACAGCTTCAAAGCCCGGAAAACACTTTAAATAGTATATTTTATTAGGAGTACCGAAAATAGCCTTTTTCCGTGCGCGCGTGACAAATTTCCGGAAAGTCATGTAAGCACGGGAAAAGGGATTTCGGACGTGTAATGAACGATACTTTTCATTACACTAATTAAATTATATAATAAATATTATTAAAATTACCATGGTCTTTATATTCCAGGTCAATCAATGATTGGTTAGTAGATATGCCCATTACTAGATGGCGAGTATGCCCATGTGTGCTGACCAATCACTGCCGATGACGGTAAGAGTTCCAGCGTATTCCCCCTTTTTTCAGTAGTGGGAGGGCACTGGGTAGGGGAATACGTTCAAGATAAAGATGAAGTAATAACATAATTTCCAGTGAAAAGAGAGATAATCACTGAAACGACGTGTGGTGAGAAACGAAGTTATATATGGGGTTGTTGTGATGTGAGTAGACTTTCCTTATCAGGGAGTTCTTTTATTTTCTTATAATGATGACAAAGACAACAAACTCTGGTCATATGCGCATCCCATTCATAACCGTAAATTTGTAAAATTTGTGTTATGTCGCTTTGACATTTTTAGATTTCATCCGGCTTGCAGTAGCTGCAAACAATGCAAACTTTAAACTGCTCCCAGAATATATTATCGGGAGACAAAATTTGAGTAGGAAACTGGCTCCATTCAGTGTGTTTATCAGTGTCTTCAGTGTGTGGCTTAGCGTTGTTTTTATAGTGAGAATAAAATTTTGTTCACCATGTACGAAAGTAAAATCTTACTTTAGAAGAAATTTTACGTTAATAAAAATAAAATTATAATAAATATGTAATATAAAATATGCACCTAATGGAATCCATTTGACTTTGTTTTCAGGTAGAGCAGATATGTTAGATATTCCACATAAAAAATTTGCTCGGATGTGAAGACCATTTTGAGAAAAAGTTCTTCCTCTCAATGAAGTTGACGCAAGTTGCCGTACAAACGCGCTGTGAACCTAGCCAAGCTTCTCCATCTAATGCACACAACAGTCCCGAAGAAAACGTAAAGTCCTACTTGTATTGTTAATAACTTATTATAATATATAATAATTATTTTATTAAACTTTTGAATTGAAAAGCAAAAATTAATAAAGAGCAATTCATAATTCTATAGATATCTGATAATTATTGGAATTTAGAATACTAATAATGATACACTGGAATTATTTAGAATAAGTACTCTGCGACCAGTTTAGTCTTTCAAATGCTACGAAAAATTGGCCTTCGCCATTCTATCAACAAATCTAACCCAACCAAATTAGGTAGACGTGGTTGAACAACTATATCTTATCTAAAAACAATGATATTACTTAACGTATTTGAGTGCGGAAAAACCTCAAATGGCTGCTATTTTGCTTTAAATAACCTTGGTAACTATGGAAGAACGCAATAAGGACCAGTAAAACTACTATGGTTTATAGTTGTCAGGAATGGTGGCATTACGTGCCTGGTATACCATCTTACTTATACCCAGTACTGCATCTTTAATTTTAGTTTTGCAAAAAAGGCAGGATATAGATCTCAACATTTCTTAATTGAAAAGGTTGACTTTTTTAATTATTGCTATGTGCGATAAAAGTAAGCATACATCATTCATCGTGCAGCTGAGGCAATAAATACCAATATATTCATCAAAATAAACAACAAATCAAATAATAAAAGTTGTCAAGGATACTCGCTAAAGCTGAAGTTCGCAACTGGTGGCCGTCTTATTTCAATATAAGTAGTGAAATACAACTGCGAGCGGCAAATAAACAGCGCACGGAAAACGGTTTTTCCGTTCCCTTACGGCAAATGTGTATTTTCTGTACAGTTAACTAGCCTGGAAAATAGTCATTTTCTGAGTAGTGTAATGAAAATGTATTTTGACCGGCCGTGAAAGCCTTTACAGTCTTATTACTTTTTCAAAAACTCCAAATTTGCACTTTTCTTCACTCTACAAAACATCAAATAATTTTGTTTAGTTTGGTGTAAAATCAACCATTTTTTTTTCTGTTCAAAAAAACATAAAATATTAATTACAGTTTCTGATTCAATCAATATTGATGGTTTGCCTCTAAGCAAAAGCTCTGGTGGTAAGTTTTGGACACTTTTAGGTTGTATTAAGTCATTATAAAAAGTAAAAATTAATTTTTTTCGATAGGAATCTACCACGAATTTGAAAAACAAGGTGCTTCTGATGTTCTTTTAGTGGATTTTGTAACTGACTGTCAGCAGTTAAATAACCTAACTTCCTTTAATCAAATTTCTGTAGATTTTAATTCTGTAGGTTTAAATGTTGATATGTAATTTTCTAGCAGTTCTTGATTTTAAAAATTAAATATCCAACGTGTTATACTATTCATCCCCTAAATGGTCAATAGAAAGCAACTTTAGCCGAAATATGTTTTTTCTTGATCACAATAATGTACCAAAACGTGCTGATTACTCTTTTAGTGCAAGAACCCCAATTTTCCTAGCACAAGACTAGGAGACACATTTTTTCTTTTATTATTATTATAGGGTGTCTTTCATGATGCGTGACAGTGCTACTGGTCCTGTTGATTATTGCACATATTTTTATAATAGTCATTTTAGGTCATCAATTCAGATATCTTTTTAGATCACTTAGTTCTGCTCAGGTTAGTTCTAGTTATCTTAGGTTACTTTAAGTTAACTCAGATTAATAGCTCAGGGCAGGCTAAGTTAGGTCAGGGTATTTCAGGTTCAGTTCAGTTTGGTTTGCAATCTAAGCTACAAGCATCGTGTCTCAAATGATCAAGAACAAAGAGAACTGGTCCTCAATCTACACATTCATTAAAACAGTCATACAAAGGAAATAATTTGATGAAAAAGAAAAAGAAAAGGAAAGGCGCTGATTCAGTTCAGTTTAGTTATATGTTGTAATAGTTCAGGTAAGCTGTGATACAGATTCGGTCAAGCAGCAAAGGGTCGGATGACTGTAGATTTTTTCTGAATACGAAAAAAGTACCTTAATAATGTTTTAATTTCAAAACTACATTTGTCTTGGTTCAGAAACTACAGGGTTAAGTTAAAAATTCAGGGATGCACATTTTGCGGTAGCGCTCCCTCCCTTATATATCGGCCTAGCAGCTTTTCCAAGCTTTTCAGCAGAAACGAGATTAGACTGATTGGCCTCAGCGATTTAGGATCTTTTCCCCTTTGGTATGTAGGCGACCCTCACCTTGGACCAGCAGTTTGGAATAAAGTTCCATGCAAGGCTCGCTCTGAAGAGCTTTGTTAGTAGAGGTACGAGTTGTACGAGTAGAGGAACACTCCATCCTCTCCGGGAGATTTGTATGGTTGAAAAGCCATAATCGTGGATTTTAGCAGGGTTGGTCTGACCACTTTTTTGGAGAGCTCCCAATCTGCCCTGTTGGGTCGTTTAAATCGTCCCAACAGGGCTTGTATTAGTCACCAAATTTGTCAGCCGGCTACCCAGAAAATGACAGCTTGGGAGTATCTCTAACGTTTCACTACCAGTGGAGGTGTAGGTTCCATCGGACCGTTTTATCGATCCAAGCTCTTGACACGGCTCCCTAGAGAGAATCCTATGGATTCGGGCTTCTGTTGGCAGGCCTTCAATCCCGCCACAGAACTTTCTCCAAGACTCTCTTTTAGCAGCCCTGATCTACTTGTTGTAGTTAGTTAGGGCTTATCTGTAAGTGTCCCAGTCGCCGGTTATTTCGTTTTATTAAAGAGTCTTCGGGCGTTTTTCCTTTGACTTTCCAGGCGGTTATTCCACCAGGGTGTTAACCTATTGCTTAAACCAAGTATGGGATGTAACAAATCATTAAAATCAGTTCGTTTTAAATATGTAAGCTCCATATTATGTTCCTTCGCCATAATATCAAGAAGCAAGTTTTTACATTTCCACTGATGACCACTAATATTTATATTAAAAACTGGTTCACATAGGTAGATAATTGTATTAGAGACCAATAGACTTAAAGTTAATAAATAACCAAACAACACAAGTATTAACTATACCGATTTCCTAGCCAGAAATACCAAAGTAAAATAATCTAAAACCAAACATTTTAATTTAAATGGAAACTCTAATTAGTTATAATTAAATTTTGTAAGGCGCTAAAGTCTATTAAAGGGTATAGAGCAGTTTTTCTTTAAAGGAACTATTACTACTATATTATGTATTACTATTAAGTAGTTACTGCAAGGTCACATTCTAGGTACGTCCCACATAGCGCGGAAAGCATAGGCATATCGCACATTCATATGGCACATGATTTATGAAATCCGCCTGCCACATGCCTGGCATTTTATCATTTTTGGAGATTGGTATATCCCTTTAGGATATGCCAGGGGTAAACCTGACATATTCAGATTGTTGAACGTTTTTGTTTTTTTTTTATAAGCAAATAGTTATTCAGTTTATTACTTTATTATAATCTTGGATTCTTGTAAAGAAAAAATTCGTCGAAAAGATAAAATGTATTTTTGAAAGAAAATAGCACTCATAGGCCACACATATGTGACAAAATTGACAGTCGTTGACGTAAGACGTTGACATTGTTGACAACCTACGCATTCTAGTTTTTCTTACATTTTCATCAACATCACCTCATCACCATAGCTGTTCCATTAAAAAAAAGAGATGGCTGCATCCAGCAGTATGCGCACGGGGCAGTATTTGCAACGTTGCCACATATAAATTGTAAAACTCTTTGAATAAAATATTTCTGCGGCTCATAGGGTATATTTGTAATAATCATATATAAATAATAAAGTTTCCCTAATTTATCAATTGTTTTAATTGATAAATGATGTAAGAAAAAAAATAGCGATTACATTAATTTATATACTTTTATGTGATTTTGGCAATTTTCGAGAATTAATGTAGATATCTACTGAACCATGGGTAACTTTGATCCTCCAATAAGCAGAACAAGTTATGTAGTTATGGATTGGTGGTTATATTATGTATATATGGGAGGTTGACCTAACGTCAACTCGTTGTCTTAAGGACTTACCCATTCCTAACGTTCATGTAAGGGAATTATTTGCTGTAAATGAAGTATTTACCTAAGTGATAGCACACTTTAAGGAATATGTTGTTTTCCTTAAACTGGGGTGATACTCTACGCATGAATCTATGCTTCATCATTATAGATATTTAAGGATTTAATTTTCATGTAGCAAAAATCATCAGTTAGAAGTTCTAAATGCGTTTCTTCGGCCATAGAATTAATAATAGAATAAAATGAATAGAGGATAAATTGTTATAATTATTCTTTATCTACTTTGGTTTCTGGTATGCCCTTTGCGCGTGGTTGATTAAAGATAGAAATATCACATCGGCAACCTTGCACTGGAGGCGGTCCTTAAATTTACTATGATAGTAAAGATACGCAGTGTTGCCAAGTCAAGGATTTTATCCTTAGACCTAAGGATTTTTAGGAACGTTCAGGAATTTAAGAGGATTTCATAAAATCTGTAAGAATCTGAGGATTTTTTTTGCGATAATCTTCAAATACTGGGCGGTTTGGGCGATATTCCAAAATACATTTTCTTCATTCACATATTTCGTTACGTAGGTGAATTTTCAGGCAGATTTCTAATTTCTAAATTCTCTACTTCAAGCTGCCCTGCCGCTGCATGCATAAACTCAACATTTAAGCAATCGTCAAAAGTCAAATTATTGACAAGTCACTTTGTCACGTCACCGCCCCCCCCCCCTTCCCTCGTTAGGAGAAAAGTAGTTTATGTTGGTTCTGAGGTAAAAATTCTTTTAATAACCAAAATCTCTGTGAACGAGCTACACACCATTATAACTATTGTCCTCTAGACGCCGCTTTTTCTATTCTTTCTTTTAAGTTGACAATTGGGTGACTTGGGCGATATTCTAAGAGCGATATTTGCGATTTCCACCGAAGATTACTGGCAACCCTGTGTTGTTGTTACTCGTTACTGTCGTTCGTATTTCGAAAATTGAAAAATATTTGTAAAAATTTTGCAAAAAATGGGCGATGCAGCGCGGCAGCTAAAAGAATTTTCGCCTGTGGCGCAATTTTGCTCGTTTTCTTTTATTTTACTGAACATATTTCAATCATTCAATCTAAGGAATTCTAAGGATAAATCCTGATTCCACTAAGGATTTTTTCACATCACATGGTGGCAACACTGAAGATACGATGTTGACGAAATTTTGAGGTTAGTTTGTTTTTGTTATTATGTTTGGCCAGATTTTGTACCTTGTGCCCATATTGTGTCTATATTTTTATGAATATTGGTGCAAAAAAGTAGAATTCTTATCAACCAATTAAGAAAATAGACACAGGTTTCCAGCAAGTATAGTGCCATGTCTATTTAGTTTAATTCTCGATCAGTCTTGCCATTCTTCATCAGTCCTGATGATTTTGTTCATGCACACTTTACTTACCTTACCCCTATTTGCACAAAACAAATTTAGGTAAACCTAAAGGTAAGGACCCCTTAGTCATGGCTATTAGCATGAGGAAGTAATAAGGAAAGCCTTAACTAGATGTACTTGAAAATTGTGTGGTGCAAATGGAGGTTAGTTTCATCATATATACGTGAAGTAAGTTAAGAAACACTAGAATAGATACCTACATATATTTGCTGATCTTGGACAATAAGATTTTTTAATTACTCAAAAATGCAACCAACCTGGGGAATAAAATTGGGGAATAACCCCCTACTGATAAGTATACACTCAGCAACTGGTAACACTTTAGTTCATTGAAAGCCAACTCTTTATGCAAGAAGCCTTACAATTCATCATCATTCTTATACATAAAGTTAGCTTTAGCTTCGTTGAAAAGAACTTACTGGTATGAGTAAAAGCCCTTTTTGGACACAACATGAACACAAACACAATTTAAATCACTGAATGAAGCTGATTTACTATCAGCTTCAGCAGTGTTTGCTGATGAACACAGCAGATTTTCTTTGAATTAACTTGACTCTGCCCTAAGAGTGAACTTAAAACAGCTGTGTTTTCTTGATATGTTTAATACTCGGGGGAGGGTGACTTAACTATAAAACTGGGCCCAAAGAGAAACTGCATGGACCATTTTAGAGTCAGTTGTAGAATTGTGGTTCAACTGAACTTGAGTGGTACTTGATCAAGACAATTATTCTATAGAAATGGGTGGAAGCAAAACTGAAAAGTTTTGAGCCTTTAGGGTTGCTTAAAAATGGATGAGAAATTTCGCTTGGTCCCTACCTACAAGGAAAAAGTGAAAATGAAGGGATAAATCGCCATAATCATGTGCAAACACTTAAAAGTCAAACTGTAAACTGTTAAATCAATAACAAAATTCACACTTTCATGTGTTCAAGTAAATAGACTTTTATTCTTTCATTTTTTTCATTTGACGTTTCTCCCGCTACTTTACCATGTACTTATGTTGATTGCTAAGCTAAGATAAGGGAATAAATAAATATATACATAACATAATTGTAAATATATTATTTATCTTTTAAGGTAGGTAGACACATATCAATTACTTAGTAACAATTTAAATATAAGATTTGTTGAAAGACGTAACAACTTTTTTCATGGGGAAACAAATGGTTTCACTAACACTTAAATAGGCAGTCACTTATTACCAATAAGCATATTATACTTAACTAGTTGAATAACATCTACGTTAAAACAAAACACAAATTATTATTATCTAAAAATGCGACACTGCAGCAAAGGGTATGTATTTCTTGCAATGATAAGATCATTCAAATTCAAAAACCTATATGTAGGCAAAAATATGTATTTACCTAAAATAGGCTTTACTGTACAATATAGGCAATCGTTGGAAAAAATTATTCCCCACTACTAGTTCTCAAGATATATGACTGTCTCAAGTTAAAAAGTCCATCCTTTATGTATACAATACCTATCTTTAATGTAATATAATACTTAGTTAACTTTATTTAAAAATGTATTTAATAAATATCAATTTTGAGGTTATTTATACGTACCTGTTTTTAATTGACCCTTTTATTTTTGCATATTGAAGAACTGTGTGGGATCCTATCTTAGTTCTCCTCTTGTCTTCTTATAGACAAAAAAACCTTTGCGACTATTGGTGATATTGATTTTAACTAACAAAAGCTTGCAAAATATGTTTGTCCCTTCTATCCTCTTAGGCAGAAACTAAACACGAACAGGTAGATAGTAAAAAAAGTTCCTCTCACTATCTTTGTTCCTCGTCTTTCATGCCCTGTTATAAAATTATAAATCTTTTGATTCCGATAGTCCACATTAGCCCAACATTTCTTTTCATTTCATAATATGTCTGATGATTTTTATTTCTCTGTTACCATGCACATCATAGAACTATTAACTATTTAACTTCTTGAAATACATATTCAATAATATCCACTTAAAAAAAATGCTTTTTAATAAATAATTATTTAAAAGCAGAATTATTTTAAAATAATTTTAAATTGGATGAGCGATCAGCTGACATTGTTTACATCCTGTCCCCTGTCCTCATTGGCCAGTAGTTATGAATGAACACCGCGTCGATTTATGAATGAAGTATGCCCGATGCCCATACTGCCATGTGTGGTGCTCCCAAAAAAAAACATAAAAAAATTTGTTTGGGGCACCTTGTATACTGTATATTACAAAATAATTTTAAAATGTGCACCTTAAGACCATTTATAAATAACCTACACAAGTTTTTTTCCATCTATATTAGCAAATAAAAGCTATACGACTCTACCACACTAATGGGACACCCCTGAATAGAGGCATATCCCTGGGACATGCATGTCGCCAAAGTATCATATGCCATAAGTCTTATTGAATGTTCTAATTTGCTGCCAGCGTCATGTGCTTGGACAGGCATTTATTCCTTTAAAGCACATGCCAGGCATGTTCCGAAAATCTTATTAAATGTTGTATTTAGGTGCACATGGGCATATGCCTGGCACATGAAGTCAGCGGCCAAAGTATAATGCTAGGCATATATTTTAATTTTCCTGGAATACGCTAAGCACAATTATTCAAATAAACTCAGAGTGATAAAAGTAGATGCCTGGTATATATTAGCCCTATGTGGGGTAACTTTATATGAAAGAAGCCCGTTCTCTGCCTTTTGTTCCATATATTATCAGAGATATCTTTTTTCAGGAAAAAACCCAAGAACTTTCTTGGAGAGGGTCGTTTTCTGACTGTCTCGTTTGACAGCTTCTTTTTTTTTCAGTAATTAATACTTGATGCTGAACTCCTGATGGGAGATTAAAACGATTCGCGGAGAGTCTAAAATATACCGATAAGGAGGGACTCACGACACAAGCTTTACCTGATTACGTGACGTGATTAGATTTATCTCGTAGTAAATAGAGAAACTTCTTCGTAAGTAGTTCTTTCAGATTCATTACATTTGCGGTCAGCCAGGCCTGCAACTCGCTATTAGCCTTTGACGCGAGAACTGAATTTCTATTGGCAACGTAGGCGGACACTATGGTATCCGCGTTGTCAAGGTCTAGTGAACGCCAAGTTTGTAGGCTTGTCTTCTAGAATTCCAGAATCGCGTTATTTCCATAATAATGAGTGTTAGTCTTTAAGACATTTCAGAGTTTATCTAGAAACTTTAAGTGCGAGTCAAAGGAGATTTTTTTACACAAATAAGCACTGGGTGCAGCGGTGTAATCATTATATGGTTAAGAAATGAGAAATAAGAAAGCAATAAGAAAAAAAATGCATAAACGGAGTGTTCAATAGAAAAATGTTTTCTAGACTGCTATGAATTTTTGACTAAAGATTCCTCTAGAAGGCCATTGTGCATGACCATGAAAATTCCAGCAAACAAGCTCGATAACAACACAACAATAAATTCCTGGGTTGTTTACCTCAATAATAATTTTATGCCAAGCATTTGGAAAAATGAACAATCACCCTAAGAGCCAATGCTAATAAATAATTCAAAACACCAGAGCAACAAAAAAGCCTAATGCCTGTGATATTCGAGGGACGATATTGGCTCTGAGGCGGCGTCGGTTTCCGTTTTCGATTTCATTGTTTTGTCTAGAGTCGGAGATAGGTCAAAGGTTAATATCAGTGTTTTATCAAGGAATGCCCTGTGGGCGTACAAAATGACCTACAACTCTTGGCAAATCGGTCTGATCGTTTCGGGAAATTTGTTTTAATATCCAGCCACTAAGCGCAACAATTTGTGCCAAACCGGATGTGAATGCTAAACGCGGAAGTTAAAGAAACTGTGCAGGTACCAGCGATTCTCAGTAATTAAGATAAAAACCTTTGTCTCAGTTCTCTGCAATTCTAATGGGGCTTTAGCTAAATGGCGTGAAGCCGGCTTAATGAAAAGAGAGCGGAGGCGTTTAGACGACCAACTCTGAGAAAGCTGCTCAAACAAAAATTAAAAAAACCCTACTATTATCAAGAGCCAACATTTTATAAGGTATATCCAAGGTAACCTATCTCTTACTTACTGTGCTGTATGGTAGCCTGCATATGGGCCGGATACCTCCCGGTGGTCGACTCCGGCAGAGCTGAATGTCATCTATTGATGTCCCGGTCCACGACGGGTCCCTAGAAAAATAAAAGTAGTAAGAGAAAGTAAAGTTAAATTAAAAAAAGCCAAATCCCAAAGTTTACTAAAATCAAAATTAAATTACCAATCAGGCAGCCGAAACGAAAAAAAGAAACGTTTTCTCGATTCAGCGATATTCCAAACACGATCTACTAAATATTCGGAACTCACAATTTCCTTTAAAGGTGTTCTTACGAAGTTTCCATAATGATAATTTACTTTCCATAAAACCGCGAATTTAGTGAAGCCAAGCGCAGTAGTTCGTGTCGAAATTTTTAGTTTTATTCCACTCGTACCAGTGTAATTTAGATCCGGGGTATAAGATTTCCTCCATTTATGGAAATTCAATCTAAACGCTTCTCCATGTTCAAGCTTCTCACGACCAGAATCCGGAGAAATAGATCAGATTTTCTTTAGGTTCAGTCAATTTTACGTATTTGTTTACCCAGTTTTTGTAGAAAAATGTTTTTTAAGCACCACACAAGACAAAAATCAATTCCAAACTTGCACCTCAATCCCCCAGCAGAACCACCCCTAAACTGCCCATTTATCGTTTCAATAGCGGCGTTTTCGCGGTTGGTGCACGCAAAACACGCACGCCCTAAAGTACACAAAGGGACTTAAAAATCATTTTTAAAAAAAGAGTCTATTTTTAGTACCTGTTTATTGAAAACGCTATAGGTACAGAGCGCACGAATGTTGGCACAGTTAAGATAAAGAAAACTCGAGCTTTATGGGCTTTTTTGCAGCAGGAAAGTAAAGCTCCGGTCATGAAATTTTTGTGTTTACGAGCAGTCGTAAAACATGCAAATTCCGGCGAATTTTTAAAATGGAAACTTCACGTTCTGCCGGATTAGAACTTACGAGGGCAGCTTGTGAGTTTTTATTGCTTTTCGACTAAAATGGGTCGCATTCGCATCGAGCGTTTTTTTTTCTTTTTGAGGCAGCTCAATCTAGTTTGTCAGCATAAAAAAAAAGTCTGCTGAAATTTTTCATAGCGAGAGGTGAATAATAGTATATTATCCAACAAGCATGTAATATAGGTCATCATTACCGAAGGTGAAGTTTGAGCCCAGCGAAAAGAGTGGCGCAATTCACTTGAGGTAATGATGCCTATTATATATGCAACTTGGATACTATACTTTAACTGTGTCGTATCGCGTCCTTCTCAAAGTAGTTGGTTGAGTTGTAGTAGGTGTAGGACAAAAATAAAAAACTTCTACGTTTTTGTAGAAATTATGCCGACGTTTCGACGTTTATTTGACGTCTTTTTCAAGCTTATTCTACAGAAGGTGTAGAAGTTTTTATCGTCATTAGAGGTGTAGATACTAATCCATCGATCACAACACCGTGGGAGAGCAAACCAAAAACAATCATCTCGGTCCCAACAAGCAACACAATCAATAAAACAGGCGCTCACTCAAACATTAACCGGTCAATCTGCGGCTGCTTGAATACACCGAACCGCCAAAGATATATAGATGTTTTTGGTTTGCTCTCCCTCGGTGTTGTGATCGATGACGATAAATGCTTCTGCACCTTGTGTAGAATAGCCTTGAGAAAGACGTTAAATAAACGTCGAAACGTCTACATAATTTCTACAAAACCGTACAAGTTTTTTATTTTTGTCCTACACCTGCTACAACTCAACCAAATACTATACTTTGTTCAAGGGCTTAATTTATATTTTTTACATTTAGATAAGGCGGGGGTCAACACGCGTTTTATTTTAATTGTCAAAGTCAAAATGAGAATGCAAATTTTGACAACCTTGATTGGTCAAAAAAATCTATTGACCAATTTCATTGGCCAGAGAGTTTCATTTTCACTTTCACACCATTCTATAGAATAAGTATCCAGGGCATTCCGCATCAGGTCAGCCATAATAGTTGGAACCACATACTTCCATAACATATAGGACATTGCCAATCTTTTATATTTCTGGCCTTGGAATTCAAAAGGAGGGGATGCAAACACAACACCTCGTGCAATATTGCAATTTCTGCAGATGCTCAAAATGTGCGCCCTTTTGAAAGTGACACACGTGCATTTACATTCACGTACTGTCCACGAATCACGAACTACTTCAATCACATACTTCCATATTGAATAAATTTCCCTCACATGCATTTACGTCGAGTAACCGAAGTAACTCGTGAAAGTATCGACAACATAGGCTGTCACGAATCGCAACAAGCGCTTTCGGCCTAGTTCGTGATTCGTGGTCAGTTCCATCCCCTCCTTTTGCAATCCGAGGCCAGCAATATAAAAGATAGGCAATGTTCTGTATGTTATGGAAGTATGTGGCTGCAGCTTGTCGGCCATAATAGTTGGAACCACATACTTCCATAACATACAGGACATTGCCTATCTTTTAAATTGCTGGCCTTGGACTGTAAAAGGAGAGAATGGAAACACAATACCTCGTATGCTTCAAATTCTCCACATGCGAAAAAATGAGCGCCCTTCTGAAAGTAGCACAGTTAGACCCACGTACAGTTAGATTCACGTAACCTCCACGAATCACGAACTAGGCCGAAACCACCTGGTTCATGTATCGTGACATCCAATGTTGCCGATCTTTTCACGAGTTACTCCGGTTAATCGACGTAAATGTGGGTGACGGAAAAATATTCAATACGGAGGTATCTGTTTCTAACCAAATACGATTGTCGAAATCAAAGTGACGTTAAAACCGTTATGGCGGCCGCATCCAAGTACGTAAATAACGTACAGGACGTTCCTTAGTGACCTTGACGCCAAAATATGGGAACTCGGATCCTATTCACTATGAGCCTGTACGTGGGTTGTTGCGAAAACTCGAAACGTACTTGGTTAGAATCACATATTTCCGTATTGAATAAATTTCCCTCATATGCATTTACGTCGAGTAACCGGAGTAACTCGTGGGCAGTACGAGAATGTAAATGCACGTGGGTTTAACCGTGCCACTTTCAAAAGGGCGCTCATCTTTCGGCATGTGCAGAAATTGCAATATACGAGGTATTGTGTTTCCATCCCCTCCTTTTGCAGTCCAATGTAAAAGATAGGCAATGTCCTGTATGTTATGGAAGTATGTGGCCGCACCAGTGTTGCCACTGCCTCCAGATGCAGTGTAGTAGATTTTTTACAAAAAGTGGAGTAGATATACGCAACGGCGGAGAAGTTTGATAAATTTTTATCATTTTTGAGTAAACCAATGCTAATAATAAGAGGAGTAAGTGCTGGGGGGGAAGTTGTGTACTTCTCTCTCTTCTCGAGCTTTCCCTCAAATCCCCAAGCACACCCAAGTTTTTTAGGTAACATCGATCGTAAATCTTCAAGTAAGATTCGATTTGATTAAAATTCGATCTTCGATATTGGAAAGAAAATTCGATTTTCGATCACCTTAAGTCGATTCAAATTAATCGATTTCGTTGATAAAAATGATTGAACTTCAATAAATATTCAACTGAAGTTTACAAATAAATTCCGACATACACGGAAATTAATTAAATTTTGAATTTTTAACTAAGAATTTAACTAAATTCCAACTTTAAAGTCACAAATTAACTAAATTCTGACTTTAAAAACGAAACTAACTAAATTTCGACTTTAAACTCGGAGTTTACCCAAATTCGATATTTAACTAAATTACGATTTTAGACTGCGAATTTAACTAAACTCTGATTTCAAACTTGGAATTTAACTAAATTCTGTATTTTCAAATATGGAAAAACTGAATTTTCAAACTGAATTTAATCAAGTTTCGATTTTATACAAGGAATTTAAATAAATTCGCATTTTGCGCATTTAAATAAACACGCAAAATTTAACTAAGTTTTAATTTTTAAATTCCAATTTTAAAGTCACAATTTAACAAATCTCTGACTTTAAACAAAGAACTTCGAATTTAAACTCGGAGATTAACCAAATCCCAATTTTAAACTTGCAATTTAACTAGACTCTGATTTTTCAAACATGGAAAAATGGAATTTAATCAAATTCCGATTTTAAAGAGGAAATTTAAATAATTTCCGATTTACACGGGATTTAATTAAATTTTCATTTTTAACTCGTTCAATTCCAATTTTAAAGTCGCAATTTAACTAATTTCGGATTTAAAAAAAAACTTAACGAAATTTCGATTTTAAACTCGGAGTTTAACCAAATCCGATTTTAACTAAATTCCCATTTTAGACTGCGAATTTAACTGAATTCGATATTCAAATAAATTCCGATTTTAGACTGAGAATTTAACTAAACTCTGATTTCAAACTTGGAACTCTAGCTAAATTCCAATACACATTCAATTTAACTAAATTCTGATTTTTCAAACATAGAAAAACGGAATTTAATTAAATTACGATGTTACACAAGAAATTTAAAAAAAAAATCCGACTTAACGGAATCTAATTAAACTTTGATTTTTAACTCCGAATTTAACTAAATTCCAACTTTCAGGTCGCAATTTATTTAATTTCTGTCTTTAAAAACGAAACTTAACGAAATTTCGATTTTAAACTCAGAGTTTAACCAAATTCGATAGTTAATAAAATTCAAATTTTAGACGCAAATTTAACTGAATTCTGATTTCCAAATTGGAATTTAACTACAGTTCAACTTTAAGGTCGCAATTTAACTAATTTCTGACTTTAAACAGAAAACTAAAAAAAAATTTCGTCTTTTTAAAATCTCTTAGGCTGCAAATTTAAGTAAATATCGTCACTAAAGTCGGAATTTAACTAGATTCTGATTACAAACTTGAAATTTTGTAAACATATATAGAATTTAACTAAATCCCGATTTTAAACTTGGAATTTAACTAAATTCTGATTTTTCAAACATAAAAAAAAGTAATTTAATCAATTTCCGATGTTAACCAGAAATTTACATAAATTCCCACCTACACGCAATTTAATTAACGTTTAATTTTTAACTTGGAATTTAACTAAAAAAAAATTCAAAGTTGCAATTTAACTAATTTCTGATTTAAACACGGAACTTAACGAAATTTCGACTTTGAACTCGGAGTTTAACTAAATTCGATATTTAACTAAATTCCGATTTTAGAGTGCGAATTTAACTGAATTCTGATTTCAAACTTGGAATTTAACTAAATTTCTATATACAATCAATTTAACTACATTCCGATTTTAAACTCGAAATTTAACTAAATTCCAACTTTACGACTTTGAACTCGGAGTTGAATCAAATTCGATATTTAACTAAATTCCGATTTTAGACTGCGAATACACTGGATTCTGATTTCAAACTTGGAATTTAACTAAATTCCCATATACATTAAATTTAACTAAATTCCAACTTTAAAGTCGCCATTTAACTAATTTCTAACTTTACTTGGTTAAACTCGGAGTTTAACCAAATTCGATATTCAAATAAATTCCGATTTTAGACTGACAATTTAACTAAACTATGATTTCAAACTTGGAACTCTAGCTAAATTCCAATACACATTCAATTTAACTAAATTCTGGTTTTTCAAACATGGAAAAACGGAATTTAATTAAATTACGATGTTACACAAGAAATTTTAAAAAAATTTCGACTTAACGGAATTTAATTAAACTTAGATTTTTAACTCCGAATTTAACTAAATTCCAACTTTCAGATCGCAATTTATTTAATTTCTGTCTTTAAAAACAAAACTTAACGAAATTTCGATTTTAAACTCAGAATTTAACCAAATTCGATAGTTAATTAAATTCAGATTTTAGACGCAAATTTAACTGAATTCTGATTTCCAACTTGGAATTTAACTACAGTTCAACTTTAAGGTCGCAATTTAACTAATTTCTGACTTTAAACACCAAACTAAAAAAAAATTTCGCCTTTTTAAAATCTCTTAGGCTGCAAATTTAAGTAAATATCGTCACTAAAGTCGGAATTTAACTAGATTCTGATTTCAAACTTGAAATTTTGTAAACATATATAGAATTTAACTAAATCCCGATTTTAAACTTGGAATTTAACTAAATTCTGATTTTTCAAACATAAAAAAACGTAATTTAATCAATTTCCGATGTTAACCAGAAATTTACATAAATTCCCACCTACCCGCAATTTAATTAACGTTTAATTTTTAACTTCGAATTTAACTAAAAAAACTTCAAAGTCGCAATTTAACTAATTTCTGATTTAAACACGGAACTTAACGAAATTTCGACTTTGAACTCGGAGTTTAACTAAATTCGATATTTAACTAAATTCCGATTTTAGAGTGCGAATTTAACTGAATTCTGATTTCAAACATGGAATTTAACTAAATTTCTATATACAATCAATTTAACTACATTCCGATTTTAAACTCGAAATTTAACTAAATTCCAACTTTACGACTTTGAACTCGGAGTTGAATCAAATTCGATATTTAACTAAATTCCGATTTTAGACTGCGAATACACTGGATTCTGATTTCAAACTTGGAATTTAACTAAATTCCCATATACATTAAATTTAACTAAATTCCAACTTTAAAGTCGCCATTTAACTAATTTCTAACTTTACTTGGTTAAACTCGGAGTTTAACCAAATTCGATATTCAAATAAATTCCGATTTTAGACTGACAATTTAACTAAACTCTGATTTCAAACTTGGAACTCTAGCGAAATTCCAATACACATTCAATTTAACTAAATTCTGATTTTTCAAACATGGAAAAACGGAATTTAATTAAATTACGATGTTACACCAGAAATTTTAAAAAAATTCCGACTTAACGGAATTTAATTAAACTTAGATTTATAACTCCGAATTTAACTAAATTCCAACTTTCAGGTCGCAATTTATTTAATTTCTGTCTTTAAAAACGAAACTTAACGAAATTTCGATTTTAAACTCAGAGTTTAACCAAATTCGATAGTTAATAAAATTCAAATTTTAGACGCAAATTTAACTGAATTCTGATTTCCAACTTGGAATTTAACTACAGTTCAACTTTAAGGTCGCAATTTAACTAATTTCTGATTTTAAACACCAAACTAAAAAAAAATTTCGCCTTTTTAAAATCTCTTGGACTGCAAATTTAAGTAAATATCGTCACTAAAGTCGGAATTTAACTAGATTCTGATTTCAAACTTGAAATTTTGTAAACATATATAGAATTTAACTAAATCCCGATTTTAAACTTGGAATTTAACTAAATTCTGATTTTTCAAACATAAAAAAAACGTAATTTAATCAATTTCCGATGTTAACCAGAAATTTACATAAATTCCCACCTACACGCAATTTAATTAACGTTTAATTTTTAACTTCGAATTTAACTAAAAAAAACTTCAAAGTCGCAATTTAACTAATTTCTGATTTAAACACGGAACTTAACGAAATTTCGACTTTGAACTCGGAGTTTAACTAAATTCGATATTTAGCTAAATTCCGATTTTAGAGTGCGAATTTAACTGAATTCTGATTTCAAACTTGGAATTTAACTAAATTTCTAGATACAATCAATTTAACTACTTTCCGATTTTAAACTCGAAATTTAACTAAATTCCAACTTTACGACTTTGAACTCGGAGTTGAATCAAATTCGATATTTAACAAAATTCCGATTTTAGACTGCGAATACACTGGATTCTGATTTCAAACTTGGAATTTAACTAAATTTCGATATACATTAAATTTAACTAAATTCCAACTTTAAAGTCGCCATTTAACTAATTTCTAACTTTACTTGGTTAAACTCGGAGTTTAACCAAATTCGATATTCAAATAAATTCCTATTTTAGACTGAGAATTTAACTAAACTCTGATTTCAAACTTGGAACTCTAGCTAAATTCCAATACACATTCAATTTAACTAAATTCTGATTTTTCAAACATGGAAAAACGGAATTTAATTAAATTACGATGTTACACAAGAAATTTAAAAAAAAATCCGACTTAACGGAATCTAATTAAACTTTGATTTTTAACTCCGAATTTAACTAAATTCCAACTTTCAGGTCGCAATTTATTTAATTTCTGTCTTTAAAAACTAAACTTAACGCAATTTCGATTTTAAACTCAGAGTTTAACCAAATTCGATAGTTAATTAAATTCAGATTTTAGACGCAAATTTAACTGAATTTTGATTTCCAACTTGGAATTTAACTACAGTTCAACTTTAAGGTCGCAATTTAACTAATTTCTGACTTTAAACACCAAACTAAAAAAAAATTTCGCCTTTTTAAAATCTCTTGGACTGCAAATTTAAGTAAATATCGTCACTAAAGTCGGAATTTAACTAGATTCTGATTTCAAACTTGAAATTTTGTAAACATATATAGAATTTAACTAAATCCCGATTTTAAACTTGGAATTTAACTAAATTCTGATTTTTCAAGCATAAAAAACGTAATTTAATCAATTTCCGATGTTAACCAGAAATTTACATAAATTCCCACCTACACGCAATTTAATTAACGTTTAATTTTTAACTTGGAATTTAACTAAAAAAAACTTCAAAGTCGCAATTTAACTAATTTCTGATTTAAACACGGAACTTAACGAAATTTCGACTTTGAACTCGGAGTTTAACTAAATTCGATATTTAACTAAATTCCGATTTTAGACTGCGAATTTAACTGAATTCTGATTTCAAACTTGGAATTTAACTAAATTTCTATATACAATCAATTTAACTACATTCCGATTTTAAACTCAAAATTTAACTAAATTCCAACTTTACGACTTTGAACTCGGAGTTGAATCAAATTCGATATTTAACTAAATTCCGATTTTAGACTGCGAATATACTGGATTCTGATTTCAAACTTGGAATTTAACTAAATTCCGCTATACATTAAATTTAACTAAATTCCAACTTTAAAGTCGCCATTTAACTAATTTCTAACTTTACTTGGTTAAACTCGGAGTTTAACCAAATTCGATATTCAAATAAATTCCGATTTTAGACTGACAATTTAACTAAACTCTGATTTCAAACTTGGAACTCTAGCTAAATTCCAATACACATTCAATTTAACTAAATTCTGATTTTTCAAACATGGAAAAACGGAATTTAATTAAATTACGATGTTACACAAGAAATTTAAAAAAAAATCCGACTTAACGGAATCTAATTAAACTTTGATTTTTAACTCCGAATTTAACTAAATTCCAACTTTCAGGTCGCAATTTATTTAATTTCTGTCTTTAAAAACTAAACTTAACGCAATTTCGATTTTAAACTCAGAGTTTAACCAAATTCGATAGTTAATTAAATTCAGATTTTAGACGCAAATTTAACTGAATTTTGATTTCCAACTTGGAATTTAACTACAGTTCAACTTTAAGGTCGCAATTTAACTAATTTCTGACTTTAAACACCAAACTAAAAAAAAATTTCGCCTTTTTAAAATCTCTTGGACTGCAAATTTAAGTAAATATCGTCACTAAAGTCGGAATTTAACTAGATTCTGATTTCAAACTTGAAATTTTGTAAACATATATAGAATTTAACTAAATTCTGATTTTTCAAGCATAAAAAACGTAATTTAATCAATTTCCGATGTTAACCAGAAATTTACATAAATTCCCACCTACACGCAATTTAATTAACGTTTAATTTTTAACTTGGAATTTAACTAAAAAAAACTTCAAAGTCGCAATTTAACTAATTTCTGATTTAAACACGGAACTTAACGAAATTTCGACTTTGAACTCGGAGTTTAACTAAATTCGATATTTAACTAAATTCCGATTTTAGACTGCGAATTTAACTGAATTCTGATTTCAAACTTGGAATTTAACTAAATTTCTATATACAATCAATTTAACTACATTCCGATTTTAAACTCAAAATTTAACTAAATTCCAACTTTACGACTTTGAACTCGGAGTTGAATCAAATTCGATATTTAACTAAATTCCGATTTTAGACTGCGAATATACTGGATTCTGATTTCAAACTTGGAATTTAACTAAATTCCGCTATACATTAAATTTAACTAAATTCCAACTTTAAAGTCGCCATTTAACTAATTTCTAACTTTACTTGGTTAAACTCGGAGTTTAACCAAATTCGATATTCAAATAAATTCCGATTTTAGACTGACAATTTAACTAAACTCTGATTTCAAACTTGGAACTCTAGCTAAATTCCAATACACATTCAATTTAACTAAATTCTGATTTTTCAAACATGGAAAAACGGAATTTAATTAAATTACGATGTTACACAAGAAATTTAAAAAAATATCCGACTTAACGGAATCTAATTAAACTTTGATTTTTAACTCCGAATTTAACTAAATTCCAACTTTCAGGTCGCAATTTATTTAATTTCTGTCTTTAAAAACAAAACTTAACGAAATTTCGATTTTAAACTCAGAGTTTAACCAAATTCGATAGTTAATTAAATTCCGATTTAAGACGCAAATTTAACTGAACTCTGATTTCCAACTTGGAATTTAACTACAGTTCAACTTTAAGGTCGTAATTTAACTAATTTCTGACTTTAAACACCGCACTTAAAAATAAATTTCGCCTTTTTAAAATCTCTTAGGCTGCAAATTTAAGTAAATATCGTCACTAAAGTCGGAATTTAACTAGATTCTGATTACAAACTTGAAATTTTGTAAACATATATAGAATTTAACTAAATCCCGATTTTAAACTTGGAATTTAACTAAATTCTGATTTTTTAAATATAAAAAAACGTAATTTAATCAATTTCCGATGTTAACCAGAAATTTACAGAAATTCCCACGTACACGCAATTTAATTAACTTTTAATTTTTAACTTGGAATTTAACTAAAAAAACTTCAAAGTCGCAATTTAACTAATTTCTTATTTAAACACGGAACTTAACGAAATTTCGACTTTGAACTCGGAGTTTAACCAAATTCGATATTTAACTAAATTCCGATTTTAGACTGCGAATTTAACTGAATTCGGATTTCAAACTTGGAATTTAACTAAATTTCTATATACAATCAATTTAACTACATTCCGATTTTAAACTCGAAATTTAACTAAATTCCAACTTTACGACTTTGAACTCAGAGTTGAATCAAATTCGATATTTAACTAAATTCCGATTTTAGACTGCGAATATACTGGATTCTGATTTCAAACTTGGAATTTAACTAAATTCCGATATACATTAAATTTAACTAAATTCCAAGTTTAAAGTCGCCACTTATCTAATTTCTGCCTTAGAACATGGAACTTAGCGAATATTCGACTTTAAACTTAGAGTTTAACTAAATTCCGATTTTCAAACTCGAAATTTTTCTAAATTCTGATGTGTCAAACATGGGGGGGGGGTGGAAATACAATACCTCGTATGCTTCAATTTCTGCACAGGCCACAAAATGAGCACCCTTTTGAAAGTGGCACAGAACGGTCACATGTAGTTAGATTCACGTACTGTCCACGAATTACGAACTAGGCCGAAAGCACTTGGTTCGTGATTCGTGACATCCAATGTTGCCGATACTTTCACGAGTTACTCCGGTTACTCGACGTAAATGCGTAAATGCGCGGAGGTATGTAATTTCTAATTCTAACCAAGTACGTTTCGAAATTTGGCAACAACCCATGCACACGCGCATAGTGAATCGCTTCCGAGCCCTCATATTTTGGCATCAAGGTCACTAAGGAATGTCCTGTACGTTATTGACGTACTTGGTCATAATAGTTGGAACCTTCAGTTGTTTTCTTTGTAATTTCCAAAATGGCAGTGTCTGCATGCAATCTTATGGATAATGAAAAAAACAAAAGACGCAGCGTCAATCATGAATACTATTCCAGTGCAAAGGTAATTTATAACACACAATACTATGTGCTTACAATCTGACAATTGATGACCACATTGTTGTACAACCGTGAACAAAAACTATTAAAGCCTCGTAACGGTAACCATTATTCCTGACAGTGGATAGAAAAACACATATAAGGAAAGCAAATTACTCGATCAAAGTAAAAGGTTTCCCTATCGGTGTTTCATATCGCCGACCTCGTCATTTAAGCAGGATTTATTGATTTTGGGATGACTATATTTATCCACAATCCTCCTTCATTTTTGTCGGCAATGGCAAACAATTTGGAAGTTGAGGGGTCGTTTCAGATTTGTTCAACGTTCGAAAATCACTACTTCGAATAAAATTTCGCCAATTTTTTTTTTAATTGCCAAAAAAAATCGATTTTAAAAGTGATCAAAATCGACCTCCGAAAGAGTTTATATAAGAAAATATTCAACCAACGGGATTTCCGTTAGTCGGAGGTGAAAGAGGACATCAAAATGCACAAAAAACCGTCAAATTGACTCCAGTCGGTATACTTGTTTGAAAGTTACAGGCAGTTAAAGTAGAAAATTGAGAAGTATTTTGAACAAGACCATTCTATGATTTGGAAAAAGTAGACCAATGACGATGTTCATTAGAAAACCACATCATGTTGGCTATGAATATTTTACACAAAGGACAACATAATCAAAGTACATAAATCAACTTCTATTACTTTATTCTATTTCTTTTGACATTTCACCGCCTACTTGATTACTTCTTATTGAACACTCTTTACAACCCAAATAGAAATTTTGTATCATCTGACAAGAATATGCATCTAAGGAGATGAAATGTGATATTCAGGTGAATATCACATGAGAAGAATGTGTTCCGTGAGCGCCTTTTCTGTTTATGGGAACGTTCCAATTATGTTCCGTGTCATTATGTTTCTTTGGAACATTCCTGACATGTGACATTCATGTGAAAATTATTATTTGGAACTTTAATATGATACGTGCTTAAAGTCGATTTTTTTAAAATTCTACCTATGACATTTTCATTTGAGTCATTTTACATTAACAACTAAAAATAGATAATTTTTTAACTATTCTTTATAAATTAATTTAGTTAATGGATAAATAATAATTTACTAAGTTCCTTTAATGAACGTTATTATCGTATTATTTACTATTATACGGCGGATCCAGGAAGGGGGCGCGTTTTTAGTTCGACCCTTTTAGATTTCTTTGGTATTTTTGTTTGACTGACTCATAACCACAACTGAAAAGATTCAGTTTGACGACTTTTGAAATCGACCTCCGAGGGAGACTATATCCTAAAATTATGCACCTACGGAACTTCCGATGGTGGGAGGTGAAATAGGGCATCAAGAAGAGGAAAAAACAGTTGGACTCACTTCGATCGGTCGAACCGTTCTCAATTACAGACAAACTTCGGAAATTTTTTTTTTGCTGATTTTGATTGGAAGTGCACGCTTGAAACCCTCTAAGAACGTAACAAACTCAATTCGAATGAATTTAACATCTAAAGAGGTTTTTTCAAAAGGGGTTCAAAATGGTTTTTTTCAAAATCCTCCACCCGTTCTCAAGTTACAGGAGGTCAAAGTTGAGATATGAGAAAAAAGTCGTAATACCCTCACCCACCTTTTGAAAATTAAAAAAAAATCAGAATTTTTTTTTTTGTGTTTTTGATCGGAATGACACTCTTACAATCCCCTAAGAAAGAGGTTTTTTTAAAAATGGTCAAAAAACGCGATTATAAAAGAGCTTAAAAATCGACCTCCGAAGGGTTCTATCTCTGAAAATATTCTACATACGGAGCCTCGGATGGTGGGAGGGGCATCAAGAAGAGGAAAAACAGTTGGATTCACTCCAAGCGGTAAAAGTTGAGAATTAAATATCCCCCACCCTTTTGACATTTTAAAAAAAACTTTGGAAAATTTTTTTTGACGATTTTAATCGGCATGGCACGCTTGCAATCTTTCAAAAACGTAACAAACTCAATTCGAATGAATTTAACATCTATAGAGGTTTTTTTACTATTGGTCAAAAAACGTGATTATAAAAGTGCTTAAGATCGATCTCCGAAGGGGTCTTTTCTCTGAAAATATTGAACCTACGGAACTTCCGATGATGGGAGGAGAAATAGGGCATCAAGAAGGGGAGAAAACAGTTGGATTCACTTCGATAGGTCGAGACGTTCTCAAGTTACAGGCGATCAAATTGGAGAATTGGAAAAAAAGTCGTAATACCCCCCCCCCCCCACCCCATTTTGGACATTATCAAAAAAACTTCGGAAACATTTTTTTGCAGGATCGGAATGGTACGCTTGCAATTCCCTATGAACGTAACAAATTCAATTCGAATTAAATTAACATCTAAAGAGGTTTTTTCAAAATGGTTAAAAAAGGCGATTATAAAAGTGCTTAAAGATCGACCTCCGAAGGGGTCTACCTCCAAAAATATTGCACCTCCCGAACTTCCGACGGTAGGAATTAAGAGAGGACATCACGAAGAGGAAAAAACAGTTGGATTTACTCCGATCGGTCGAGGCGTTCGCAAGTTACAGACGGTCAATGAAGTTGTTACTGACTTTCTCAGTCAAAATGGTTAATAGGTGACACATTAGTAGATGACACAGAAGTGAAACTTCTTTTCAGTAACTTTCTTGTCATGTAATATTCTCATACCGAAAAGTACCTAATATGTGACAAGAACATCCATTTCAAATATTCTTCAAGGGAACATTACATTCATATTATCTTCATACTACGAAAAGACTGCTCTTCTTGGATAGCTTGAGAGAATGCGATAGGAACGTGAATATTCCTTTAATGTTATATGGGATCTTAGCTTTTGCGAAAAGAAAAACTGCCCGTTTTTCCTTGAATTGCTTGGATTAAAAAAAAAAAAAATAAAAAGTTGACTCATTGAAGCATTGTGAGACTTTTTTCTTCATTGGCATTGCCATTAACGTTAACAGTTTAATTGCTAATCCTTAAATCATAGGTATTTTCATATTATCGTACATTTTCAGAGATCGGCTACGTGGGCAATAACAGCCAGAGCTAAAGGGCACATTCTAGACAGACACACGTGTTCCCCATTAGCACACTCATTGCGTGAAAATGCACTACAGGGCGCCTAATAAAGCTCGTGGGCCGCCCCACCGCATCGATCTAACATGACAGCAGTCGCAGGATGGAGTAGCTTACTTAATTAAGTGTCCCGAAGTAGGTATATTACATAGAGCCCTTTAGGGCCTGTTTAAGATGCTTCCAATGTGACCGCTTAACCGAGCCAGCGTCAACGCTAACTTTCATGTTCACCACATGGAAGTGATACGGGCGATGTGCCTCGTACAAATGTGCGGGAATGTTTAACTTTTGAGTTTAACCCTTTAGGATGAAGTTCTAAAGCGAAAGTTTGTGGTGTAAAGGAGAAGCGCGCAAACATGGGGATCTCAGGTAATGGAATGGGGGAAAGTTGGTTGCTGTTTAATTTCATCCAATCCAATCAACAAATGCATATTATGTATCTCATTCGATTATTATTGGCATCTGGTTACCTTTAAAATGCTCTTTTTTCCTTTCGGCTCATGTCGAGAAGACACCAACTGGATGGAAATAATAAATGAATGGCAGGTGATTAGCCTTTTTAATTCCAAATTATGCAGCAGTCCTCTGTTAGTAATAATTTATAATTATTACCAATCGAGTACAGTCACAACCACAAATATCAATCCCGAGGAAGTTCGACAATTTCAGACAATAAATCGAACAGAATTATTTAATTTGTAACGTGCGAGCAATTTTCCTGTTCAATTTGCGAGGCTGTTCTCTATAGGTCGCTTGTCTGTGCTGATTGTCACACCACCGACTACACATTTGCCGGTTTCGCTTTAATGAAATTAATAGCAAGGCGAATCGATAGAGCCGGTCCCGAGGGCCCTTTCAATCAAAAAAAGGGATGAGTTCTCTCGGGATTACGGCGCACTTTTCCCCCCGGATATATATTTATTTTTGTCACGTTGTTGGACTGTTCCATAACTGGTAGATGTAACGCAGTAAGTTAAGGAGCTTCCTGATTCGCACAACTTGTACTAGATTAGGTACCAAGGAATATCAGTAGAACTTTAATGTCATTATTGGTTTGTGGTGAAACTTCATCCACCGCCAAACAGGTGGCAGCGCCGAAACTTCACCCACCGACTCACAGATGGCAGCATTAGTCACAATTCTTCGTAACCACAAACCGCCTTTCCAGCGCCGAATTTGCTTTTAAAATACAAGTTCCAACTATGAAGTCTCACCCAGGCGTATGAGACAGGGGTCTGCCACGCCTTACTGACGAGTGCAAGGTAGACCCCGGGTCGAAACGCCAACACCGCATACATAGGCCACAACGATCTCAGATCGTCCCAGTGGTGTTTCCCTGAATATCAAACATCTTTTCTGTTAATACATTTATCACCTAGAGCACCGCGTCATTATGCCACGCCATAATTGGTGACTCTCGATAAAAGTAACATGCAATCTTCCGAGCAAAAAGCCGCAACAAGGATCGCTTCAACGTCACGAGACTACCACAGCAATCCGTCACTCACCTCGCTCAAGCAACAGCAAAACATAACTTCGTCCCCTCAGTTCGCAAAATGAGCCTCGCTTCTCTCCGATCATACAACCTCCGTTCTCGTTGTCACTGAAAGGGGGGTATGTGGCGGAACTTCATCCACCGACTAAGAGGTGGCAGCGCAAAAACTTCACTCACCGACTCAGAGGTGGCAGCATTAATCGAAATTCTTCATAACATCACAACGCTTATCCTGCGCCGAATTTGTCTCCAAATACAAGTTCCAACTATGAACTCTCACCCCGGCGTATAAGGGAGGGGTTTCCATGAACAACAAAAATCTTTTCTGGGAATACATTTCCCATCTATGACACCTCATCATACTCGACGCCATATGTGCTTTGCGTTCATGACAAACATGTAATAGCTGAATGATGGCCTTGTAGTAAGCGAAAAGTCGAGATGTCAGATGTATTTGGTTTCAAGGTTCTATTGCAACAGTCTATCAATTGTAGGAAAAAAAAGTATCATTTAATTGATAGAAAAAATACAAAATGGAAGCATTAATATTATCGGGAATAGATATATCGGGTTTTAGTCTATTTCGACTGTTAGATAATCCTTTGAAAAAAGCTATACACCAAACTACAGCCTTCTAGCTCCAACCGTTCCAGAGTTATCAGCATTTAACCTCTTTTTCCATGGCGGCCATCTTGAATTTTACATAATATTATTTTTAGCGAATTTTTCGCCTACCATTCTATTTTCAACTCATGACCTTGAAACAACTATAATCTAGCTACCGTAGCTATGATAGCTAAAAGTCAGCTATTTCACAATTTATGTTACTTATTTACTATTCAAATTTGATTCGTGTACCATAAACGGTTCCCTAAATTTTAACGTAACTTCGCTATCATAGCTACGTCAGCTATTTTACAATTAACAATACTGCCTTAGCTACCTACCATCCAAGTTTATACCATGTACCTAAATATGACATTGTTTACTATACGTATTTCTCCCACATAAAATGTATTGGCCAACGGTTTTTCTAGGAGAAACATACATGTAAAAGCTTGATGTTGGCCTGTGAGGACGAAACGTTGAAACGTCGCGGCTTGTAGCCAATCCTGTAAGTACGCTACATACCAACTTTCAGCTTTCTAACTTTAATCATTTCAAAGCTATCATTGTTTAATCGTTTTGGCGGCCATGTTGATGGTTCTTTTAGGATACATTCTTATATTCGAGTTGCCGTTCTATATCGATTAGGAAAAAATCTTTGATCTGACGGGAAAGCGTACGCGTCGTCTGGAAAAACTGTTATAGGTATAACTTTTTTAAATCACTCTACAACTACAACCTCATTTACCAAGAAAAAATGACAGCTGACGGATATAATATGACAGCTGACAGCGTTCAGCTGCTTGAGGTCAAATGAAGGTGCCGTTGGTATATTTTCCGGTAGATGACTATCCGGACGGTTTTTATCCGGTGGATTAAAATCCAGTAGACATTCATCCAATAGGCCAATTAGTCAGTATAACATCGAGCTAATCTGGAGACCCCTTCCTGTTTTACAGTTTTGCCCCCCCCCCCCTTTTAGCCGTGGTACCGTTTAAACTGGTTACGATATCCGCCGGAAGTAACGTCTTGGTGACGTCATGACGTCTTACGTCAAATTATTGCTAACAGTTTTTAATAGATATATAACAGTCACTGTCATGATTTTTATTATTTCTTAATTCCAATCCATTCGAATATCGAACTTATATCAATGCGTACGTTCCGCCGACGGCAGCAGCTTAGAAGTTTAGTCAGCGAACGCTGAAAATCGGCACCTGATTGGCCAATTTCAAGGTTCGCTGACTAAACTTCTCAGCTGCTGCCGTCGGCGGAACGTACGCATTCTCCTAGCTAGTGCGCTAGGGCTTTCAGCCCTTAGCTGACCTAGCTCCAAGGTCTAAAACTTAACTTCCAACCTAACCAAAACCAAAAATAATGTACACAATCAATATCCGGTGCGGATTTAAGTTGCTATGACGACAACATTACGTCGAAGGAACCTTAAGAGTTCCGGACTTCCAGTCAAAAAACGGGACCATTTTTAGGGAAGTATCGGCATTTGTTGGCTCTGTCCATATCGTCTAGATCATTGGCTGACGACAGCCGCCGGAAGTGATGTCTCTGTGACGTCATGACGTCTTACGTCAAATTATTGCTAATAGTTGTCACTGTCAATATTTTTATTATTTTTTGTTTCCAATCCAATCAAATATCGAACTTGAATCTATCTCCTAGCTAGCGCGCTATGGCTCCTAGCTCTTAGCTGACCTAGCTCCAAGGTTGTCTAAAACTTAAATTTCAACTTAGCAAAAACCAAAAACAATCAACACATTCATTATTCGGTCTGGCTTCCGGCCAAAAAACGAGACCATTTGTAGTGACGTATCGGCATTTGTTGTCATCTGTCATTTCTTTTATTATTTCTTAATTCCAATCCAATCGAATATCGAACTTATATCCATCTCCTAGCTAGTGCGCTAGGGCTGCTAGCCCTTAGCAGACCTAGCTTCAAGGTTTTCTAAAACTTAAATTTCAACTTAACAAAAAATCGATACAATCATTATTCGTCCTGGCATTAAGTTGTTCTGTGGCTTATATGACGTGCGCTGACGACGACATTACGTCAAGGGAACCTTAAGAGTGCCGGACTTCCGGCAAAAAAACGGGACCATTTTTAGGGAAGTATCGGCAATTGTTGGCTCTGTGCATATCTTCTAGATCATTGGCTGACGACAGCCGCCGGAAGTGATGTCTCTGTGACGTTATGACGTCTTACGTCAAACTATTGCTAAACGATTGTCATTGTCATTATTTTTATTATTTCTTATTTCTAATCCAATCGAATATCGAACTTATATCCATTTCCTAGCTAGTGCACTAGGGCTGCTAGCCCTTAGCTGACCTAGCTCCAAGGTTTTCTAAAACTTAAATTTCAACTTAATAAAAACCAAAAACAATCGACACAATCATTAACCTGTCTGGCTTTAAGTCGCTATATCGCCTGTATGACGTGCGCTGACGACAACATTACGTCAAGGGAACCTTAAGAATGCCGGACTTCCAGCCAAAAAACGGGACCATTTTTAGGGAAGTATCGGCATTTGTTTTCTCTGTCCATATCTTCTAGATCATTGGTTGACGACAGCCGCCGGAAGTGATGTCTCTGTGACGTTATGACGTCTTACGTCAAATTATTGCTAACAGTTGTCACTGTCATTATTTTTATTATTTCTTATTTCCATTCCAATCAAATATCGAACTTATATGCATCTCCTAGCTAGTGCGCTATGGCTCCTAGCTCTTAGCTGACCTAGCTCCAAGTTGTCTAAAACTTAAATTTCAACTTAACAAAAACCAAAAACAATCAACACAATCATTATTCGGTCTGGCTTTAAGTTGCTATGACGTGCGATGACGACAACATTACGTCAAGGGAACCTTAAGAGTGCCGGACTTCCGGCCAAAAAACGGGACCATTTTTAGGAAAGTATCGGCATTTGTTGGCTCTGTCAATATCTTCTAGATCATTGGCTGACGATAGCCGCCGGAAGTAATGTCTCTGTGACGTCATGACGTCTTACGTCAAACTATTGCTAAACGATTGTCATTGTCATTATTTTTATTATTTCTTATTTCTAATCCAATCGAATATCGAACTTATATCCATCTCCTAGCTAGTGCACTAGGGCTGCTAGCCCTTAGCTGACCTAGCTCCAAGGTTTTCTAAAACTTAAATTTCAACTTAATAAAAACCAAAAACAATCGACACAATCATTAACCTGTCTGACTTTAAGTCGCTATATCGCCTGTATGACGTGCGCTGACGACAACATTACGTCCAGGGAACCTTAAGAGTGCCGGACTTCCAGCCAAAAAACGGGACCATTTTTAGGGAAGTATCGGCATTTGTTTTCTCTGTCCATATCTTCTAGATCATTGGTTGACGACAGCCGCCGGAAGTGATGTCTCTGTGACGTCATGACGTCTTACGTTAAATTATTGCTAACAGTTGTCACTGTCATTATTTTTATTATTTCTTATTTCCAATCCAATCAAATATCGAACTTATTTGCATCTCCTAGCTAGTGCGCTATGGCTCCTAGCTCTTAGCTGACCTAGCTCCAAGGTTGTCTAAAACTTAAATTTCAACTTAGCAAAAACCAAAAACAATCAACACAATCATTATTCGGTCTGGCTTTAAGTTGCTATGACGTGCGCTGACGACAACATTACGTCAAGGGAACCTTAAGAGTGCCGGACTTCCGGCCAAAAAACGAGACCATTTTTAGTGACGTATCGGCATTTGTTGGCCCTGTCCATATCTTCTAGGTCATTGGCTAATGATAGCCGCCGGAAGTGATGTCTCTGTGACTTCAAGACGTCTTACGTCAAATTATTGCTAAACAGTTGTCACTGTCATTTCTTTTATTATTTCTTAATTCCAATCCAATCGAATATCGAACTTATATCCATCTCTTAGCTAGTGCGCTAGGGCTGTTAGCCCTTAGCTGACCTAGCTCCAAGGTTTTCTAAAACTTAAATTTCAACTTAATAAAAACCAAAAACAATCGACACAATCATTAACCTGTCTGGCTTTAAGTCGCTATATCGCCTGTATGACGTGCGCTGACGACAACATTACGTCAAGGGAACCTTAAGAGTGCCGGATTTCCAGCCAAAAAACGGGACCATTTTTAGGGAAGTATCGGCATTTGTTTTCTCCGTCCATATCTTCTAGATCATTGGTTGACGACAGCCGCCGGAAGCGATGTCTCTGTGACGTCATGACGTCTTACGTTAAATTATTGCTAACAGTTGTCACTGTCATTATTTTTATTATTTCTTATTTCCAATCCAATCAAATATCGAACTTATTTGCATCTCCTAGCTAGTGCGCTATGGCTCCTAGCTCTTAGCTGACCTAGCTCCAAGGTTGTCTAAAACTTAAATTTCAACTTAGCAAAAACCAAAAACAGTCAACACAATCATTATCCGGTCTGGCTTTAAGTTGCTATGACGTGCGCTGACGACAACATTACGTCAAGGGAACCTTAAGAGTGCCGGACTTCCGGCCAAAAAACGGGACCATTTTTAGGGAAGTATCGGCATTTGTTTTCTCCGTCCATAACTTCTAGATCATTGGTTGACGACAGCCGCCGGAAGTGATGTCTCTGTGACGTCATGACGTCTTACGTTAAATTATTGCTAACAGTTGTCACTGTCATTATTTTTATTATTTCTTATTTCCAATCCAATCAAATATCGAACTTATTTGCATCTCCTAGCTAGTGCGCTATGGCTCCTAGCTCTTAGCTGACCTAGCTCCAAGGTTGTCTAAAACTTAAATTTCAACTTAGCAAAAACCAAAACCAATCAACACATTCATTATTCGGTCTGGCTTTAAGTTGCTATGACGTGCGCTGACGACAACATTACGTCAAGGGAACCTTAAGAGTGCCGGACTTCCGGCCAAAAAAATGGGCCATTTTTGGGGAAATATCGGCATTAATTGTTGGCACTGTCCACATCTTCTAAGGCTAAGGCATTATTCAATACCTGACAGCGTTTTCAGGGTGGCCGCTCTAGATCGCTCTGAGTGTATTCCCATCCTTACATTCTTATTAAGAAAACCAAGGACGGAACTACTTTCAGAGCTCTCACTCGAAAACGCTTCAAGTAAATGAGAATTTCGGAACGTGCTTTTGACATGAATCCCGACACGAAATTTTCAAATCGGCCACTATGAAAAGCTTCTCGAGAAACGGCCATTTTGCCACTAGTCTTTCTAAAAATGTCCAAATTTTCTCCAGCCACACAGTTTTCCACGCTTTTCAGCTGATTTTCCTTAGTCTAAGCTTTTAAAGTTGATGTTTATGTTTCGGAAAATTCTGTCAGTCAGTCAGATGGCATTCAATGGAAGGAGCCAAAATCCCGAACAGTTTCGAATAGCTGGTGGACAGGAATCGGAACCATTCGGCTTTTTGAACAAAAAACTACATCTTGGGTTTCGAAACCCAATTGAGACTATTTCCCGCTATGCCAGCGAAAAAGTGTCTCTAGGTGTCGAATGGAAATCGTTCCAAGGCATCTGCCGGGAAAGAAAAGGATACGCTGGACTATATGGGTTCGGCACAAATCGACGTCAAAGTGGTGATTTAAAATTTTTAAGTTTAGAAATTCGTCACAATTTTAAATTCTGAACAGGACCTTAATTTTTAACCAGATAGAGAGACCACATGCATACTATCTCTACGTAAATTATAGTACTACACTGACATTAACATTTTTATCAAAATGGATTCCACGTTCGTGTTGCACAGATAGAAATTGCCCATGATTGGTCAAATTGCCCATGATTGGTCAATTTCATATCGCACTGATAGAATTGCCCATATGATTGGTCTATTTCATATCTCATAGTTAGGAGTTCAGGTAGCTACAATTGCCTACGTATCAGTCCTGTAAACTAGTAAAGAAAACCGAAAATATCCTTCTAGGGGTAAAAAAAAATAATATCTTTCCTCCGGCTCTCAAAGTCCCATAAACATGCATCGTGCGCCCAGGACGTCTTATTCGAGCTCAAAACGGATTATATTTGCATATCCGAAGCAAAAATAGGTGATGTACGAATGCTGCCCGGGCACAAACAGTATTAGGCAAAAATTTCATAAAGGTTTCGAGAGCTGCAATACAAAAATGGCACGAAAAATTAATAAAACTTTTCTAAGGGCGCTATTCTGAACAAAATATGTGCGCCAAGGGGGCACATCGAGGCGCCTTTAAATTTTAAATTGGTCCTGTTCGAGGAAAATTGCTTACGTAATATGTACTTTTTTCTGTATAGTGTTCTATCCGACGTATTTCGTATTTTATACCCCAAAAATGTCAACAACGGTAACAGTGATAAGCAGAGTTGCCACAAGAAATATCATAAAACCGTAGACTCAGTATCTTGCGTTCATTTAAAAAACAAGTTGGTCAGCAGAAATCTTGAGTTGGTTTGTTTATGGCGTGCTTTTATTTGTTTGTGCGTCATATTTTTTTTTGCGTTTGAGTACGCGCGTCGGGCGCCCATTGTTTAGGAAATATCCGAACGCGGTGGGCTAATTAATGTAGAAGTTTTTGTGGGTCAAGTCCATACTTTAGGAAATATCCGAACGTTACCTTTATGTTGCCCAAACTACCGTAAAATTGTGAAAATAGAACCTGATGATGCCTAAAAATAGCTTAAATGTCAAAGCGTCTGAAAGGCTTTATTTCATATTCGCAAGCCTAACAACTTTTAAAGAATGGTAAAAAAAAAGTGCTAGAATTCATGAAAAGATGAGAATGGTATCACGGACACCCATATCAGGGTTCCCATTTGTGACATATTGGTTGACATTATGAAAAGAATCTATAACCAAAATTTCACGTTTCTAACTTTAATGGTTCCTAAAAATGTAGTATTTGCAAATTTTTGGGACACCCTATAGCATCTAAATCAGAAATCAAGGCACTGTTTATAATAAAGTGAATAAAACTTACAAAAAAAATATATTGGCAAACCACAAAAGATGTAAAGTGAAATGTTACAGTATTATTTGGGACGCCCTATACTATCTACAATAGAAATCAACGCTCTATTTATCATAAAGCTAATCGAGTTAACGCAATAAATTAATTGATATATATGCTAAAATTACAACATTTTTTTGGGACACTTTATACTATTGTTACGATGAGAGGGCATTGGGAGGCGGAGCGACATTGGAGGTTGGGCCTTCGCGGCTCGCGGCCTATCCGGGCGCTGCGGCATGGGAATGCCCACGAGTGATTTATTGCTCTGTTTATTTAGAACGCAAACTTTTTTTTATGTGTCTCTTATTAATTATTTTTCTTCTAAGAATGTTCAAGGCTTTTCTGTATTTTTAACATTTTGTATAAAAGGCGAATAGCGCCGCCGTTAGTAGTAGTCTTATTTAATCGAGCTATAAGTAAGCTAAAGTACCAAACGATAATAGAAGGCTATAAAATGTTAAGTAGTGAGTTATTTAGTAGTCGAATTGTACTTGTGTGTATTTGTGGGATAAATAAATAGTGTTTTCGTGTTAAATCGCTACACTGGAATTATTGAACCCTGAGTTTGCAACAATATTAACAAATAAATGAAAGAGACCTTTTTTTAAAAGCTCCCAAACCTTGTGTCCCTCGTAATTCATTGAGCAGACTATTAAAAAGTCTAATTACAAATATAACCACTTTGCTTTTCCATCAAAGCCAACCTGTGCCCGGAAAATTATAAAGTATCTGGCCTAGTAGACCCTAGTAGTATGTGGGTGATTCATTAGATATCGCTCAAACAATGACGGATTTTCTTTTAAAAACATTATATGTTCAAAAATTGATATTGCAGGGAGGGTCAGAAGGACAATCAGCCTTATGCAGTAAAAACATTGATATTTAAGTCAATGTTGAAATCATTTCAAGGAATATTGACTTTGATTTCAATATTATAAAAAAATGTTATGCTGTAAGTCCTATTGATTGAAATCAAAATTGATTGGAATTAATTTCAATAAACCATTTGGCAACGTTGCATTTATACGTCAGCTGTCAAAAATAAGATCTTGTCATGCTGTTATAACCTTAAAATTCGATAATTACTATTTATTTTAATAATTTATTTTACCTCCATTTGCCGGTACCGGTAGTAAGTTTAGTTAGTTTAGTAATCGTCGTTAATTGGAAATTCCAGTGATTTTGAGTTTTTGATGTGCTGCTGAGCTGTTGTGCTTTGGTTTAAAAAATGGCACCTAAAAAGGCCACTCCAGAGCAGTATAAAAAATTGTTAGACTTGATTCAGGAAAGTCCTTGTCTCAAATGGGGCAAAGGAACTCCCGAGGCGAAAAGGGAGGCCTGGTAGAAAGTGGCGGCAGGTGTTAATGCCTTAGGTGGGGTAGAGAAGACATATGAAGGATGGAAAAAGGTAGATAAAAGTTGCTTACTTTATAGTTTAAAAATAAAGGTACTTTGTTATTTCGTGGTCCAATTAAAGTGCAAAGTACTAAAATTTATTTTTCCAAAGTTTACGCTTAGTTGCTAGACCCATGTGCTCAATCATATTTTAAGTTTGGCTTAGGTTGGTGTTATTAGATTTCTTATTCTTATACTCACTGTTAATTTTTGTCCATAACGCGTATTGCTCATTGATCATGTAATGGTTGTAATGGACAAAAATTTAAAATTACGATTAAAAACAAGAAATTGGAGAAGTACAGCATTACCTCACATGTTAACTTCCATTTGAAATACATTTACGTCAAAATGATGGCAACTTACATATCAAAACAAATGAGCAAAATTGTTGTAGAATGATTGGAAAGTACTTAATACCAGGGTTGGGCAAGCTTAGCCTAAGCCAAAATTTAAAACATAATTGAGCACCCAAACTACCCTAAGTGCTTCCGGTATGCTGGTTGTCCTAGCAGAATCCCTCATATGTGGACCAATTTGTGTTAGAAGCCAGTGCCCTAAATTTTGAGATATTCGGAATATCTTTCTAAAAGTTGTATCTGGTAATGTTAAGGGGTCACTCCTATCCCTCAGAATTCGTCTTTGCAGATTTAAATGGTGTCTAGAAACAATAGTTTATAAGCCATTTTTTATTTAACCTAACCTCAAGACAATACAATACATTAAAAAAAAAATAGGTAGGTACCTAGGTACTTACCTATCTACTGATAACACTATTTAGGTACATAAACTGGTATGGCATTATGGTACTAAATTTTATAACTATATAGCAGTGAGCCATCAATTATTACAACTTTAACTGCCAACGGTCAAATAATTAGATATAGGTACTTACTTACCTTTGAATTTCATCTTGGAACAACTCTATAAACAGAATTAAATCCATTTCTTTGTTATATGGCAATTGTTTTCAAGTTTCACTCCCCAAATGACCACTGTTTAAAAACCGTTAACTCGCAAATAAATATTTGGAGGGAGTTTTGACATAATCGCACCAATTGAAATGCATTTCAAGAGCAAGCTCCTGTTAAAATTATTGACATTTGTCAACCTTGACTTTCAAATTATTTCAATAATTTGCTTACAGCTTAACTCTTCTACTAAAACTTGAATTCATTTCAATTTCTTGACGAAATGTCAATATTGACTTTAAGTCAAGAGCTTACTCCATAAGGCTGATTGGCTCTAAACAAATTTCTGCAACTGGTTAAGGGGGCTGATTTTGTTATTATCCATAGGGGACTTTTCTGATTTGGGAATAAAGAGGTTGTGTTAGTATTATTACCCCAAAATGAAATGGCAAACTTCAACAAAGAATAAACATTTCCAATGTTTCAATCCAACAATTCAATGTTTCAAATGTACAATGCTTTGCCAACACTCTCAGCGCATAGTTTGCTGAATACAACCTGAGATCAAAATTATCAATGTGATTCCTATAAGACAGGCTCCCATCTAGTTCCAAGCCCAACACTCTGGCAGAATCACGCAATGGCACACCATGATCTTTTAGCCTTAGGACCCCTGTAAGAGGCAGCTGTAATCCCATAGTTTAAAGCAGATGCACTGTGTCTTTTCTACATTGAGAATCAAACCATTCTAAGAGAACCAACTATTCAAACTATCAAAATGCAGCGAGTCTGATGACCGGGCAGCTTGTGTCATCCGCATAGTTAATTAAATTACAGTTTGGAGAGACTATGGAAGTAGGGAAATCGTTGAGAAAGATTATAAAAAGAAGTGGTCCAAGAATACTGCACTGTGGGACGCCACGGGTGATGTAACGTAGTCCTGACCTAGCTTGCCTGCTACAGTCAGTTACTTTTCCAGTCTGAGTTCTATCCATTAAATAAGATTGGATCAACGAATAGGTAATGCCATTGATTCAATATTTATTTAACTTTTCAAGAATGATAACATGATGTAAAATAACAAATGCCTTGGAGAGGTCAAGGAAAAGTCCGCAGACATTATCGCCCCGCTCCAAGGCCTCTGCTGCAGGCTCGATGATGCCATGGAGGGCAGTGTTTACTGATATTGAAATGATCCTGAAAATGTCATTTTTGGCGAATTTTACATAAGAGAAACCTACCATTCGATTTTCAACTTGACATCACCATCGGTTCAATAAAACAGCTACAACCTAGCTACCATCAGCTACATAGCTATGTCAGCTATATTACCATTCCTGGTACCACCATGGGCACCCAGGATCCAAAATTGAACCATATACCATCATAAACAGTTCACTAAATATTAACATTACTCAGCTACTGTAGCTATGATATCTGAGTCAGCTATGTCACAATTCCTGGTACCCCATAGTTATCTACGATCCAAATTTGAACCATGTACCATAAATAGTACCCTAAATACAACTTTTTCTATATTCCTCCCATTGTTGTCGTTAAAAAAATAAAAATAAAAATAAAGCTTATTATTATTATTATTATTATTATTATTATTATTATTATTATTATTATTATTATTATTATTATTATTATAAAACTTCATCTAGTTAGCTGTGAAATGTCAAAAGAAAAGGATGGAAAAACAAAAGTCCATTTATTTTGATTTTGTCATCCTTTTCTGTCAAAATTTCATAACCTGCTAGATGAAGTTTTATAATGAATGTATATTTCTTACCAGAAAAAGGTCTGGATTGTTAAAATGTATTGGACAAACTATAAACTGCGTGGTCGGGCCACATAATTGGAAGTTTTGTAAGAAGAATGTAAGTCCTGAAGTGAAGGCGAAAACAGCTGACGATCGACCTGCGCAGTTACTCGAAAGAGACTAAGGGCGCCGTCACATACAGCGGAAAGTGCCTAAAAGCGGAGCAAAGCGTAATTTGACAGCTGAATTTAAACCAATTAAATAACAGTCCTTAGAATTACGCTATTTTCAAGGTCAATCGGCAAAATCTTAAGTGAAGTTTTGCGGAGCGATGGTAGCGGAAAACGTCGTGATTTTGACATTTCTGACATTTGAGTTTTTTGTTGTTTAGTTTTCGACTTTGATTTGCCTAATTAGTAATTATTTTCCTTCCTTATTAACTAGTTAGTATTCAGCCGTAGTACTTACCCAATACTTACAATAATATGAATCCAAAAGAAGTAAGAGCTTAAATTTTCAAACTGATAGTATAGACCCCACTAAAAAAAGCAAAGAATTTTTCTGCAAACGTTACCGCTCATTAACATTTAGATCTTTCCATTGTGATAAATTTAATAATAAATAACTATCTACGGCAAATTCCATAACACTTTTTTTGCTTCACGACTTTTACTTAAAACTCTTAAAACTATTTGAAGCTTTTTCGCTCTCTTTAAATTGAAAACAAAAACAATCTCCTCAGTTTTTTCAGACCAAAAAAACGCAAAAGGCGGAGTGACATGATGAATGACGTTACTGACATCTCTGCTCCGTTCCGTTCCGCTTTATGTGACGGCGGCCTAACAGCGCATGCGCGAAGTTTGACAAATATTTGAAATTTCTATGTTGCCAACTTGTCGATGTGTCTGACGTCACGCGATATGATAAATTAGTTAAATTCCCTATTATTACCTTTACTTAGTGTTTTTAAGTTTATGCAGGATACATATACATTATTACAGAAAGTATGAAATTATAAAACAGATAAATATCACATTAAATATAATTTTTTAACACCCACAAGCGGTAACAAAAATTACATCTGTCAACATTACATTTAACCTTACTTTTTTGAGGACACCTGAAGCGCGGAACCGACGCTCAGGACGCTTATTCTATAGGAAAGAGTGAAAGTGAAAGTGAGAATTTTGACAACCTTAATTGGTCAAAAAATTCTGTTGACGAATTCCATTGGCCAGCAATTCTCACTCTTTCCTATAGAATAAGCGTCATGATCTTGAATCTTGAACTTTGCTTTATTGCTTCCCAAAGTCTTCCGATCCCAAGTCTTTTGTACTGTGTATGGTGTGTGCTGTGTTTTTTTGCTGCCGATTAACGATTCAACTTGGATTTTTCTACCACAGGTATATGCATATGTTTTGTAGCATAACAAATATTCAGGTGATTTGCCCGTATCCAGGCGTGTAACTTATCATCCCAATGAACCCCTATTGGAGCTTCATGTCATAACAATTCTTCAGGTTACTTATTTTATGCTAAACTGTAGAAAATTGTTGGCTTCCAAAAAGAATGTTAAGCATATTATGTCAGTAATCCTGGTTTGTAATACGTCAAGAGCCACAAAGAACCAAAATTCCTTTCGGTAGGTGCTTACATTATTTTGCTTTAACTAACCTTTTGGTGTTCAATATCATTTAGCTTTCCTTTTCCAATATTGAATATTCTACAAAAACAAAAATTTGTACGATGTGCAAGTCCACAACCTTAAATTCCTGCAGGAGTCAGGGAAGGACATTGATAACTATTTAAATTGAAGTGAAGCATTCGTTTTCTTTGGCCCAAAGGCGCTTAATGGGCCTTCGAATGGGCCATCGCCTCATCCCAGACCTACTATTGTATTTCGATATTTAAAAGTACGAAATTTACAATTCATCTTTATTCCCGCCAATTTAAATGTCATAACCGATATAACCTCAAAATTTATAAACGTCAAATTAAAACGTCACTCATTTTTCAACTAGCACGTGGTGCGCAGTAAACATGCGCAGTGAGATCTTTTCACTGCGCATCTAAAACCCGGAAAAACTGTGTGACAAGTGAAAATTTGAACATTATTATTGACACTGTGATTAAAACCTGGTCCTAGAGAACGTTTTCATAAAGCCTGGACGATTTGACATTTTCATGTCAGGATTCAAGATGGCCGATGGCGTTCAAGCTCGACAACGTGGTTTATAGTTTGTCCACGAGCGTGCATCCAATCAAATCGTTTTCTATTCCGTGGAATACCCGGAAATATTTCTTTTTTGGCATTTAAAAACTATTTTTTTGCTAAGACGTCGAAAAATGGTCCGAATTGAATTTCGAAGCAAAACCTGGACATTTTCCAAATTTTGGCCCCTTTTCGTAGTTCTTCGAATGACCACTCTGAGACGCCATGCCTCCGCGGGCGCCACGATCGCTCACCCTTCTCATCTGACAGCTGAAATTTTCCGATACATAAACATGAACTGCAAAGGCTTAGGTTAGGAAAAATCGCCCGAAAACCCGGGAAAACTGTGTGGCAAGTGAAAATTTGAACATTATTATTGACACTGTGATTTAAATCCTGGTCCTAGAGAACGTTTTCATAAAGCCTGGACGATTTCACATTTTCATGTCAGAATTCAAGATGGCCGATGGCGTTTAAGCTCCACAACGTGGTTTATAGTTTGTCCACGAGCGTGCATCCAATCAAATCGTTTTCTATTCCCTGGAATACCCCAAAATATTTCCTTTTCGTCATTTAAAAACTATTTTTTTGCTAAGACGTCGAAAAATGGTCCGAATTGAATTTCGAAGCAAAACCTGGACATTTTCCAAATTTCGGCCCCTTTTCGTAGTTCTTCGAATGACCACTCTGAGACGCCATGCCTCCGGGGGCGCCACGATCGCTCACCCTTCTCACCTGACAGCTGAAATTTTTCGAAACATAAACATGAACTTCAAAGGCCTAGGTTAGGAAAAATCGCCCGAAAACCCGGGAAAACTGTGTGGCAAGTGAAAATTTGAATATTATTATTGACACTGTGATTTATCCTATAGGACATTTTCATAAAGCCTGGACGATTTGACATTTTCATGTCAAGATTCAAGATGGCCGATGGCGTTCAAGCTCGACAACGTGGTTTATAGTTTGTCCACGAGCGTGCATCCAATCAAATCGTTTTCTATTCCCTGGAATACCCCGAAATATTTCCTTTTCGGCATTTAAAAACTATTTTTTTGCTAAGACGTCGAAAAATGGTCCGAATTGAATTTCGAAGCAAAACGTGGACATTTTCCAAGTTTCGGCCTCTTTTCGTAGTTCTTCGAATGACCACTCTGCGACGCCATGCCTCCGGCGGCGCCACGATCGCTCACCCTTCTCATTGACAGCTGAAATTTTCCGAAACATAAACATGAACTTCAAAGGCCTAGGTTAGGAAAAATCGCCCGAAAGCCCGGAAAAACTGTGTGGCAAGTGAAAATTTGAACATTATTATTGAAACTGTGATTTAAATCCTGGTCGTAGAGGACGTTTTCATAAAGCCTGGTCGATTTGACAATTTCATGTCAGGATTCAAGATGGCCGATGGCGTTCAAGCTCGACAACGTGGTCTATAGTTTGTCCACGAGCGTGCATCCAATCAAATCGTTTTCTATTCCCTGGAATACCCCGAAATATTTCCTTTTCGGCATTTAAAAACTATTTTTTTGCTAAGACGTCGAAAAATGGTCCGAATTGAAATTCGAAGCAAATCCTGGACATTTTCCAAATTTCGGCCGCTTTTCGTAGTTCTTCGAATGACCACTCGGAGACGACATACCTCCGGGGGCGCCACGATCTCTCATCCTTCTCATCTGACAGCTGAAATTTTCCGAAACATAAACATGAACTTCAAAGGCCTAGGTTAGGAAAAATCGCCCGAAAACCCGGGCAAACTGTGTGGCAAGTGAAAATTTGAACATTATTATTGACACTGTGATTTAAATCCTGGTCCTAGAGGACGTTTTCATAAAGCCTGGACGATTTGACATTTTCATGTCAGGATTCAAGATGGCCGATGGCGTTCAAGCTCGACAACGTGGTTTATAGTTTGTCCACGAGCGTGCATCCAATCAAATCGTTTTCTATTTCCTGGAATACCCTGAAATATTTCCTTTTCGGCATTTAAAAACTATTTTTTTGCTAAGTCGTCGAAAAATGGTCCGAATTGAATTTCGAAGTAAAACCTGGACATTTTCCAAATTTCGGCCGCTTTTCGTAGTTCTTCGAATGACCACTTTGAGACGCCATGCCTCCCGGGGGGGCCACGATCGCTCATCCTTCTCATCTGACAGCTGAAATTTTCCGAAACATAAACATGAACTTCAAAGGCCTAGACTAGAAAAAATCGCCCGAAAACCCGGGAAAACTGTGTGGCAAGTGAAAATTTGAACATTATTATTGACACTGTGATTTAAATCCTGGTCCTAGAGGACGTTTTCATAAAGCCTGGACGATTTGATATTTTCATGTCAGGATTCAAGATGGCCGATGGCGTTCAAGCTCGACAACGTGGTTTATAGTTTGTCCACGAGCGTGCATCCAATCAAATCGTTTTCTATTCCCTGGAATACCCCGAAATATTTCCTTTTCGGCATTTAAAAACAATTTTTTTGCTAAGACGTCGAAAAATGGTCCGAATTGAATTTCGAAGCAAAACCTGGACATTTTCCAAATTTCGGCCGCTTTTCGTAGTTCTTCGAATGACCACTCTGAGACGCCATGCCTCCGGGGGCGCCACGATCGCTCATCCTTCTCATCCGACAGCTGAAATTTTCCGAAACATAAACATGAACTTCAAAGGCCTAGACTAGGAAAAATCGCCCGAAAACCCGGAAAAACTGTGTGGCAAGTGAAAATTTGAACATTATTATTGACACTGTGATTTAAACCCTGGTCCTAGAGGACGTTTTCATAAAGCCTGGACGATTTGACATTTTCATGTCAGGATTCAAGATGGCCGATGACGTTCAAGCTCGACAACGTGGTTTATAGTTTGTCCACGAGCGTGCTTCCAATGAAATCGTTTTCTATTCCCTGGAATACCCCGAAATATTTCCTTTTCGGCATTTAAGAACTATTTTTTGCTAAGACGTCGAAAAATGGTCCGAATTGAATTTCGAAGCAAAACCTGGACATTTTCCAAATTTCGGCCGCTTTTCGTAGTTCTTCGAATGACCACTCTGAGACGCCATGCCTCCGGGGGCGCCACGATCGCTCATCCTTCTCATCCGACAGCTGACATTTTCCGAAACATAAACATGAACTTCAAAGGCCTAGACTAGGAAAAATCGCCCGAAAACCCGGGAAAACTGTGTGGCAAGTGAAAATTTGAACATTATTATTGACACTGTGATTTAAATCCTGGTCCTAGAGGACGTTTTCATAAAGCCTGGACGATTTGATATTTTCATGTCAGGATTCAAGATGGCCGATGGCGTTCAAGCTCGACAACGTGGTTTATAGTTTGTCCACGAGCGTGCATCCAATCAAATCGTTTTCTATTCCCTGGAATACCCCGAAATATTTCCTTTTCGGCATTTAAAAACAATTTTTTTGCTAAGACGTCGAAAAATGGTCCGAATTGAATTTCGAAGCAAAACCTGGACATTTTCCAAATTTCGGCCGCTTTTCGTAGTTCTTCGAATGACCACTCTGAGACGCCATGCCTCCGGGGGCGCCACGATCGCTCATCCTTCTCATCTGACAGCTGAAATTTTCCGAAACATAAACATGAACTTCAAAGGCCTAGGTTAGGAAAAATCGCCCGAAAACCCGGGAAAACTGTGTGGCAAGTGAAAATTTGAACATTATTATTGACACTGTGATTTAAATCCTGGTCCTAGAGGACGTTTTCATAAAGCCTGGTCGATTTGATATTTTCATGTCAGGATTCAAGATGGCCGATGGCGTTCAAGCTCGACAACGTGGTTTATAGTTTGTCCACGAGCATGCATCCAATCAAATCGTTTTCTATTCCCTGGAATACCCCGAAATATTTCCTTTTCGGCATTTAAAAAAATTTTTTTGCTAAGACGTCGAAAAATGGTCCGAATTGAATTTCGAAGCAAAACCTGGACATTTTCCAAATTTCGGCCCCTTTTCGTAGTTCTTCGAATGACCACTCTGAGACGCCATGCCTCCGGGGGCGCCACGATCGCTCACCCTTCTCATCTGACAGCTGAAATTTTCCGAAACATAAACATGAACTTCAAAGGCGTAGGTTAGGAAAAATCGCCCGAAAACCCTGGAAAACTGTATGGCAAGTGAAAATTTGAACATTCTTATTGACACTGTGATTTAAATCCTGGTCCTAGAGGACGTTTTCATAAAGCCTGGACGATTTGACATTTTCATGTCAGGATTCAAGATGGCCGATGTCGTTCAAGCTCGACAACGTGGTTTATAGTTTGTCCACGAGCGTGCATCCAATCAAATCGTTTTCTATTCCCTGGAATACCCCGAAATATTTCCTTTTCGGCATTTAAAAACTATTTTTTTGCTAAGACGTCGAAAAATGGTCCGAATTGAATTTCGAAGCAAAACCTGGACATTTTCCAAACTTCGGCCGCTTTTCGTAGTTCTTCGAATGACCACTCTGAGACGCCATGCCTCCGGCGGCGCCACGATCGCTCACCCTTCTCATTGACAGCTGAAATTTTCCGAAACATAAACATGAACTTCAAAGGCCTAGGTTAGGAAAAATCGCCCGAAAACCCGGGAAAACTGTGTGGCAAGTGAAAGTTTGAACATTATTATTGACACTGTGATTTGAATCCTGGTCCTAGAGGACGTTTTCATAAAACCTGGACGATTTGACATTTTCATGTCAGGATTCAAGATGGCCGATGGCGTTCAAGCTCGACAACGTGGTTTATAGTTTGTCCACGAGCGTGCAACCAATCAAATCGTTTTCTATTCCCTGGAATACCCCGAAATATTTCCTTTTCGGCATTTAAAAACTATTTTTTTGCTAAGACGTCGAAAAATGGTCCGAATTGAATTTCGAAGCAAAACCTGGACATTTTCCAAATTTCGGCCCCTTTTCGTAGTTCTTCGAATGACCACTCTGAGACGCCATGCCTCCGGGGGCGCCACGATCGCTCACCCTTCTCATCTGACAGCTGAAATTTTTCGAAACATAAACATGAACTTCAAAGGCCTAGGTTAGGAAAAATCGCCCGAAAACCCGGGAAAACTGTGTGGCAAGTGAAAATTTGAACATTATTATTGACACTGTGATTTAAATCCTGGTCCTAGAGGACGTTTTCATAAAGCCTGGACGATTTGACATTTTCATGTCAGGATTCAAGATGGCCGATGGCGTTCAAGCTCGACAACGTGGTTTATAGTTTGTCCACGAGCATGCATCCAATCAAATCGTTTTCTATTCCCTGGAATACCCCGAAATATTTCCTTTTCGGCATTTAAAAACAATTTTTTTGCTAAGACGTCGAAAAATGGTCCGAATTGAATTTCGAAGCAAAACCTGGACATTTTCCAAATTTCGGCCGCTTTTCGTAGTTCTTCGAATGACCACTCTGAGACGCCATACCTCCGGGGGCGCCACGATCGCTCACCCTTCTTATCTGACAGCTGAAATTTTCCGAAACATAAACATGAACTTCAAAAGCCTAGGTTAGGAAAAATCGCCCGAAAACCCGGGAAAACTGTGTGGCAAGTGAAAATTTGAACATTATTATTGACACTGTGATTTAAATCCTGGTCCTAGAGGACGTTTTCATAAAGCCTGGACGATTTGACATTTTCATGTCAGGATTCAAGATGGCCGATGGCGTTCAAGCTCGACAACGTGGTTTATAGTTTGTCCACGAGCATGCATCCAATCAAATCGTTTTCTATTCCCTGGAATACCCCGAAATATTTCCTTTTCGGCATTTAAAAACAATTTTTTTGCTAAGACGTCGAAAAATGGTCCGAATTGAATTTCGAAGCAAAACCTGGACATTTTCCAAATTTCGGCCGCTTTTCGTAGTTCTTCGAATGACCACTCTGAGACGCCATGCCTCCGGGGGCGCCACGATCGCTCATCCTTCTCATCCGACAGCTGAAATTTTCCGAAACATAAACATGAACTTCAAAGGCCTAGACTAGGAAAAATCGCCCGAAAACCCGGGAAAACTGTGTGGCAAGTGAAAATTTGAACATTAATATTGACATTGTGATTTAAATCCTGGTCCTGGAGGACGTTTTCATAAAGCCTGGACGATTTGACATTTTCATGTCAGGATTCAAGATGGCCGATGGCGTTCAAGCTCGACAACGTAGTTTATAGATTGTCCACGAGCGTGCATCTAATCAAATCGTTTTCTATTCCCTGGAATACCCCGAAATATTTCCTTTTCGGCATCTAAAATCAATTTTTTTGCTAAGACGTCGAAAAATGGTCCGAATTGAATTTCGAAGCAAAACCTGGACATTTTCCAAATTTCGGCCGCTTTTCGTAGTTCTTCGAATGACCACTCTGAGACGCCATGCCTCCGGGGGCGCCACGATCGCTCATCCTTCTCATCCGACAGCTGAAATTTTCCGAAACATAAACATGAACTTCAAAGGCCTAGACTAGGAAAAATCGCCCGAAAACCCGGGAAAACTGTGTGGCAAGTGAAAATTTGAACATTAATATTGACATTGTGATTTAAATCCTGGTCCTGGAGGACGTTTTCATAAAGCCTGGACGATTTGACATTTTCATGTCAGGATTCAAGATGGCCGATGGCGTTCAAGCTCGACAACGTAGTTTATAGATTGTCCACGAGCGTGCATCTAATCAAATCGTTTTCTATTCCCTGGAATACCCCGAAATATTTCCTTTTCGGCATCTAAAATCAATTTTTTTGCTAAGACGTCGAAAAATGGTCCGAATTGAATTTCGAAGCAAAACCTGGACATTTTCCAAATTTCGGCCGCTTTTCGTAGTTCTTCGAATGACCACTCTGAGACGCCATGCCTCCGGGGGCGCCACGATCGCTCATCCTTCTCATCCGACAGCTGAAATTTTCCGAAACATAAACATGAACTTCAAAGGCCTAGACTAGGAAAAATCGCCCGAAAACCCGGGAAAACTGTGTGGCAAGTGAAAATTTGAACATTAATATTGACATTGTGATTTAAATCCTGGTCCTGGAGGACGTTTTCATAAAGCCTGGACGATTTGACATTTTCATGTCAGGATTCAAGATGGCCGATGGCGTTCAAGCTCGACAACGTAGTTTATAGATTGTCCACGAGCGTGCATCTAATCAAATCGTTTTCTATTCCCTGGAATACCCCGAAATATTTCCTTTTCGGCATCTAAAATCAATTTTTTTGCTAAGACGTCGAAAAATGGTCCGAATTGAATTTCGAAGCAAAACCTGGACATTTTCCAAATTTCGGCCGCTTTTCGTAGTTCTTCGAATGACCACTCTGAGACGCCATACCTCCGGGGGCGCCACGATCGCTCACCCTTCTTATCTGACAGCTGAAATTTTCCGAAACATAAACATGAACTTCAAAAGCCTAGGTTAGGAAAAATCGCCCGAAAACCCTGGAAAACTGTATGGCAAGTGAAAATTTGAACATTCTTATTGACACTGTGATTTAAATCCTGGTCCTAGAGGACGTTTTTATAAAGCCTGAACGATTTGACATTTTCATGTCAGGATTCAAGATGGTCGATGGCGATCAAGCTCGACAACGTGGTTTATAGTTTGTCCACGAGCGTGCATCCAATCAAATCGTTTTCTATTCCCTGGAATACCCCGAAATATTTCCTTTTCGGCATTTAAAAACAATTTTTTTGCTAAGACGTCGAAAAATGGTCCGAATTGAATTTCGAAGCAAAACGTGGACATTTTCCAAGTTTCGGCCTCTTTTCGTAGTTCTTCGAATGACCACTCTGCGACGCCATGCCTCCGGCGGCGCCACGATCGCTCATCCTTCTCATCTGACAGCTGAAATTTTCCGAAACATAAACATGAACTTCAAAGGCCTAGACTAGGAAAAATCGCCCGAAAACCCGGAAAAACTGTGTGGCAAGTGAAAATTTGAACATTATTATTGACACTGTGATTTAAATCCTGGTCCTAGAGGACGTTTTCATAAAGCCTGGACGATTTGATATTTTCATGTCAGGATTCAAGATGGCCGATGGCGTTCCAGCTCGACAACGTGGTTTATAGTTTGTCCACGAGCGTGCATCCAATCAAATCGTTTTCTATTCCCTGGAATACCCCGAAATATTTCCTTTTCGGCATTTAAAAACTATTTTTTTACCAAGACGTCGAAAAATGGTACGAATTGAATTTCGAAGCAAAACGTGGACATTTTCCAAATTTCGGCCGCTTTGCGTAGTTCTTCGAATGACCACTTTGAGACGCCATGCCTCCGGGGGCGCCACGATCGCTCATCCTTCTCATCTGACAGCTGAAATTTTCCGAAACATAAACATGAACTTCAAAGGCCTAGACTAGGAAAAATCGTCCGAAAGCCCGGAAAAACTGTGTGGCAAGTGAAAATTTGAACATTATTATTGAAACTGTGATTTAAATCCTGGTCGTAGAGGATGTTTTCATAAAGCCTGGACGATTTGATATTTTCATGTCAGGATTCAAGATGGCCGATGGCGTTCAAGCTCGACAACGTGGTTTATAGTTTGTCCACGAGCGTGCATCCAATCAAATCGTTTTCTATTCCCTGGAATACCCCGAAATATTTCCTTTTCGGCATTTAAAAACTATTTTTTTTGCTAAGACGTCGAAAAATGGTCCGAATTGAATTTCGAAGTAAAACCTGGACATTTTCCAAATTTCGGCCGCTTTTCGTAGTTCTTCGAATGACCACTTTGAGACGCCATGCCTCCGGGGGCGCCACGATCGCTCACCCTTCTCATCTGACAGCTGAAATTTTCCGAAACATAAACATGAACTTCAAAGGCCTAGGTTAGGAAAAATCGCCCGAAAACCCGGGAAAACTGTGTGGCAAGTGAAAATTTGAACATTATTATTGACACTGTGATTTAAATCCTGGTCCTAGAGAACGTTTTCATAAAGCCTGGACGATTTGACATTTTCATGTCAGGATTCAAGATGGCCGATGACGTTCAAGCTCGACAACGTGGTTTATAGTTTGTCCACGAGCGTGCATCCAATCAAATCGTTTTCTATTCCCTGGAATACCCCGAAATATTTCCTCTTCGGCATTTAAGAACTATTTTTTGCTAAGACGTCGAAAAATGGTCCGATTGAATTTCGAAGCAAAACCTGCATTTTCCAAATTTCGGCCCCTTTTCGTAGTTCTTCGAATGACCACTCTGAGCAATGCCGCCTGGATTTAAAGCCTGGAAGCGATATTTTAATGGCCCCCAGGGTGGTACGATAGGTCAGCTGTTCCATAAGAACTTTAGTGGTATTTTGCACGTAGTTTTGCATTTTTCGTGCATATTCAAGTGGTTTTTGCCTACATTTGTATTATTAACAGTTCTGTGTGTTTTCTAAAAACGTGCATTTTAGTATTAGCTGAATTAGCTGGGAATTAAAGTTTCAAAAGTTAAGAAACCATCGCCATGCCTCACGGTTGCTGTGTAGAGTGTAGAGGGATGCAAAAGTTATTACAAGACTGGTCCGCGAAATTCAGTGTTTAGATTTCCAGAGATTGTTTTTTTAAAAGAAAAGTGGGTTCACGGTATTAGAAGGGATAATTTTATACTCAATAAACATAATAGGGTAAGTCTACCTAACATAACCTCATACAACACTGCATAAACATAAGTATAGGAATATATTCAGAAAAAACCTCTCATATTCAAAAAATCAGCAGAATTTATTGGGTTTTTTATTTTAGGTATGCGAGTTTCCAAATTTCGGCCGCTTTTCGTAGTTCTTCGAATGACCACTCTCAGACGCCAGGACGCTTATTCTATAGGAAAGAGTGAAAGTGAGAATTGCTGGCCAATGGAATTCGCCAAAAAATTTTGTTTTTGTTGTTTGTTTTTTCACTTTCACTCTTTCCTATAGAATAATGCCCCTGGCCTCCGGGGGCGCCACAAGCGCTCATCCTTCTCATCTGACAGCTGAAATTTTCCGAAACATAAACATGAACTTCAAAGGTCTAGACTAGGAAAAATCGCCCGAAAACCCGGAAAAACTCTGTGGCAAGTGAAAATTTGAACATTATTATTGACATTGTGATTTAAAACCCGGTTCTAGAGGACGTTTTCGTAAAGCCTTAACGATTTAAAATATTTGTGTCGGGACTCAGGCCAATGCTTACAAGTTATGGCCATTCCGCTTTACTTACTCCGTCCACTCTGATAGAACTCTGAACAATCCAGACCCTTCCCATGGCACAAGAAACTCATTGCCGAATATATTTTTTATATTATGGAAGGTTGGGTACACACGGATTTACCATGAATTGTAAAAATTTCAGGTTTTCAGTAAATTTCAATTAATTTCAGTAGTTTTTTAAATTGTTATTATACCTCGATGATGGCGTATGGTAAACTAAAAGTCGAAACGTCGGATAAACTTAGTTTCGGCAATCTATTGCAACAGTCTTTTGGTTGTGACAAAAAAACTAAAGAAAATCTCGAAAAAATTCCAAAAACCTTTGGTATCCGCGACAAGGTTTAGAAATTCCCATAAGGTAGCCGCATACCAAATTTCAGCTTCCTCGCTCTAACCGGTTCAGAGATATCGGCCTAAAACTATTTTTTCTACGGCGGCTATCCTGGATTTTCAAAAATGCTATTTTCAGCTAATATTACATAAGGGGGACCTACCATTCGATTTTCAACTTGATGCGACCATCGGTTCAGAAAACTTCATAAATAAGCTATGTCTTAGCTACCGTCGCTACGACGGCTACATCAGCTATTTCACATTTTACGGCACCTCAGTAGGTTACCCACCATTCAAATTTGAACTATTTGTCATGAACCGTTCTCTAAATGAGCTACTGTAGCTGCGTCAGCTATTTTAGAATTAATTGCATTCTCTTTACTGCCTACCAGCCTACCAGCCAAATTTGAACCATCTACCATAAATAGTCCCCTATATATGACGTTATCAACTACTGGGTGTTCATTATAAAACTTCACCTAGCAGGCTATGAAATTTTGACAGAAAAGGATGACATAATCAAAATAAATGGACTTTTGTTTCTCCATCCTTCTCTTTTGACATTTCATAGCCAACCAACTAGATGAAGTTTTATAATGAATACCCCGTATATTCCTCCCATATAAACTGTAAACAGACATAATATAAAAGCCTGATGATAGCATATATCAAACGAACGAAACGTCCTATTGCAGCATGCAGCACGTACACACACATACACAGCACACATACCAAATTTCAGTTTTCTAATTTTTTATTAAAAATATCAGTGATATCACAAATCGCTTACGTCACGGCATACGTCACGGTCGCTATGTTAATGAAAGGTATTTTCAGTCTACATTTTACAGTCGAGTTGGCACTCTACTTCGGAAACGAAAAAAGAGGGGGTCTTTGATATAAGTATGTGTTTTGACATAAATCCCGACACGATATTTTCAAATCAACCAGTCTTTGTAAAAATGTTTTCGAAAACTGAGCATCTTGCAAATAATCTTCCTAGAATTGTTTAAATTTTTACCTGTCGTACTTTTTTCCGCGCTTTTCCGCCTATTTTTCTTGGTCTAAGTGTTTAAAGTTTGACCTGTCAAATGAAAAATTTCCGGAGTCGAAAAATGCGATCGCAGCGCACAGTTTGCCCGTAGACGGTAGCGTCAATTGCCGGAACTAACGGAAATGTTGCCAAAATTTCAAAAATCTGCAGATTTCGTTTCGAAATTCAATTAAGACCATTTGGCGACGTCCCAGCGAAAAAGTTGTTCCTTGGTGCCGAAAAGAAAACATTCCAAGGTACCCCCTGGGATAGAAATCCAGTCGATTGGAGGCACAGTCTCGGCACAAATAGGCCTCAAAGTGGCAATTTCAAATTTAAAGTTTAAAAATTTGTTAAAATTTCAAATTCAAAGCTAGTACCGAGGCTAGGACCTTGATTTTTGGCCTGATCAGGGACCCATGTGTGTGCCACCTGCCTGCATTTTTTGCTGCAAAAATGTGGAATCTACAAGGTGAAATGTGAGAAAAGTACACCCAAATTGGCAAAAAATGACGCACAGAAAAACCTTTACCGCTCGCCCTGTATAAGAGCTAGACCAAAACTAACAACAGATTTTTTTTTCTCTCCGAGTCTTCTAGTTAAGTATATACAAGCGAAACTGGGCCACTTTATAGTTTTCATAAAAATCGCAAAAAACTATTATATTATTTTAGACAGTTTTTCTTAACCGTTTTTAGAAATTTTTTACTCGCTCTGTATTATAGTGACATCCTTGGGGGGATAGGATTAAAAGTGCCTAAGGATATGTCCTTTCCCCTGGTGATACGCTCATTGAGCCGGATGTCCAACTAAGAGGCTCTAAAAGGCCAAGATATTGACCATTAAAAAAAAATAAAAAAGGCCCCCCCCCCCCCAACTTTGCGAATTTTTTTAGATTTTCCTATTTAACTTATCGAAATTAAACTTTAAAATTTATCATCTACACATATGAGGAATTCTGCCCATGGGAAGCCCTATACCCCACATAGCCCAACAGCATTTTTTACTTTGGTACGCCACTGGTCGGCCCCAAAAACGACCACATTTTTGGAAAGCTCGTTCATTTCTGTACTTACGCCCCTCGCGCTTATCCCGTCAAAGGAATAGTTTAAGAGTTATAAGCGCTAGAAGCAAAAAAATACCAAATATATACAACATAAAACTCGCTCCAGACACTCGGCTTTATATCCTCACGGGCGTTCGGATAAAAAGCTCAAGTAGGCCATGGAATTAGAAGTCTGCAGTAGGTCTGCAACTAATAAAAAAATTGAAAGTCGAAAGTGATTTAAAATGATCTGATTTTCATTTGTTCATATACTCATCTGAGACAAAAGTTTATTCCATATGGCTTGCTACGAAGCTTTTTTTCATAAACACCCTTTATTACGTACATTGCAGTCTCAAATACCTGTATAACGCAGCTGACCTCGCAAAGGGTTTTCAACCTCCTGACCTCTTAAAGTATATTAACCCAATATTTAGAACGTGAAACCCATTGAGACGATTTAGGGGCGGTATAACATGTATACGAATCGCATCCAGAACATTTCGCCCTATAAATGGACCAAAAGCGGACCGCGTAATGAAATTCCAGCGATGATTCCCCTGCATATAAATTCGGAGAGCCTTTTAGGTGCCTTTAGAAAAGTTTTCGGTAATGATAATCCACTTTTCATCCTCCCCTGTCCAACTTTAGTAGAGAGAAACACAATTTCCCGGCTCGAGCGATTTGTCTTTGTTGCTGAAATTCGCCGACACTACACACACGTGCAATTTACTTACTTGCTGGATATTTTTATGGAAATCCAGCTGGAAGGGCCGCAATACTCGGGTTTCTCACGAGTTTTAACGCCCCGAACAGGGCACGAAAAACGACTGTGCTTTTCTTAATGCAGCACCAAGCAGGCGGGGAAAATTTATAAAGTGGGGAAACGGCTTGACAAAGAAGTTGAAATATTCTACAAAATGGCCTGTAATATCGGCTTAGAGATAAATTTATGAAAATGTGAGCTATATTAAATTTTCGTTTTATCGCTCGCTTCTGCTTCGAGCCTTTAATATTGTTCATTCCCGAACCGGAACTAAAGGTAAAAGGTAAAATATTGAACGGGGCGCAGCGCGTTTATGGGAAGAAACTCAGAGAAATCAACAATCTTAAACTATTTCAAGGAGAGGAAACGAAAATACTATCAGATATTTGGGTGTTTCAGCTGGCCGACATCATCAGCGCCGAAACCTAATGTAAATTGTAAAAAAGGGTTGTAATGTTCGTAGAAATAGAAAGCAAAAATAATATAGTCGACATAGTTGAGATTATCAAGGCCAGGAAACCAATATGTTGTCTGTGAGCCACATTTTTGTCAATGCACAATAAATTGAAAATTACATATGTAATACCATATTCCACAGACTTTTTTTTAATCTCTCCAAAGCACTTTCTAAAAATACCTAAAAACCAACCATCGAAAGGGGTCTATCTCCCAAACTATTGAACCTACGACAGTGCAGATGGAAACCGTTGCCCATTAGTTCTCAAGTTACAGGTGGTCAAATTTGAAAAATGAAAAGAAAACGAGAATCCCCCTTCGGTCAATTTCGAAAAAAATTTTTGTTATTTGTTAGGAATGATGAATCCCCTGTAAACGTATCAAACATAATGAGATTGAAATTGGCCCCACAAGAGGACTTTTTTTAATTGCCTTTAAAGCACATTCTAAAAGTACCTAAAAATCGAACACCGAAAGGTCCACATCCCAACCTACTGATCCTACTAGATTCTATGCTGGGAGATGTGTTTCTGAGTTTCCATTGCCGGGGAGGAAACAATGCGTAGATTCCGACGACGGCAGCAGCTGAGAAGTTTAGTCAGCGAACGCTGAAAATCGGCACCTGATTGGCCAATTTCAGGGTTCGCGGGGTAAACTTCTCAGCTGCTGCCCTCGGCTGAACTTACACAATGACAACGCTGCTTTGGCTTTGTCAAGAATTGCATCCTCGTCGTGTCCCTGTCTATGTCACCCCTCCCCCCCCCCCCCCTACGGTAAGTGGCAGCACTCAGTAGCGCAGAAGCGAATAACAGGGATGTTAAGCCTATGTATTTTGTACTCAAAAACGCACCTTTGGGTATATGGGAGTACACAAGTACAATTGATCAAAGAATAGTACAATAAACAAACTTGACTTAAAAAACGAAACTAGTTGAAAATGCCAAAATTCACACAATTACCGTGGCAAAAGGTTTCAGAGACATCAAGTTTTCAAAAAAATTCAAACTTGTTTAAAGTAGTGTAATAGACAGAATTTCCAAAAAATTAAAAAAAAGACGTGGTTAGGCCAGTTATTCGGGCAATATAATGTGCCTATAATCTTTCTAAATCCGTGCCTAAGGCTACAGAACAGTGAAATCCCATTAAAACTAACACAAACTTAATCAAAGTCTTAATTAATTGTTCAAAAAAACCAGTTTGAAGTTTTAAAGACTACAAAGACATCGAGGTTCGAACTGTGTCCTGACAGGAATTTTGAAGGCTACAAAGACACCGAGTTTTCAAAAAACATTAAATTTGTTTTAAAGTGGTGTTATTGAATGAATTTTCAATAACAACAATAAAAAACGTTAATAGGCAAGTCTTTCTAAATCTACTGCTTAACCTACAGAACATTGAAATCCCATTGAAACTAATACAAACTTAATCACAATCTTAATTAGTTGTCCGAAAAACTATATTGAAATTTTAAAGACTACAGAGACATCGATGTTCGAACTGTTTCTTGGCAGAGATTTTGAAGACTGAAAGTACTGTAATTGACAGAATGTTCAACAACATAAGGAAAAAAACGTCTCTAGGTAAGTTATTCGGGCAATATAATGTCTCTGTAGTCTTTCTAAATCTACCGTTGAGCCTACAGAACAGTAAAACTCCATTGAAACTAATACGAATTTAATCACAATCTTAGTTAATTGTCCGAAAAACTGCATTGAAATTTTAAAGACTACAAAGACATCAAGGTTCAAACGGTTTCTTGACAGGGATTTTGAAGACTACAGAAACACCGAGTTTTTAAAAAAAATATTAAATTTGTTCGAAATAGTGTAATTGACTGGATTTTTAACAATAAGAGTCAAAACATCTCTAGGCAAGTTATTTGGGCAAAATAATGTCTTTGTAGTCTTTTTGAATCCATTGCTAAGCCTTCAGGACAGTAAAATCCTATTGAAACACAAACTTTATCACACCTTAATTAATTGTCCGAAAAAACCGCAATGAAGTTTTAAATACTACAGAGACATCGAGGTTCGAACTGTTTCCTGACAGGGATTTTGGAGACTACAGAGACACCAAGCTTAAAAAAAAATGTGCAAAGTAGTGTAATTGACTGGATTTTCAATAAAAAGAGTAAAAAACGCTTCTATGCAAGTTATTTGGGCAAAATAATGTCTTTGTAGTCTTTTTGAATCCATTGCTAAGCCTTCAGAACAGTAAAATCCCATTGAAACACAAACTTCATCACATCTTAATTAATTGTCCGAGAAAACCGCATTGAAGTTTTAAAGGCCACAGACTACAGACTACATCGAGGTTCGAATTGTTTCTTGACAGAAATTTTGAAGGCACCGAGACACCGACTTTTCAAAAAATTGTAAATTTGTTCAAAGTGCTGTAATTGACTGAATGTTCAACAACATAAGGAAAAAAACGTCTCTAGGTAAGTTATTCGGGCAATATAATGTCTCTGTACTCTTTCTAAATCTACCGCTCAGCCAACAGAACAGTAGAATTCCATTGAAACTAATACGAACTTAATCACAATCTAATTAATTGCCCAAAAAACTGCATTGAAATTTTAAAGACTACAAAGACATCGAGGTTCAAACTGTTTCTTGACAGGGATTTTGAAAACTACAGAAACACCGAGTTTTCAAAAATATAATAAATTTGTTGGAAATAGTGTAATTGACTAGATTTTTAACAATAAGAGTAAAAAACGTCTCTAGGGAAGTAATTTGGGCAAAATAATGTCTTTGTATTCTTTTTAAATCCATTGCTAAGCCTTCAGAACGCTAAAATCACTTTGAAACACAAACTTAATCACAATCTTAATTAATTGTCCGAAAAAACCGCTTTGAAGTTTTAAGGACTACAGAGACATCGAGGTTCGAACTGTTTCCTGACAGGAATTTTGGAGACTACAGAGACACCAAGTTTAAAAAAAAATGAGCCAAGTAGTGTAATTGACTGGATTTTCAATAAAAAGAGTAAAAAACGTCTCTAGGTAAGTTATTTGGGCAAAATACTGTCTTTGTAGTCTTTTTGAATTCATTGCTAAGCCTTCAGGACAGTAAAATCCCATTGAAACAGAAACTTCATAACATCTTAATTAATTGTAGGAAAAAAACGCATTGAAGGACTACATCGAGGTTCAAATTGTTTCTTGACAGAAATTTTGCAGGCTACAGGGACACCGACTTTTCCAAAAAAACGTAAATTTGTTCAAAGTACTGTAATTGACTGAATGTTCAACAACAAAAGTAAAAAACGGGGAAACAAAATTCGGGCAACATAATGTCTCTGTAGTTTTTCTAAATGAGCCTACAGAACAGTAAAATTCCATGGAAATTAATTCGATTAATTGTCCGATTAATCACAATCTTAATTAATAGTCCGAAAAACTGCATTGAAATTTTAAAGACTACAAAGACATCGAGGTTCAAATTGTTTCTTGGCAGGGATTTTGAAAACTACAGAAACACCGAGTTTTCAGAAATATAATAAATTTGTTCGAAGTAGTGTAATTGACTGGATTTTTAACAATAAGAGTAAAAAAAATCTCTAGGCAAGTAATTTGGGCAAAATAATATCTTTGTATTTTTTTAAATCCATTGCGAAGCCGTCGGAACACTAAAATCCCTTTGAAACACAAACTTAACCACAATCTTAATTAATTGTCCGAAAAAACCGCATTGAAGTTTTAAAGACTACAGGGACATCGAGGTTCGAACTGTTTCCTGACAGGGATTTTGGAAACCACAGAGACACCAAGTTTAAAAAAAAATTGTGCAAAGTAGTGTAATTGACTGGATTTTCAATAAAAAAAGTAAAAAAACGTCTCTAGGCAAGCTATTTGGGCAAAATAATGTCTTTGTAGTCTTTTTGAATCCATTGCAAAGTTTTTCAGGTCAGCAAAATCCCTTTGAAACACAAACTTCATCACATCTTAATTAATTGTCCGAAAAAACCGCATTAAAGTTTTAAAGACTACAGAGACATCGAGGTTCGAACTGTTTCCTGACAGGGATTTAGGAGCCTACAGAGACACCCTTTTTTTAAAAAAAAATGTGCAAGGTAGTGTAATTGACTGGATTTTCAATAAAAGGAGTAAAAAAACGTCTCTAGGCAAGTTATTTTGGGCAAAAGAATGTCTCTGTAGTCTTTCTGAATCCATTGTTAAGCCTTCAGGACAGTAAAATCCCATTGAAACACCAACTTCATAACATCATAATCAATTGTCCGAAAAAAAAGCATTGAAGTTTTAAAACTACAGGCTACAGACTACATGGAGGTTCGAATTGTTTCTTGATAGAAATTTTGAAGGCACAGAGACACCAACTTGTCAAAAAAATGTAAATTTGTTCAAAGTACTGTAATTGACTGAATGTTCAACAACATAAGAAAAAAAACGTCTCTAGGTAATTTAATATCCAGGCAATATAATGTCTCTGTAGTCTTTCTAAATCTACCGCCGAGCTTAGAGAACTGTAAAACTACATTGAAACTAATACGAATTTAATCACAATCTTAGTTAATTGTCCGAAAAACTGCATTTAAATTTTAAAGACTACAAAGACATCGAGGTTCAAACTATTTCTTGACAGGGGTTTTGAAGACTACAGAAACACCAAGTTTTCAAAAAAATATTAAGTTTGTTCGAAATAGTGTAATTGACTGGATTTTTAACAGTAAGAGTAAAAAACGTCTCAAGGCAAGTTATTTGGGCAAAATAATGTCTTTGTGGTCTTTTTGAATCCATTGCTAAGCCTTCAGGATAGTAAAATCAAATTGAAACACAAACTTCATCACATCTTAATTATTCGTCCGAAAAAACCGCATTAAAGTTTTAAAGACCACAGAGGCATCGAGGTTTGAACTGTTTCCTGACAAGGATTTTGGAGACTACATAGACACCAAATTTAAAAAAAATTTGCAAAGTAGTGTAATTGACTGGATTTTCAAAAAAAAGAGTAAAAAAACGTCTATAGGCAAGTTATTTGGGCAAAATAATATTTTTGTAGTCTTTTTGAATCCACTGCTAAGCCTTAAAGACGGTAAAATACCATTGAAACACAAGCTTTATCACATCTTAATTAATTGTCTGAAAAAACCGCATTGAAGTTTTAAAGACTACAGAGACATCGAGGTTCGAACTGTTTCCTGACAGGGATTTAGGAGCCTACAGAGACACCCTTTTTTAAAAAAAAATGTGCAAGGTAGTGTAATTGACTGGATTTTCAATAAAATGAGTAAAAAAACGTCTCTAGGCAAGTCATTTTGGGCAAAAGAATGTCTCTGTAGTCTTTTTGAATCCATTGCTAAGTCTTCAGGACAGTAAAATCCCATTGAAACACCAACTTTATCACATCATAATCAATTGTCCGAAAAAAACGCATTGAAGTTTTAAAACTACAGGCTACAGACTACATGGAGGTTCGAATTGTTTCTTGATAGAAATGTTGAAGGCTACAAAGACACCGACTTTTCAAAAAAATGTAAATTTGTTTAAAGTACTGTAATTGATTGAATGTTCAACAAAAAAAAGTAAAAAAACGTCTCTAGGTTAGTTATCCGGGCAATATAATGTCTCTGTAGTCTTTCTAAATCTACCGCCGAGCTTACAGGACTGTAAAACTACATTGAAACTAATACGAATTTAATCACAATCTTAGTTAATTGTCTGAAAATCTGCATTGAAATTTTAAAGACTACAAAGACATCGAGGTTCAAACTATTTCTTGACAGGGATTTTGAAGACTATAGAAACACCGAGTTGTCAGAAAAATATTAAATTTGTGCGAAATAGTGTAATTGACTGGATTTTTAACAATAAGGGTAAAAAACGTCTCAAGGCAAGTTATTCCGGCAATATAATGCTCTGTAGTGTTTCTAAATCCTGAACCTACAGAACAGTAAAATCCCATTAAAACTAATACAAACTTAATCACAATCTTAAATAATTGTCCGAAAAAACTGCATTAAACTTTTAAAGACTACAGAGACATCAAGGATCGAATTGTTCCTTGACACGAATTTTGAATGCTACAGAAACACCGAGTTTTTGAAAAAACATAAAATTTGTTCACAATAGTGTAATTGACTGGATTTTCAACAATAAAAATAAACAACGTCTCTAGGCAATTGCTTGGTCAAAATAATGTCTCTGTAGTCTTTTTGATTCCATTGCTAACCCTTTAGATCAGTAAAATCCCATTGAAACACAAACTTAATCACAATCTTAATTAATCGTCTGAAAAAAACTGCATTGAAATTTTAAAGACCACAGAGACATGGAGGTCCGAACAGTTTCTTGAGAAGGATTTTGAAGACTACAGAGATACCAAGTTTAAAAAAAAAATGTGCAAGGTATTGTAATTGACTGGATTTTCAATAAAAAGAATAAAAAAACGTCTCTAGGCAAGTTATTTTGGGCAAAATAATGTCTCTGTAGTCTTTTTGAATCCATTGCTAAGTCTTCAGGACAGTAAAATCCCATTGAAACACCAACTTCATCACATCATAATCAATTGTCCGAAAAAAAAACGCATTGAAGTTTTAAAACTACAGGCTACAGACTACATCGAGGTTCGAATTGTTTCTTGATAGAAATTTTTAAGGCTACAAAGACACCGACTTTTCAAAAAAATGTAAATTTGTTTAAAGTACTGTAATTGATTGAATGTTCAACAAAAAAAGTAAAAAAAAACGTCTCTAGGTTAGTTATCCAGGCAATATAATGTCTCTGTAGTCTTTCTAAATCTACCGCGGAGCTTACAGAACTGTAAAACTCCATTGAAACTAATACGAATTTAATCACAATCTTAGTTAATTGTCTGAAAATCTGCATTGAAATTTTAAAGACTACAAAGACATCGAGGTTCAAACTATTTCTTGACAGGGATTTTGAAGACTATAGAAACACCGAGTTGTCAGAAAAATATTAAATTTATTCGAAATAGTGTAATTGACTGGATTTTTAACAATAAGGGTAAAAAACGTCACAAGGCAAGTTATTCCGGCAATATAATGCTCTGTACTGTTTCTAAATCCTGAGCCTATAGAACAGTAAAACCCCTTTGAAACTAATACAAACTTAATCACAATCTTAAATAATTGTCCGAAAAAACTGCATTAAACTTTTAAAGACTACAGAGACATCGAGGATCGAATTGCTCCTTGACAAGAATTTTGAATGCTACAGAAACACCGAGTTTTTGAAAAAACATAAAATTTGTTCACAATAGTGTAATTGACTGGATTTTCAACAATAAAAATAAAAAACGTCTCTAGGCAATTGCTTGGTCAAAATAATGTCTCTGTAGTCTTTTCGAATCCATTGCTAACCCTTTAGTTTCATCAGTAAAATCCCATTGAAACACAAACTTAATCACAATCTTAATTAATCGTCCGAAAAAACCTGCATTGGAATTTTAAAGACCACAGAGACATGGAGGTTCGAACAGTTTCTTGAGAGGGATTTTGGAGACAGTGACACCAAGTTTAAAAAAAATTGTGCAAAGTACTGTAATTGACTGGATTTTCAATAAAAAGAGTAAAAAACGTCTCTAGGAAAGTTATTTGGGCAAAATAATGTCTTTGTAGTTTTTTTGAATCCATTGCCAAGCCTTCAGAACAGTAAAATCCCCTTGAAACACAAACTTAATCACAACCTTAATTAATTGTCGGAAAAAAAACCGCATTGAAGTTTTAAAGACTACACAGACATCGAGGATCTAACTGTTACTTAACAGGAATTTTGAGGGCTACAGAATCACCGAGTTTTCAAAGAAATCTAAATTTGTATAATCACAAACACAAAGTAGTGTAATTAACTGAATGTTCAACAACAAGAGTAAAAAAGATCCTGAAGCAAGTTATTCGGGCAATATAATGCTCGGTATTGTTTCTAAATCCAATGCTGAGACTACAGAACAGTAAAATCCCTGGTAAACTAATACGAACTTAATCACAATCTTAAATAATTGTCCGAAAAAACTGCATTAAAGTTTTAAAGACTACAAAGACATGGAGGTTCGAATTGTTTCTTATTATTTTATTATTCTAATATCCTTACCCGTCATTTCCGATTCCGAGGTATTTAGTAGTTCATTGGGTATAGGGTTTTGATTGTAATTATCGTTAAAATATAAACAATTTGAATCCCCTGTGAACGTAACAAACATAATGAGAGTAAAGTTAGTCCCATAAGAGGATTTTTTTTAACTGCCTTCAAAGCACATTCTAAAAATGCCTAAAAATCGACCACCGAAAGGTCTGGATTCACTCCAATCGGTCCAAAGTTGCAGGTGATCAAAGTTCGAAATTGGAAAAAAATGAGAATATTCCCTCCCCCTTTGGTTAATTTCGAAAAATTGGGGAAAACCGTTTCACAACTTGTTGCCTTTGTGGTTTCAGGCTGAAAGATTTAAATTCAACTGTCTAAACTGTCAAAAGCCTAATAGGCATTTTCCAACGAATCGCTCCGTTTACACCATCAGTAGAACTAGAACTTTGTCTCCGTCTGTTTAAAAGCTACACTGGAGCAAGTGGGCCCTTCACCACGTTAACCTGAAGAGTGGCGCCCGAGTTATTCGAAAAACACAAACAGACACAGGTGGTCTAAGTTGGTACAAACCGTTCAAACTTAGGTTAAGGCGCATTCACCATTTGTCAAGATTGGTCTCGTTTCTGCCTATTTTTAACTGTAGTTTTCTACTTTTTTTATATTCCCAAACGCCATAGATTTTTCTTTTTGGCCTACCGGAAAAGAAGAGTTTTTGCATAGCGCTTTGCAAAATGACGCGTTTTGGGCAGTCCAGTTATTATTTTTTTAAATCTTACAAACTGCACTTTTTTTTATGATTTAATATGAGAGAGGTAACTTTAATGTACCAGTTGTAATTTCTTTCAAGGAATACACGATTATTTAAACGTGTACAGGAAACAGCCCCTTTCAGGAACTATTAGGGGATAGGGGTGAAGATAAAATTAAAACTGAAACGACCACTCTCTGTTTTACATAACACTATGACGATAATCTTGAACAGAAACCCACATTTTTAAAAATTACTGCGCTAAAGGAGGTTTTGGATCAGCGAAAGTAGGTCAATATACCTGAGCAAGTTCCCTGCTGACAGGTGCTTAAATTTTTTAAAAAAAGCTATATATAAACCCTGCAGACTCCGCCCAAGGCTGATAAATTTTAATAAATTAATAATGCTCGCTACGCAGGATTCTTGTATTTGATTTACCTCACTGAACACTAACGTGGAAACAGGCGCAAAATAGGGATATCTTAGAGGTGAATTCGAGCTCGCTTTAGGGGATGAAAGGCACAAAGCGTAGGGCCCTCGAACCAATCCCTTTCAGCTATTTTTAGTTGTTTATGTTCCAATTTTAGGGCTATGAAGTATTAAGTGCACTTCAATGACCCTTTAGTAAATGGACAATCTGTTGCTGCTACTGCAGCCTTGTGATGAACTATAAATATCTACTATGTTCTATCGATCTTGTATTATGTGAGATATACATTTTTTTAATTATATTTTACTGCAGTTAATTAGTAACTACCTGTATTATTATAAAATTTTGGTGGGTTTGGTTTGGTATTGAGCTAACGCCATTGCTCGAGTAGGTGTAATCAATCACACAGCCTTTGCTGAGGGGCCATGAAAGAAGAATTTTATTTTATGGTTTCAACAGAGAAAGTATGTCGTTAGTGGAGTTAAAATGCAAAATATTGATTCGTTTCGATTAGATAAACAAAATGGGGTAACGGATTTCGAGAGACTGCGTTGTTGCACCGTTGCCCATGAATTACGATCCATGGCTTTGTTGGGAGAACGACAGTTCAAGATCAATGTTCGTGTTGAAGAGCCACATGCTGCCAGAGCTGCCCCTGTTGCAATACTGAAAACATTGGATCTAGACAAAGCAGATCGATAAACTCCCCCAAGTCAAGGGGTGGCACCGTGCTGAGGAATGAGTACACAAGGGTGATTGTGGCACAAACGGTGCACCTCCAGGGAAAGGGCGAACCCTGGCAGTATATAGCCTTGCTGCAGTAATGCGGGGCCCTGCTGCAGTCGACGCACTATTTCCCGTGCTACTCGTAGGAACAAACCTGGAGCAAACAAATTCTACGTCCGACAAAGGGGACTTATCCCTTGATCGTCAAGCAATTGGGAAAACTATGGAGATTGATCAGTCGGCTCCAGCACAACCTGCCGCGGTGGAGGAAATCCAGCTCTCCACCTCAACAGCAGACAAGAAAACTTTCGAAGAGAAGCTTCTAGAATCCTCTTCGGAAGATGAGAAAGCCAATCCGGACAGTGAGGCGGCCGAGGCTCTTGGGGGTTATCTCTCAAGAGAAGACGGCTCCCAAAATCTGCACGGAGGCAATTGAAAAACTTAATGAGCGGAAGAATCAAGTTTTCGATGAGAAAAAAAAGGGCAAAAAAACCCTGCTCCTACTAGCTCCACCGAAGGCGCGAAACGCCAATGGTCGGAGGGTAACATCACCGAGCAGGCTGCGAAAAGGCCGCGAAGGACGCCCGAGGGGACTAGCTACAGGGAGGCTCTAAAGAGGGTCAGGGTTGGCATAATCCACCCTGACTATCCGAGGTCTACTCTGAGTGTGGACCAGCTCAGGCTGATACAGGTTGCAATCCTGAATGCAGTCGAGAACCCTGGAGTCCAACCCTGGAATGGGGATCGCCTCATACTCGTAAGGGGATCAGATGTGCCAAAAAACAACATCTGTATAGCCTACATACCAGATGACACCACCAGCAAGCGACTAACGCCGGGAACGGTAAAACCTCGGCTCAGGAAAACGAACCATGGGCTGAAAGGTGGTCAAACTAGATCATATGTGTCTACTTCACAATGAAAAAACTCATTTCGCCCACCGACCTTTTATCCAAGAGAGAGTCGGCAATTGGGGCAGAACTTGGATCAGTATCCAAAGAAAGTCCTAAACCAGAATCTAAGCAGAGTTTCTCAAGACCAGGTCATCCCAAATTGCAACAGGATGCAAGAAAGAAAGTATAATGGTAAGTATGGCACTTTCTAGAAGATTGAAACATTGCCTTAATGCCTGGGAAGCTATTACTACAAACACCACAGTGCTTGATTGGATACAGGGTAATAAAATACCTTTTACATCGCAACTTTATCAATTAAGACCACCCAGCTTTAGAAAAGTGTCAGAGGGGGAAAGGAATAACTTGAGCACAGAGATTAGTAGCTAATAAAACAAGGTGTTATTGTAGAATGTAACCCTTGCAAGGATCAGTTTTTATCTTCATATTTTTTACTTGATAAACCTAATGGTGGAAAGAGGTTTGTTTTAAATTTGAAAAAACTAAATGCATTCATTAATCCACCACATTTTAAGTTAGAGGATGGTAGAACTGTTCTAAAGCTTATTAACAAGGGATGTTATATGACAAAAATAGACTTAAAGGATGCTTATTATTTGGTGCCAATTCATAAATCTTCATCAAAATTCTTGAGGTTTCAGTTCAAAACTAAACTTTATGAGTTCAAATCCCTTCCATTTGGTTTGTCTATTGCACCATTTTTATTTACAAAATTATTAAAGCCAGTTTTGGAATACTTGAGGAGTCAGGGATTATGGTGTGTTATTTTTATAGATGACTTTATTTTGCTAGCAAAAAACAAGTTGATAGCAATGGAGGAGACACAGTTAGCTTGTGTCACATTGCAAAATCTTGGGTTTTTAATAAATAGAGTTGAGAGCTCTTTGGAGCCATCTCAACAATGTACATTTTTAGGTTTTATTTTTGACAGTTTGTTAATGACTATTCAACTTACCCTTGAGAAAAAACAAAAGATAAAAAATACAGTAGAAAAATTAGCAAACAAGGAGTCTTGTTCTATTAGGTTTCTTGCTCATGTGGCAGGGCTGTTGGCAGCAGCATGCCCTGCTGTGAAATATGGTAGGCTTTATATTAAAGGCATAGAAAGGGATACATTTTTAGCCTTAGAAAAAAGTAGAGGTAACTATGATGTGAGTCTAATTATCTCCACCAATGCAAAATCACAATTAAAGTGGTGGAAGGAAAATATTACATCTTCATTTAATAATATTGATAGTGAAAGTTATTTTTTAGAAATTTTTACTGTTGCTAGTATGTCAGGTTGGGGAGCAGTGTGTGGGAATAGCATTGTTTCTGGTTGGTGGAAGAATGATGAATCTAATCTTCACATAAATATGTCGGCATTAAAAGCAGTCAGGTTTGCTTTAGAGTGCTTTGCAAAGGGCTTAAGGTCAAAATTAATCCAAAGTATCCAACACAGCCATTTAAATGAAATTACTCGATCTATTTGGCAATGGTGTGAGTTGAGAGATATTTTTATTCATGCAGGCTATGTACCGTCTCCAAAATCCAATATTCCAATAATTTTAAACCAAGGCTCAGAAGACCTCGAAGAGATAAATGACGATGAAATTATATCAGCTTTAAAAAGTATCAAAAGCAACAAAGCACCTGGTGAAGACGAGATGGTAATAGAAAGCATTAAAATGGGCGGACAAGACATCATCAATGCCCTTAAAACCCTATTTAATAAATGCCTCTCCGGAGGAACAATACCATCGCAATGGGAAAGTGCGCAAATCATCATCATACACAAGAAAGGAGATAACACGAACCTTGAAAACTACCGGCCAATAAGTCTTCTAAGTCACATCTATAAGCTCTACACAAAGATTATAACAACACGTCTAACAAACAAACTAGAGTTCTTTCTTTCAAGAGAGCAAGCGGGTTTTAGAACAAAATACGGTACCAACGATCACTTGCTCACAATGAAACTAATAATTGAGAAGTGTATAGAGTACAACAAACCGCTTATGCTGATTTTTATAGACTTCAAAAAGGCCTTTGATACAGTGGACCACCAGAAACTGCTAGAAGCACTTGCAGAATGCCGAATTGACTACCGTTACTCCTCAGCTATTAAATACATATATACTACATCCACAGCATACGTGAAGATAAACAACAATCAACATACCAACAAGTTCAAAATTGAAAGGGGCCTGAGACAGGGTGACGCGCTTTCTCCTAAATTATTCGTTACTCTGCTGCAAAGTGTGCTAAACAAAATAAGATGGAACAACATGGGAATTAACATCGATGGAGAAAATCTAAGCCACCTTTGCTTCGCCGACGACATCGTCCTAATAACAGACGACACGGCTAAGGCACAAACAATGTTACAAGACTTACAAACAGCCGCAGAAAAGGTAGGCCTTGAAATAAATCTGTCAAAGACACAATATATGACAAACCTTGTTCTAAACAATTCTCTAAAAATTAACAACATAAATATAGAACAGACATATTCATACAAATACCTAGGACATGAAATCAGTATCGAACGGGACAATCAAACACGCGAAATCCAGCGTAGAATAGGTCTGACTTGGGCAGCATTTGGAAAACTAAAATCAGTGTTTCGGTCCAATCTCCCAATATGCTTGAAGAGAAAGGTGTTCAACCAGTGCGTCCTTCCCGTGCTGACATATGGTGCAGAAACACTAACACTTACAAGAAAAAACATTACGAAAATACAAGTGATGCAACGCAGGATGGAGAGATCGATGCTGGGAATCACCCTTCGAGACAGAGTCCCAAATACAACTATAAGACTTAGAACGAAGACTCGAGATGCTGTCGAGACTATCTTACATTTAAAGTGGAACTGGGCGGGGCATGTTGCCAGAATGACGGACAATCGATGGACAAGGAAGATAGCAGAATGGCGTCCAAGACAAGACGCATATCGTAACAGAGGACGACCGCCTACCCGCTGGAGCGATGATATAAGAAGAACAGCCGGAAACTGGATACTGGCTGCACAGGAACGGGGGAAATGGAAGCATTTGAGAGAGGCTTTTGTTCAGCAGTGGACAGAATAAGCTACAAGAAGAAGAAGATGTACCGTCTCAAGAAAATGAAGCTGATGCCCATTCTCGTAAGATTTCAGTAGAAACAGAATGGGAGTTGGCAAGCTATGCTTTCATTCAGATAGTTGAGAAATTTGGTCAACCAGATATTGATCTCTTCGCTTCCAGAACTAATACCAAATGCAGTAAATATTTTTCTTGGATGAGGGATCCTTGTTCACAAGCAGTGGACGCTTTTACTGTGTGTTGGTCACATTTGAATTTTTACGCCTTTCCGCCTTTTGCTCTAATTTTAAGAACTCTTAAAAAGATTATGACTGATAAAGCTAGAGGTATTTTGGTGGTTCCAAATTGGCCCAGTCAACCTTGGTTTCCTATTTTTCAAAGCACGCTCATCCAAGAAGCTATTTATTTTAAACCTAATTCTAAACTCCTTACTCCTCCTTTTAGAGATCAGCACCCATTGGGAAAGCAGCTTATCCTGGTTGCAGGGCTTTTTTCACCGAAGCATTAATTAGACGGAATTTTCCAAGGGAGACAGTACCAACTATTTTAGATTCTGTGTCGCCTAATACATTGAAGCAATATAATCCAGCATACTGCGCCTGGTGGCAGTTCTCACAATCCAAAGGGATTAATATGTATGCCCCCAAACATCAGAGGTTTTAATTTTTTTACAGGACATGCTGCATAATAAGAGATGGTCATATGGTATGTTTAATTCTTGTCGTTCAGCATTGTCTTTGGCCTTACCAGGCGATTTGGGTAAAGACTTGGGAATAAGGCGTTTTCTTAAAGGCATAACCAGGATTAGACCAAGCAGACCGAGATATAATTATACTTGGGATCCAAGTATGGTTCTTAATTACTTAGAAACCTTATTTCCTCATAACATTCTTCCTGAAAAGGATCTTGCAAAGAAGTTGTTGGTAATTTTATTATTAATTACAGGTCATCGTCTTCAAACTATATCTCTAATTAGAGTGAAAAATATTCACTTTCAGGAAAAGGGGGCACAAATTTTTATTACTGATTCAATAAAAACTTCGGCTTCAGGTGTCTGTCAGCCATGTTTATTTGTTCCTTTTTTTGAAGAGAATCCAAGGCTGTGTACTGCATCAATGCTTTTAGAATGCATTGAGCGGACTGCTCCCAGACGGAATAAAGAAAGCCTTTTGTTTATTTATGTCAAAGGGCCAGGGAAGAGCCTCTCTCGCCAAACCCTGGCAAATTGGGTAAAAATGGTCCTGAATAAATCAGGAGTAAACACACAGATATTCAAAGCTCACTCTACTAGGCATGCTTCTACTTCAAGTGCATTGAGAAAAGGAGTAAGCTTAGATATTATTAAGAGAACTGCAGGATGGTCTACAAATTCTAACTCCTTTATGAAGTTTTACAACAGACCAATCCTTTCAGGGTCAGCCTTTGCGACTGCAATTCTTTTATAATAATTATTATCTGTTGTTTAAGAATTTGTTCTGGTACATATATTATAGGCAAAAATTTCTATTTCTGTTTCCATTAATTGAATATAACAGTATTGTATTTGAGCTGTGAGGATATTTTTTGGCAAATCTGTAAACCTGTACAATGTAAGTGATCTTGACGACGAAGCGCTGAAATATAATTTTTCGATCAAACGAACTTACCTGTGAAGCTTTGATCGTAATTATATGAAGCGCTTTGTCCGAAGAGATCACTACCCACCCTCCCCATCATCAGTGCTTTGATTCTAAGGAGTAAAAAACGTTCAGATCTGATGATTTTCCCTCCAAGAAATATCTTTTCTTTAAAAGGAATGAGGTTATGATCAGAAAAGTGAAGTTGGGAATGATGGAGTGTCACTACTGTCATTTTCTTTTTCTATATACACGTGGCGTCAAGTAGCACCTGAAAGCAGTACTACAATGTAAGTGATCTCTTCGGACGAAGCGCTTTATATAATTACGATCAAAGCTTCACAGGTAAGTTCGTTTGATCGAAAAATCAATGAATGAATAGTTCGGTCCCTCTCTGCCAGAGTGCCATGGGGGACGCTGCCAATCCTGTCAACTTCATGGGGGACCATAAACTTGGCAACGGTGGAAATGTCACGGCAAAAGTAAAAATAACCACAGCTGTATACTCTATACAAATAAAAACAAAATTTCTACTTCTCTACTGCATTGGGTGAACAAGGATGGATTTATTCTACAAATTAAAGTCATTATAAAAACTAGTAATTTTGCAGACGTAGAGAAAAAGATATGCCATTTCGCTTGTCATTATTATTTATTAAAGTTTGGTTATGTAGTGTAGCTATAAGTATTTGTGATATTATGTTATTTTACTTTCTTTTCTTGGCAAATGACGGCCACAAAGAACAATGAGAAAGGATGACCTTTATTACGTGCTGTCGCCCCATCCATTTAAGTTATCCTATACCCAGAGCCCAGAGTCGTAGTTACAATGGGGCAGCCAGGGAACCCAGGCTTCAGAGCCCAGCAGGAAGGACCTCAATGGATAGTGAATATTGTGATTGTATAGTAGTACGAATGTGATACACTCCTTGGTACCGGAGCTATCAGTACTACGTGTGCAATACGGGATGCTGAATATGCACCGTTATTGCTCAGCCCACAGGGCATGCAAGTCTAAGTGCGAACCATCTGGAGAAAGGTACTACCCTTGATTAAAAACTAGCTGAAATATCCAGCTTTTTTGTCCGAACGCAAGTGAGGATTATAAAGGCGAGCCAACGGAGACATTTTGGTTGTAGATATTTGGTGTTTTTTTGGTTCTATCGCTTATAACTCTGAAACTGCTCATTTGACCGGATTTTGAAGTATTGCGCGTATGTACAGAAATGAACGGGCTTTCCAAATATGTGGTCGATTTTGTTGCACGTGCGGGGGGGGGGGGGGCTGACCAGTGGCGTACCAAAGTCAAAAATGCGTTTTTTTCACAACCCAAAAGTCTAGCGTCTTTACCGTAACTCCGGGACCATGTGGGGTATAGGCCTCCCCCTGGGTCGATTTTCTCATATGTGTAGACGATAAATTTTGAAGTCTAATTCCGATAAGTTAAATAGAAAAATGTATAAAAATTCGCAAAATTGGGACGGTTTTTCTAAAAATTTTTTGCAATGGTCAACTTTTCGGCCTTCTGGACCCCTTTAGTTAGACGACTGGCCCAATAACTATGGTACCAGGGGAAAGGGCATTTCCTTGGCCACTTTTAATCCTATCTCGCCAAAGGCGTCACTTTAATACAGAGTGGTCAAAAAAATGTCCAAAGACAATTAAGGAAAAGTGTCCAAAATTTTAAGGTAGTTTTTTGCGATTTTTACGAAAACTATGGAACGGTCCGGCTTCGGTGGTATCTGGGCAACTAGAAGAAGTGGAGAGAAAAAAAAATCAGTTGTTAGTTTTGGTCTAGCTCTTATACCGGGTGAGTTACAAAAGTTTTTCTGTGCCGCATTTTTTGTCATTTTTGGTGTACTTTTCTCACATTTCACCCTGTAGATTCCACATTTTTGCAGCAAAAAATCTGAAATAATTCAGGCAGATAGTACACACATGGACCCTTGATCGTGCCAAGAATCAAGGTCCTAGCTTTGAAATTGAAATTTTGACCAATTTTTAAACTTTAAATTTCAAATTGCCACTTTGAGGTATATTTCTGCCCAGACCGTGCATCTAATACAATGGCTTTCTATCTCAGGGGATACCTTGGAATGTTTTCTTTTTGGGACTTGGGAACCACTTTTCGTTGAGACGTCGGGAAATGGCCTTAATTGAATTTCGAAACGAAAGATGCAGATTTTTGCAAATTTTGGCCTCAAAGTCCCGAATGCTTCCGAAGATCGCCACTTAACTAGTTAATCGGAACCATTCGGAATAGGCTCCGCCCACTGAACGTCAACTGACAGCTGAGATTTTCCGAAATGTAAACATTAACTTTAAAGCCCCAGACTAAGGAAAATCGGCCGAAAAGCGGGGAAAACTGTCTGGCCGGGGAAAATTTGAACATTTCTAGGAAGATTATTGGCAAAATGCCCGGTCCTCGAGGTCGTTTTCACAAAGACTGGTCGATTTGAAAATTTCATGTCGGGATTCATTTTTTGCTGATGACGTCACGGGGTTCTCGCCCAGACAGTGGCGGTTACAAATTCGGGCAAAAATGTATTTTTTCGATTTTTCGGCAGACATGGGCGTAGTTATATTTGTTTTTTTGCCATTTCTTTCGTTTTCCCATAAGAAATACATTGTGCAATGCTTTTTAAATGGGACAATATTGATTTCGTCATAAAAAAAGATGGAGGCGAAAAAAAAATGGCCGCCGTAGACAGGGTAATTTAAAAATGGGGATATCTCTGAAACGAATAAAGTCAGGGAGCTGAAATTTGGTACCATGGTTCATTAGGGAATGGACTGCAAGCTGCCATGGGTGGAAACCTTCGTCATGGTACCAAACCCATGGGTACCGTTAACGAAATTTTGCATACAAGTTTTCACGCTTTTGCACGTGTATTTCCCATAAGAAATACATTGTGCAACGCTTTTTAAATGGGACAATATCAATTTCGTCATAAAAAAAAGATGGAGGCGAAAAAAAAATGGCCGCCGTAGACAGGGTAATTAAAAAATGGGGATATCTCGGAAACGAATAAAGTTAGGGAGCTGAAATTTGGTACCATGGTTCATTAGGGAATGGACTGCAAGTTGCCATGGGTGGAAACCTTCGTCATGGTACCAAACCCATGGGTACCGTTAACGAAATTTTGCATACAAGTTTTCAGACTTTTGCACGTGTATTTCCCATAAGAAAAACGTTGGGCAATGCGTATTATATGGGTGGAATGTAGATTACGTCATATTTGGGGTACCATTAATGGTACATGGTTCAAATTTGGATGGTAAGTACCTATGGGGGTATCATAAATTGTGATATAGCTGACTCAGCTATCATAGCTACAGTAGCTGAGTAACGATGATAATTAGAGAACTGCTAATGATACATGGTTCAAACTTGGATGCTGGGTGCTCATGGAGGTACCATGAATGGTAATATAGCTCACATAGCTATATGTAGCTGACTGTAGCTAGGTTATAGCTGTTTTATGAACCGATGGTGATATCGACTTGAAAATCGAATGGTAGGTTACCCTTATGTAAAAGTCGCTAAAAATGACATTTCCAAAAATCCAAGATGGCCGCCTGAAAAGTTTTGATTTAAAGCGATATCTCTGGAACGGTTTGAGCTAGAAAGCCGAAATTTGGTATGTGGCCATTTTATGGGACGGGCTAGAGGTCTCTGAGGTCCAGAACCTTGCCGCGGGTACCGAAGGTTCCATTTTGGAAACTTTTATATTAAAATGACAGTTTTTTGCTACAACTTACTGACTGTTGCTAAAGGGCGCCGAAACCAAATATATCCGACGTTTCGACTTTATGCTTACTATACGCCATCATCAGGGTATTCTCTTTTATTACGAATATTGCTTTGTAAATGTGCCACGCCCAATCAATCAGTTTTTCGTATATGACTGACAAAATAGCTTTAACGAAGCCCATTCGACTGGTACTAACTGTTCGATTTTACCGTTTCTGGGTTCTGAGATTTGACTGATTAAATTTCTCATTGATAGGGGTAGAGTGACTTTTGCCATTTTATAGCAAAGCCATTTACGGTAATACAACAACGGTGACTCAATTAAGTGTGAGTCGGCTCAAATATTGCTCAAAACGTTAATTACTATTTTGCCAAGTTTAATAACAGTGTCATCGGAAGTGAAAAACTATTAAAATTTTGTAAAAATTACCTAATATTTTTATTTGATCGAACATTACGTCAACTAAATTAAAAACCTTGAATGACAAATTAAGCAGGTATTTTGTGGTCGAGAATGCTCTATTCATGGGTATTAATAGCATCGTTATACTATGTTTAATTTTCGAATTATATAGATATAAGTATTAAAATGTCGATAAAAAGTGGAGAAATTACGCTTTTGGCGCCATTTTGAAAAGGAAGGAAATTACTGAAAATTCCAGAATTGCATTTTTTTTACATATTTTTGTCCCCTCTTTCATTCGAGACTATTTTTGATAAAATCTATGACAATCGATTTCGGTCGAAAATTTTCACGACCCTTTAAAAATTTTCAAATTTTTACATTTTTCTGTTTATCTTGGAAACGGTACGGATTTTCGATATGCCGGTTAATATGACGTATGAAGAGGTCATCAAGGGCTATCAGATGCATGTATCAGAAAGAAGCTAGCTTTCACGGTTTTTGAGAAAATTAAAAAAAAGTGCAAAATTTGTACCCTATTTTTGGGCCACCCGTGCTCAGTTACTGTTCTAGTCAGAACTTCGATGGGCTCTACGTGTAGCTCTATTCTTCTACTTCCTTAGCTGTTCTTATACATTTTTTGATAAATCTTCATCGAAACGAGATATTAGCTGTTAAAGGCAGCAATGCACGATTTTTATCTCAAAATTTAGTTTTTTGGGCCGATTTGAGAGCCCCATATGTTTAACATAGAATTTTCTATATGTGTCATTTAAATCTATAGTAAATTTAATGAATAGGACGTTGATTTCTGTTTTAGATAGTATAGGGTGTCTCAAAAAATGATGCATGAAGCTAATATATGCTAATTATGCAGAAAAGGTCCATAAGCAGTGTGTATTTTACATAGAAAGGATGGATTATTAAGTACGTAGACCAGCCAGAATAAAATGTTAGATATAGGCGATGAAAGCGTTATTAAAACTTAGTAATGAGAGCAATTTTAATTATTCAAAGAGTCTGGTGTTATCAGATATTAGTAATATTTACTGCAGAACATTTCCTTCGCCATTTTATCCACAAATTGTTAAAAAACACTAAAATTATTCTACTTTTTGGGCTCCTCTTATAGCTTTTGGGATAAATCCTCGTTAAAACGCGATATAAGCTATTGAAGGCTGAAATTCACGATCACGAGAGTCTCATATACTTAATATAGAAATATCGACTTTACCCATATAAATCAATAGTAATCGATTTTATTCGTAGGTTCTAGTAGTCGTATGATAAATAGGGCATTAATTTATGTTTTGGATAGTATAGAGTGTCCCAAAAAAGTGTTGTAACCTAGAATTTTAGGATTTTGTCATGTAAATTGATATCTGTGAATTTATTGCGTAAGCTCTAGTAGTTTTATGATAAATAGAGCGTTGATTTCTGTTTTAAATAGTATACGGTGTCCCAAATAATGCTGCAACATTTAACTTTAGTTTTTTTTTGTTTAACAATACTTTTTTGTAGGTTTTATTCCTTATTATAAATAGTGCCTTAGGTTTCTGATTTAGATACTATAGGGTGACCCAAAAATTGACAAATATTACATTTTTAGGAACATCTAAAGCTAGAAAACTGAAATTTCAATTGTAGATTCTGTTCACAATCACAAACAATATGTCATAAATGGCAACTTTGATATGGGTACTCGTGGTGCCATTTTATATCTTTTTATGAATTTTAGCACGTTTTTTACCTGTTTACATATTACTTAATATGAAATAAGGTATTTGAGACGTTTCGACATTTCAGTTACTTTTAGGTATCAGGTTCTTTGTTAATAATTTTACGGCAATTTGGGCTACTTTGCCTACAGCGTTCGGATTTCCTAAACTATGGGCGCCCCGCGCGCATGGTCTTACCCTACAAAACTTCAAAAGTACTTTACCCACAGCGTTCGGATTTCCTAAACTATGGGCGCCCCGCGTGCATGGCCAAAACGACGCAAAAAAAAAAAAAAAAAAAAAAAAAAAAAAAAAAAAAAAAAAAAAAAAAAAAAAAAAAAAAAAGACGCGCGTGTGTGACAGCGTGTGTGACAAAAGCACACCATAAACAAACCGACTCAAGAGTTTTGCTGACCAACTTGTTGCTCCAATATCCATCAGATTTAAAGATTCCCTGGGTTTTCGGGCCATTAGATTCACTCACTTCTCTGTTCACCACTGTTTTAAGTAACGGCAGCAGGCGAAGACATTTTGGTACTTATTGAGTTATTTATCGGCTGCGTCATTAATTAGCCCAAATATCGAGCTTTTTTTGCTCCAATATCCATAAAGATGTAGAAATTATGAATTGAAAATAAAACAATCTGTGACATACCATGACAAATACGACTGCAGGCAAAGAGAGCAAGGAGCATTTCGGAGATCTTTGTCTAGCTGACGTGAAGTCAGTATTACGTAAATTACAATTGCAACAACGCCGGAAATTAAACGGCCTCGAAATATTTGTCTAAAATGATGATGTCACTAGGCTCCAGTGACATCTAGTGAACACCATCATAAGTGCCATTGACTTACTATTAGATTTAAATACAATGGTGACACCAACGGTGACATACAAAGTTAAAAATTGACTATTCCCATCTTTTGGTTTCTTAATAAGAATGTAAGGATAGAGCGGTCTGCCGAAAACGCTATTTATTAGAGTTCGGTAATTACATCCGAGCGCTCCGAACACAGCCCATCTCCAAAAATCTTAACAAGCTAGAGAGATAGACTGATATCCTGAGCGCTCGGAATGTAATTATCGAACTCGACTTATAATAAAGAAAAGTCAGAAAATCAGGAAACGTCATGCATACGTCGGTGCTTGGATTTGACAATAAAGGGTGCCACAAGAGAGATAAGCATAACGCAGATACCGTAATGTAGAAAGAGATGATCAGAAAAAAGAATGTTGGAGGTCTTGGAAACAGCGTGAATTTCGGCGACGTATAGCCATACTTGGGTCTAGTAGTACAAAGTCACTGGGTAACACGATAATTGAGCCTCAAGATGCAAACGAAGTGTCACCCGAAAGACTCATCAGATTCGTTGAGGGTCTGGGCTGAACGGGTGAACAATTAGTGGAGCAAGCAGGGGCAAACCTTGCTGGCAATCCTTCGGGTGAGCCACATTAGACCGCAGGTCGCGGTGGAAGACTGTACCTACGTCCACTCACATCGAATACAATACAATACCATTTAAAATTCTTTTTTTTTTTTAATAAATAATGGACAATTTTGTAAAAATATACAAACTCATACAATCACATAAGTTCAAGTTTTGCTCCACTTTCCGCTATTCAATTAACCTTGCATAAAAGTCGAGGTAACGCGCCATAGTACCGACTTCATGGTTCTAAAAATCGCCTTAAAGAATGCATACCCACACACATTTAATTCTTTCAATAACCTTACTCTCATTGTGAGCGTGGTGGTACGGTGATGGCCCATTAATGATTCTTTTACAACAATGAGACCGTCGAGTGTATATAGTATTTAAGAGCCTCGATTCAACAAGGTCGAAGTTAAATTTAGCCATTATCGGATATAGGAAATTTATTTATTTATATAGTAAACTAGTTTTTCAATGGCATCAAGAAAGATTTAATTGTGTCTGTTAAGGTATAATGGTCTGGAGGTGTTTATGGTGGTATCTACCGTCGAAACACGTCTTTCCGAGAATCACTGATCATTGGCTGTTAATCACAAATTGACAACTCACATATGCACCAGACCAGAACACCACTATCCCCTTGATCTAATTAATTTATTAGGTTACGGCGCATTCACTATGTGTTAAGAATAGGTTGGTGGTGTAACTATTTACATTATTAAGATGATAGTCTAGATCTTTCTCCGTTGAAACAACTTCATACCTCCTATAGTTTCCGCGATTCGATTGCATGAAAGGCAATTTTGGGACACATTGTGTACATTCTATATGAACTGAAAACATATGCAATTAATTTCAAATTTTCGTTATAAATACCGTCAATTTCCTGGGATTTTTAAGTTGCGTGAAGTTAGCGTCCGGGGCGCCAGCGCCTGCCAGCGCTCATCCGATTCCCCTTTCCCCCACTACTATGTTTATTTCATCTATGTTGCCAAGCTTCTTAAATCGTTTTAAAAGTTACTTATTACGTTTTCACACATTTCGTTCCTTGCTTCCCCCAAACTTGCAAGCAAGGTTACATCTAATAGAACTCCTATAGCCAATTTGGCAAAAGTTATGGAGAAAAGTGAAAAATATCCCCCTCCCTTAAGGTTATTTTGCTCGTTTAAAAGGAAACTAGCTCTTGCAACATGTTCAAATTTGCAGAGATGCTACATTACATAATGTGGTCTAGACCCCCTATCTCAGATTTGGCCCAAGTTATGAAGAAAAGTGAAAAACATCCCCCTCCCCTTAAAGTTATTTTACTCGTTTAAAACGAAACTAGCTCTTGTGACACGTTCATATTTGCAGAGATGGTTACACTACATAATGTGGAAGGGAACCCCTATCGCAGATTTGGCAGAAGTTATGAAGAAAAGCGAAAAATATCCCCCTCCCCTTAAAGTTATTTTACTCGTTTAAAATGAAACTAGCTCTTGTGACACGTTCATATTTACAGAGATGGTTACACTACATAATGTGGAAGGGAACCCCTATCTGAGATTTGGCAAAAGTTATGAAGAAAAGTGGAAAACATCCCCCTCCCCTTAAAGTTATATTACTCGTTTAAAACGAAACTAGCTCTTGTGACACGTTCATATTTGCAGAGGTTGCTACACTATATAATATGGAAGGGAACCCCTATCTCAGATTTGGCAAAAGTTATGAAGAAAAGTGGAAAACATCCCCCTACCCTTAAAGTTATATTACTCGTTTAAAACGAAACTAGCTCTTGTGACACGTTCATATTTGCAGAGGTTGTTACACTACATAATATGGAAGGGAACCCCTATCTCAGATTTGGCAAAAGTTATGAAGAAAAGTGAAAAACATCCCCCTACCCTTAAAGTTATTTTACTCGTTTAAAACGAAACTAGCTCTTGTGACACGTTCATATTTGCAGAGGTTGTTACACTACATAATGTGGAAGGGAACCCCTATCTCAGATTTGGCAAAAGTTATGAAGAAAAGTGGAAAACATCCCCCTCCCCTTAAAGTTATTTTACTCGTTTAAAACGAAACTAGCTCTTGTGACACGTTTATATTTGCAGAGATTGTTACACTACATAATATGGAAGGGAACCCCTATCTCAGATTTGGCAATAGTTATGAAGAAAAGTGGAAAACATCCCCCTCCCCTTAAAGTTATATTACTCGTGTAAAACGAAACTAGCTCTTGTGACACGTTCATATTTGCAGAGGTTGTTACACTACATAATATGGAAGGGAACCCCTATCTCAGATTTGGCAAAAGTTATGAAGAAAAGTGAAAAACATCCCCCTACCCTTAAAGTTATTTTACTCGTTTAAAACGAAACTAGCTCTTGTGACACGTTCATATTTGCAGAGGTTGTTACACTACATAATGTGGAAGGGAACCCCTATCTCAGATTTGGCAAAAGTTATGAAGAAAAGTGGAAAACATCCCCCTCCCCTTAAAGTTATTTTACTCGTTTACAACGAAACTAGCTCATGTGACACGTTTATATTTGCAGAGATTGTTACACTACATAATATGGAAGGGAACCCCTATCTCAGATTTGGCAAAAGTTATGAAGAAAAGTGGAAAACATCCCCCTACCCTTAAAGTTATATTACTCGTTTAAAACGAAACTAGCTCTTGTGGCACGTCCATATTTACAGAGGTTGTTACACTACATAATGTGGAAGGGAACCCCTATCTCAGATTTGGCAAAAGTTATGAAGAAAAGTGGAAAACATCCCCCTCCCTTAAGGTTATTTTGCTCGTTTAAAAGGAAACTAGCTCTTGCAACATGTTCAAATTTGCAGAGATGCTACATTACATAATGTGGTCTAGACCCCCTATCTCAGATTTGGCCCAAGTTATGAAGAAAAGTGAAAAACATCCCCCTCCCCTTAAAGTTATTTTACTCGTTTAAAACGAAACTAGCTCTTGTGACACGTTCATATTTGCAGAGATGGTTACACTACATAATGTGGAAGGGAACCCCTATCGCAGATTTGGCAGAAGTTATGAAGAAAAGCGAAAAATATCCCCCTCCCCTTAAAGTTATTTTACTCGTTTAAAATGAAACTAGCTCTTGTGACACGTTCATATTTACAGAGATGGTTACACTACATAATGTGGAAGGGAACCCCTATCTGAGATTTGGCAAAAGTTATGAAGAAAAGTGGAAAACATCCCCCTCCCCTTAAAGTTATATTACTCGTTTAAAACGAAACTAGCTCTTGTGACACGTTCATATTTGCAGAGGTTGCTACACTATATAATATGGAAGGGAACCCCTATCTCAGATTTGGCAAAAGTTATGAAGAAAAGTGGAAAACATCCCCCTACCCTTAAAGTTATATTACTCGTTTAAAACGAAACTAGCTCTTGTGACACGTTCATATTTGCAGAGGTTGTTACACTACATAATATGGAAGGGAACCCCTATCTCAGATTTGGCAAAAGTTATGAAGAAAAGTGAAAAACATCCCCCTACCCTTAAAGTTATTTTACTCGTTTAAAACGAAACTAGCTCTTGTGACACGTTCATATTTGCAGAGGTTGTTACACTACATAATGTGGAAGGGAACCCCTATCTCAGATTTGGCAAAAGTTATGAAGAAAAGTGGAAAACATCCCCCTCCCCTTAAAGTTATTTTACTCGTTTAAAACGAAACTAGCTCTTGTGACACGTTTATATTTGCAGAGATTGTTACACTACATAATATGGAAGGGAACCCCTATCTCAGATTTGGCAATAGTTATGAAGAAAAGTGGAAAACATCCCCCTCCCCTTAAAGTTATATTACTCGTTTAAAACGAAACTAGCTCTTGTGACACGTTCATATTTGCAGAGGTTGTTACACTACATAATATGGAAGGGAACCCCTATCTCAGATTTGGCAAAAGTTATGAAGAAAAGTGAAAAACATCCCCCTACCCTTAAAGTTATTTTACTCGTTTAAAACGAAACTAGCTCTTGTGACACGTTCATATTTGCAGAGGTTGTTACACTACATAATGTGGAAGGGAACCCCTATCTCAGATTTGGCAAAAGTTATGAAGAAAAGTGGAAAACATCCCCCTCCCCTTAAAGTTATTTTACTCGTTTAAAACGAAACTAGCTCTTGTGACACGTTCATATTTGCAGAGGTTGTTACACTACATAATATGGAAGGGAACCCCTATCTCAGATTTGGCAAAAGTTATGAAGAAAAGTGAAAAACATCCCCCACCCCTTAAAGTTATTTTACTCGTTTAAAACGAAACTAGCTCTTATGACACGTATCTCAGATTTAGATCAAAATTTAGAAATGCTTTACTTATTAAGATTGCTTTGCATCTCTAAACTCAATTATTTCAAAAATGGCTGAAACATACCATATATTTTTGAAATGAGAAAAAATAAGATATTTTATTATAGAGAAGAATACATAGGGTGTTCCATTTAAAACTATTTAACTTACGTATTTGAATTTTTCTTCTGTGACTTATCGGTAAAGCTGTAGAGTGGGATCAAAATAAAATTGAAGAGTTTGTACTTTCGATTTAGGTCACTCGATATATTTAATTTTGTACGATTTTTTGCATTTTTTTTACTTGTCATAAAATTGGCACAATGGACATTTAGCACTGTCTATTCGAAAACAAGTTAATTCTAAATATCTCTTGCACTTAATGCATCGAATTGCCTGGTTAACATCTTTTACTTTTCGACCGCATTTCAAACACTTTTCTTTCCTATCGTCTGAAGCATTAATTAGCAAGGTCTTCAGTTGATTCCTTTGTTCATCTGGAGAAAAAGTTTGTGATATGTCTTTGTTTGTGAGAATACATTTAATAAATTGCAAAATGTAAACTCCACAATTATACGAATCAGTTTGAAGCTGATGTTTTACGAGCTTTGTTTTCAGTTGGGATATAATATCAAAGGCAACGTTAACTTTGCAAGTAAACTGTTCCAATAATTTTAGCATTTCTTTGACTTTTGAGGCAGATGTTCCAAATGGGTCTATGTAAAAGAATTCGTAGTTAACAAAATCGGCAACTGCTAAAGTGAAATGATTTTTATACAAAATGGGTATAATATTTACTTTATTTGCTATATCACTGAAAAACGGGTCCTTATAAAATTGGGGCGGTAATGTTGCTGGTTCAAAGAATATTAAGTTTGTCTGAAATATAGACCATATTTTTACATCAGCACTGCCGAATTGATTTTTCATTATTTCAGCGCATATGGAAAAAACCATATTTGAAAGGTATTCGTTTGGATTTAATGTCTCATAGTCTTCAATAGTCAGTCCGAAAGTAGTGTTGTAACGACCAATAACGTATTGGCCCAAATTGTTATTGTCGACGTAATAATCTGTACTTTTTATTAATCCATTATCCAAAATCTCAAATGCCTCTGGCTTTTCTTTATCGAAATGCGAATTAATGTTAAAATTATACGAACAAAGGACACAAAAATACACAAATTTCGATGAATCGACACCAGATATATTTTGTAAGTTTGGATCGCATTCTATATGAACCCACCTATCACAAACGTCACATTTGATCCATTTTTTTATATTTTTGTTTTCAAATTGTTTGCAATAAGGACAAAATTCAGCAACCTGCGATGAGAATTTTAACAATAATCCTTGCAGTTCTCGTCCGAAATTTTTAATATTTATATTAGTTATCTCATCAGGCAAGTTAGATCCGTTAGAATTTGTTAATTGATCTAAGAAATGTATATTTAATAGAAATCCTTCATAAGGCAAGGTAACCTTAGTAAAAGATAGTGTTTTTACACTCCAGCCAAATTCTTCGAGTTTCTTGTATCCGGCATACATAGATTTTGACTCGTTATACCTTTTTAGTAATACTAAAAAATCCAGTAGCATCCCGTTGTTCTGTTCATTATTATTTCCGTAAGGATCAAGAACAATAACAATTTTTTCATCCACATTCAAAAAATATGATACCATTATTGTTGATACTCCTGACTTATAATAGCAATATTAAATAAAATAACCTTTCTAGAGGCAGAGGGAAATTGAGTGATGCCGTCGCAGATAGCCAACATCAATATCTCTAGACGTTTCCGTAATTTTTTGTTTTTGAGGTATTAGGACTTATACAGAGGGAACCAAATTATTCTTAAAAATTTCGTTAGTATTTTTTTTTAAATCGTCGTAATTCGCGGACAAGTTGAAGGATTATTATTTTTATTATTCTTTGGATCGACAGCATTATCTACAAATTGTTTTTCACCAAGAGGGTTTTCCAAAAGTGGGTACTGAATTACAGGTACGGATTTGACAAAATATATATACGGAGCGAGTCATAATGGGTGGTCTCAAATGAAATCTCATATTCTTTGGTCGATTTTAAAGGGGGTCTGTCATACAATGGTGTTATCTATCGAGCTTCGTTAATAAGTTACAGGGTGTTGATATTGGAATTTAAAAATGCATATGTGTTGATTATTCCGAAAGCGAAAAAGATATTTGATTGAAATTTTGTACGTTTTGACTGCTATGGAACGCGCACGTTTTGCAATAAAACATTATTTTTATTTCCGGCAGTGGCGTGCTTAACAGCATGTCGACATATAATATTTGAAAAAAAATGAGACGTCACTGGTTTTTCAAAAAATTAAATTTAGTTTTTGAATGCCCATTAAAATACTACTGGCTACTACGAATAAAATAACTTTAAGGGGAGGGGGATGTTTTTCACTTTTCTTCATAACTTTTGCCAAATCTGAGATAGGGGTTCTATACAACATTATGTAGTGTAACCATCTCTGCAAATGTGAACATGTCACAAGAGCTAGTTTCGTTTTAAACTAGTAAAATAACTTTAAGGGGTGGGGGATGTTTTTCACTTTTCTTCATAACTTTTGCCAAATCTGAGATAGGGGTTCTATACAACATTATGTAGTGTAACCATCTCTGCAAATATGAACGTGTCACAAGAGCTAGTTTAATTTCAATTGAGTAAAATAACTTTAAGGGGAGGGGGATGTTTTTCACTTTTCTTCATAACTTTTGCCAAATCTGCGATAGGAGTTCTATTCCATATTATATAGTGTAACCATCTCTGTAAATATGAATGTGTCACAAGAGCTAGTTTCATTTCAAACGGGTAAAATAACTTTAAGGGGAGGGGGATGCTTTTCACTTTTCTTCATAACTTGTGCCAAATCTGAGATAGGGGTTCTATACCACATAATGTAGCATAACCATCTCCGCAAATTTGAACGTGTCATAAAAACTAGTTTCATTTTATAGGACTAAAATAACTTTAAGGGGAGGGGGATGTTTTTTACTTTTATTCACAACTTTTGCCAAATCTGAGATAGGAACTGTATTCCACATTATGTAGTGTGGCATCTCTGCAAATTTGAAGATGTTGCAAGAGCTAGTTTCCTTTTAAACGAGCAAAATAACCTTAAGGGAGGGGGATGTTTTTCACTTTTCTCCATAACTTTTGCCAAGTTGGCTATAGGAGTTCTATTAGATATAACCTTGCTTGCAAGTTTGGGGTAAGCAAGGAACGAAATGTGTGAAAACGTAATAAGTAACTTTTAAAACGATTTAAGAAACTTGGCAACATAGATGAAATAAACATAGTAGTGGGGGAAAGGGGAATCGGATGAGCGCTGGCAGGCGCTGGCGCCCCGGACGCTAACTTCACACAACTGGATTTTTAAGCGTGTTGTGAAAGTTTTTTCTGTATTAAGTGATAACACATGTTATCTCAAAATGATTCATCTATACAGGGTATTCAAAACAAGGATGCAATGCATGGAGACCTCCAAAACTGTAAGATATACGACCATCATCAACTTTACTTTTTTATATGAACCTAAAAAGCGGTAAATAATATATTGGATATTCTTTTTTATACCTGATTCAATGATGTGTTTCAAGATGTAATTTGTAGCAATTTTCCTATCAAGCAACAATTTTGTATCAAATAGCAATATTTTTAATTTGTAGGCGATTAATAACATTGCAATTGTCAGTTCTAACATCAGTCAATGAATATTTTATGTACAAGTAACATAATTTTTTCGAATTAGTCATTAAAATTATACCGGGGAATAACTACAATAAAAATTTTGAAATGTTATTATGTTACATTTTATTTAAATCAAACCTCAAATTGTTGAATTGATCACAACACACGACAAATGAAAAAAATGGTCGTTCGGTAACCAAACATTGGAATAAAAATGACATCTTGTATAACTTAAAAAGGTGCAACGAGATAGTGTTTTTTTTGTTTTTTGAAACTGTATGAAATAATTAAAATTCTAAATAAAGAACAAAAAAAAATCATAAAATCGTTTTTTTTTTATCTAAAAAAAGTAAACAAATAACTCATTTTTGCTATCACTATGTATGAGGTCTTCCCATTGCACAAATTTAATCTGATATAACCGAATTCGTTTCGGAGATTTCCATGCAGTGCATGCTTATCTTGGACACACTGAATGTTAAGAAATATTTTTTTATTATAAGTTAGTTGGGGTTTGTATAGATTATTTCGAGTTACTTTCCGTTAGTTTAGATTCAGTTTTTTATGCCCATTTTATGAGTAATTCAATTCATTGCCCTTTCATGCTCATGCTAATTATCAAATCTCTCAAAACGATTTGTTTGTGTCATAAGCAGAACTTTCTTTATTTCAGATTTATTTACATACTCGAGTAACATTTTAAGTTTTATGAGGGTTCAAGAGGTTATTACAGCTAATTTACTTACTTGTAAAATGATTTTTCAAAACAATATTGCTTTAATAAAATGCATAAAACACTGATAAAACTCTATTAAATAGCTGAAGGACCCACTTCTGTGATTGCTCTTATAGCTCGTTATAAAACTCTACTCAGGAACTAATCAATCTACGAATTATCGCACAGCTTTGCTAAAGCTAAATTAAACGGAAACTTTAAAGTTACACTTGTGAATGAAGTTAATTAGGTTTTTCGCCTTTGCCCTGTTCAGCAATAGTAGATTATGTCACTAGGAGTAAAAGTGGGTCTTTTTGTGCTGAGCCCAGAGATTGAGGGCCGAAGCGAAGCTGAGGCCTGCAACTGGGCGAAGCACAAAAAGACCTTTTTTTTCAAGCGGACTAAAAGTACGTCATTTGTTTTCTCCATACGCACACCTAAAGTGGGCTTTCAAATCCTGAGACCAAAAAAGTAGCAAAAAAGTCCTAGGCAGTAAAAGTAAAGTCAAAAGTCACCGCTAGTGTCATGGTGGCGCATATATAAACGATTTTCATTCGCCAAAATTATTTTAATAATAGATGACACCAGATAAACCGATCTGAGTGTATTGCCATCTTTACATTCTTGTTGAAAAAACAAAAGACATAAATACTCTCAGAGCACTCAAGAGCACCATCCGAAACCGTTATTAGTCGAAATCGCATAGGTTCTCGAATTCTGAATTCGTCTGTTAAATGTCATGCGCGTCATCATATTTATCTGTCAATGTGACATTTATTAATTTAGTATTGAAAATAATGCTACAAATTCTTAGTTTACCATAATCATTGGTTATTATTTAATACATTAAAACCATTGAACATTGAAAACCACCATTCTAACATATTCTATGTATTTTACAAATAATATACACAATTGGGTAAGTACCTAGACCCGCTTAAAGAGGATGAGAGAAAATTGCAAAACTGAACCACTTTTAAATAGATTTCTTATTTATTGCATGCTTGAAAAAAAAATAGTATATGTGACTCGGAGTAAAAGGTCTTTTTGTGCTTCGCCCAGTTGCAGGACTCAGCTTCGCTTCGGCCGTCAATCTCTGGGCTCAGCACGAAAAGACCCACTTTTACTCCTAGTGACATAATCTACTATTTACTCCGCGTAACATATACTATTTTTTTTTCAAGCATGCAGGAAGTCTATTTCAGAGTGATTCAGTGTTTCAATTTTCTCTCATCCTCTTTAAGCGGGTTTAGGTACTTACCCAATTAGTGGTGTATATAAATAGAATGTGTTAGAACGGTGGTGTTCAATGTTCAATGGTTTTAATGGTATTAAATCATAACCAATGGTTTAGGTGGTTGAGGTAAATTATGGTAAACTAACAATTTATAGCATTATTATTAATACTAAAATACTAAAAATGACATTGACAGATAAATATGATGACAACTAACGACATTTAACAGAATTCGAGAACCTATGCGATTTCGACTAAAAACGGTTTCGGGTGGTGCTCTCGAGCGCTGTGAGAGTATTCCTATCCTTTGTTTTTTCAACAAGAATGTAAAGATGGCAATAAGATGGTTTATATATGCGCCACCATGACAATAGCGGTGACATTTGACTTTACTTTTACTGCCTAGGACTTTTTTGCAACTTTTTTTGGTCTCAGGATTAGAAAGCCCACTTTAGGTGTGCGTATGGAGAGAACAAATGACGTACTTTTAGTCCGATTGATAAAAAACAAAACTTTTCAGTCTCCTGGTGCCAATATTTTGAATTTGTACATATACATGAAGGCACCAGAGCGGAGTTGTCAAATCGACAACTTACGTTTATATAAAAACCTTCCTTTCCACTTGTTCGTACAAAGTTAATAGGTAACAGTTTAATTCTGCCTATTAACTGTCGTTAAAAAAGTTCAGTTTTTTTATGTTGCTTTTTGGCCTACCAAAGAAGAAGAGTTTTAGCATAACGCTTTGCAAAATAAATTAAAACTGAGTCTATAGAAATAAACAATTAGTAGAAATATGCCATTGCTTTTGTATAGATAATTTAATTGCCTATACATATAGGTACTTTAATCGTCGAGGTTACAACTATCAGGTGGAAAGAATTAAGTAATACACATACATCATGCATGCAGTTTTCTAATTCGTTCATTAATTAACGCAAAAAACTCCGCTTCAAAGTGCGGACTATTTTTCATTGTAACCCTCCCATAAAACCCATTCGACTCTGTTGACACAAAAATCCTGGGCACAGGGAACATCGTCCATCATCCCTTAATGAACATTTACCTTTTCTTTGGTCGTCGCACACGCTCAATTTCAATGTCTTCAAGCCGGGAGCCTCTAAGGTCACTCTAAAAGCGAGTCGAAACGACGATTCGATTCGGCGAAGCTAACGTCCCGGAATTTCCGGGTTTCTCTATTTCACTATTCGCGTAAACCTTCCAGATGGCGCGAAAATTTGAAAGGCGTCGACTCCGCTCTATACCGACTGCTCAATCGGCCTCGGTCGGGAAGCAACTGACTGAGCGTCGCGGCGCGCTTGCCGGACTCTTGATGCTTCGCCGGTCCGGAACCGCGTTGCCAAGTTTACTCCGGGGTCCGGTTAGGAAGTCCGGACTCCGCAAGCTAATATATTGCATCCTAACGTAGTAAGGGGTGTTCATTTGAAAACGTTATCTATTAGGCTGTGAAACTTCAAAAAAAAATGATGAAGTCTTCTAGATCTCTTCTATATAGATGACGTTTTCCGCTGAACGCCCCGTATATAAAGTAATTCGGTTCATTGTATCACAAAGTTAATAGGTTTTTCTTTCGTATCGCATATTGAGCTCTCGAGTACAGCAACGCCAGATTAGTGCTGCAAACTATTTTTTGGTCTTTTTGGATTTTTTTGAAAACTTTGAAGTGGGTAGCTCTCCCTTCTTTTTTGTTCGTTAAAATTATTTCAGTAATTTTTTGGTTGTTTTTGTTTATTATTTGAATAAGAAAATTGTCAAAATTAGCTATAGACCACATAGCACAAGCAGTAAGTACCTAACTCTGAAGTGGCTTATTCTTAAATTTCAATATTCATTGTGGATTATGCCAGGGATTTGCTCTGCATATCTATAACATATCTACATTTCACTGTTGTCACTGCCGCCAGATGTAGTGTAGTAGATTTTTTACAAAAAGTGGAGTAGATATACGCAACGGTGAGTAGTTTGATACATTTTTATCATTTTGAGGGCACCAATTCTAATACTAAAAGTGTGTCTCGCTCTTTCGGTTCGCGGAAATTTGCGTACTTCTCTCTCTTCTCGAGCTAACCCTCAAATCCCCAAGCCCACCCAAGCTTTTTAAGTAACATCGAACGTAAATCTCAAGTAAAATTCGATTTGATTAAGATTCGATCTTCGATATTTGAAAGAAACTTTTCGATCACATTATGTCGATTCAAATTAATCGATTTTTTTGGTAAATATAATCGATCTTCCATAAATATTCAACTGAAGTGTACAAATAAACTCCAACATACACGGATATTAATTAAATTTTGATTTTTTAGCTAAGAATTTAACTAAATTCCAATTTTAAAGTCGCAAATTAATTAATTTCTGACTTACAAAACTTAACTAAATTTCGACTTTAAACTCGGAATTTAACTAAATTCCTATTATAGATTTCAGATTTAAGTAAATACCGATTTTAAAGTCGGAATTTAACTGAATTCTGATTTCACACTAGAAATTTTCTAATAAACTAACTAACGAAATAAACTAATAAACTAAGTTCTGATTTTTCAAACACGGAAAAACTAAATTTAATCAAATTCCGATTTTATACAAGGAATTTAAATAAATTCCGATATACACGGAACTCAACTAAATTCCTATATACACGGAATTTAACTAAATTTTAATTTTTAACTAAATTCCAACTTTAAAGTCGCAATTTAACTAATTTCTGACTTACGAAACTTAACTAAATTTCGACTTTAAACTCCGAATTTAACTAAATTCAGATTTAAGTAAATACCGATTCTAAAGTTGGAATTTAACTGAATTGTGATTTCAAACTCGAAATTTTACTAAATTCTGACACATATGGAATTTAACTAAGTTCTGATTTTTCAAACATGGAAAAACTGAATTTAATCAAATTTCAATTTTATACAAAGAATTTAGATAAACTCCGATATACACGGGATTTTACTAAATTTTAATTTTTAACTAAATTCCAACTTTAAAGTCGCAATTTAACTAGTTTCTGACTTTAAACAAGGAACTTCGAATTTAAACTCGGAGTTTAATTAAATTCGTAATTTAATTAAATTCCAATTTTAGACTGCAAAGTTAAGTAAATACCGTCTCTAAAGTCGGAGTTTAACTGAATTCTGATTTCAAACTCGAAATTTTTCTAAATTCTGACACATGGAATTTAACTGAGTTCTGATTTTTCAAACATGGAAAAACTAAATTTTATCAAATTTAGATTTTATACAAGGAATTTAAATAAATTCCGATATACACGTACGGAATTTAACTAATTTCTGATATACACGGAATTTAACTAAATTTTAATTTTTAACTAAATTCCTACTTTAATGTCGCAATTTAACTAATTTCTGACTTTAAACAACGAACTTCGAATTTAAACTCCGAATTTAACTAAATTCAGAATTTAACTAAATTCAGATTTAAGTAAACACCGATTCTAAAGTCGGAATTTAACTGAATTCTGATTTCGAACTCGAAATTTTACTAAATTCTGACACATACGGAATTTAACTAGTTCTGATTTTTCAAACATGGAAAAACTAAATTTCATCAAATTTAGATTTTATACAAGGAATTTAACTAAATTCCGATATACATGGAATTTAACTAAATTTTAATTTTTAACTAAATTCCAACTTTAAAGTCACAATTTAACAAATTCCTGACTTTAAACAAGGAACTTCGAATTTAAACTCGGCGTTTAATTAAATTCGGAATTTAACTAAACTCCAATTTTAGACTGGAAAGTTAAATAAATACCGTCTCTAAAGTCGGAGTTTAACTAAATTCTGATTTCAATCTCGAAATTTTATTAAATTCTGACACACACAGAATTTAACTGATTTTTCAAACATGGAAAAACTGAATTTAATCAAATTTCGATTTTATACAAGGAATTTAGATAAATTCCGATATACACGGAATTTAACTGAATTTTAATTTTTAACTAAATTCCAACTATAAAGTCGAAATTTAACTAATTTCTGACTTTAAACAAGGAACTTCGAATTTAAACTGGGAGATTAATTAAATTCGGAATTTAACTAAATTCCAATTTTAGACTGGAAAGTAAATACCTCTCTAAAGTCGGAGTTTAGCTGAATTCTGATTTCAAACTCGAAATTTTACTAAATTTTGACACATATGGAATTTAAATAAGTTCTGATTTTTCAAACATGGAAAAACTGAATTTAATCAAATTTCGATTTTATACAAGGAATTTAAATAAATTCCGATATATCTACACCGAATTTAACTAAATTTCTATATACACGGAAACTAACTATATTTTAATTTTTAACTAAATTCCAACTTTAAAGTTTCAATTTAACTAATTTCTGACTTTAAACAAGGAACTTCGAATTTAAGCTTAGAGTTTAATTAAATTCGGAATTTAATTAAATTCCAATTTTAGACAGCAAATTTAAGTAAATACCGACTCTAAAGTCGAAGTTTAACTGAATTATGATTTCAAACTCGAAATTTTACTAAATTCTGACACATATGGAATTTAACTAAGTTCTGATTTTTCAAACATGGAAAAACTGAATTTAATCAAATTTCAATTTTATACAAGGAATTTAAATAAATTCCGATATATCTACACCGAATTTAACTAAATTCCTATATACACGGAAACTAACTAAATTTTAATTGTTAACTAAATTCCAACTTTAAAGTTTAAATTTAACTAATTTCTGACTTTAAACAAGGAACTTCGAATTTAAGCTTGGAGTTTAATTAAATTCGGAATTTAATTAAATTCCAATTTTAGACAAATTTAAGTAAATACCGACTCTAAAGTCGAAGTTTAACTGAATTCTGATTTCAAACTCGAAATTTTACTAAATTCTGACACATATGGAATTTAACTAAGTTCTGATTTTTCAAACATTGGAAAACTGAATTTAATCAAATTTCAATTTTATACAAAGACTTTAAATAAATTCCGATATACACGAAATTTAACTAAATTCCGATATACACGGAATTTAACTAAATTCCTATATACACGGAATTTAACTAAATTTTTATATACACGGAAATTAACTAAATTTTAATTTTTAACTAAATTCCAACTTTAAAGTCGCAATGTATCTAATTTGTGACTTTAAACAAGGAACTTTGAATTTAACTCGGAGTTTAATTAAATTCGGAATTTAATTAAATTCGGAATTTAATTAAATTCCAATTTTAGATGCAAATTTAAGTAAATACCGAGTCCAAGGTCAGAGTTTAACTGAATTCTGATTTTAAACTTGGAATATTACTAAATTCTGATTTTTCAATCATGCAAAACGCAATTTAATTAAATTCCGATTTCAAAGAGGAAATTTAAATACATTCCGATTTACACGGGATTTAATCATATTTTGATTTTTAACTCGGAAATTAACTCAATTCCAACTTTAAAGTCGTAATTTAACTGATTTCGGACTTTAAACCCAAAACTTAACAAAATTTCGATTTTAAACTCGGAGTTTAACCCATTTCGATATTTAACTAAATTCCGATTTTAGACTGCAAATTTCACTGAATTTTACTATCAAGTTTGGAATTTAAGTACATTCCGACATACTTTCAATTTTACTACATTCCGATTTTGAACTCGGAATTTAAGTAAATTCCAACTTTAAAGTCGCAATTTAACGAAATATCGATTTTAAATTCCGAGTTTAATCAAATTCGATCATTAATTAAATTACGATTTTTGGTTGCAAATTTAACTGATTCTGATTTCAAACTTGGAATTTAACTAAATTCCGATTTTGAACTCGGAATTTAACTACAGTTCAACTTTGAAGTCGCAATTTAACTAATTTCTGACTTTAAACACGGAACTTAATTTCAATTTCAAACTCTCTTAGACTGCAAATTTAAGTAAATACCGACTCTAAAGTCGAAATTTAACTGGAGAGACTCGGACTTAACTCGAAATTAACTGTTTCAAACGTAAAAAAAACGGAATTTAATCAATTTCCGATGTAATAAAAGAAATTTATATAACTTCCGACTTATACGGAATTTGATTAAATTTTGTAAAAACTTCGAAGTCGCAATTTAACTAATTTCTCAGACTTTAAACACGGAACTTAATTTCAACTTTAAACTCTCTTAGACTGCAAATTTAAGTAAATAGGTACCGACTCTAAAGTCGGAATTTAACTGGATTCTGATTTCATACTCTATTTTTTATAAACATATATGGAATTTAACTAAATTCTGCTTTTTCAAACATAAAAAAAACGAAATTTAATCAATTTCCGATGTTATACAACAAATTTACATAAATACCGAATTTAATTAAATTTTGAACTCGGCGTTTAACCAAATTCGATATTTAACTAATTTCCGATTTTAGACTGCGAATTTAACTGAATTCTGATTTCAAACTTAGAATTTAACTAAATTACGATATACATTCAATTTAACTAAATTCCGATTTTGAACTCGTAATTTAACTAAATTCCAACTTTAAAGTCGCAATTTAACTAATTTCTGACTTCAAACACGGTATTTAACGAAGTTTCGATTTTAAACTCCAAGTTTAACCAAATTCGATATTTAATTAAATTCCGATTTTAGGTTGGAAATCTAACTGAATTCTGATTTCAAACAACGAAATTCTAATAACTAAATTCCGATATACATTCAATTTAACTAAATTCCAACTTAAAAGTCGCAATTTATCTAATTTCTGTCTTTAAACACGGAACTTAAAGAAATTTTGACTTTAAACTTGGAGTTTAACTAAATTCGGAGTTTAACTAAATTCCGATTTTCAAACTCGAAATTTTTCTAAATTCTGACACATATGAAATTTAACCAAATCCCGATTTTAAACTTGAAATTTAACTAAATTCTGATGTATTTAACATGGAGAGAGAAACGGAATTTTAAACATATTTGGGAATTATGTTTGTCTCTCTCTTCTCGAGCTAACCCTCAATTTCCCAAGCCCACAGTTAAAGATCTGCGGTGATTACGTTGCCTAATATTAGGGGCAACAATTTGCCAACCAACGTTCCCATCCCCACGTTACTTTATCCACGGCTGTACAATACCATATGTCTGGTTGTAAACAACACACTCCACATAATAGAGTGTGTTATAACCTTTGAACTGGAAAAGCTTGAATAATATTCATTCATTATTCACGATGCGTCAATTGTGTTTCATTATACACTCCATAAGACTTGTACGTAAGCGACGCCATGTTGGAAATTACTTATATATAAAAATATTAGATGGCAGCAGTGTAGCCGCGACAGAAATGCACGGCCATAATGGTTTTAACGTCACTTCGACTTTCACAATCAAAACAAAACCGCGTGTTGACGACCGAGTTTTCGAATTGATAATTATATAAAAATTGTAGGCATATAATAGGCATCATTACTTCAGGTGGTTCGGTAATGAGGGCTGCATTATACGGGGTGTTTATTAGAAAACTTCATCTAGCAGGCTATGAAATTTTGACAGAAAAGGATGCCATAATCAAATTAAATGGACTTTTGTTTCTCCATCCTTCTTTTTGACATTTCACAGCCAACTAGATGAAGTTTTCTAATGAACACTGGTTTCGCTTGTTGGAAAACATACTATTAGTAGTTATGTATGTATATTTCTCACTCCAAAAAAACTCTTACAACTAAAACGTAAAAGTGGAGTAGAACTAGGACTATTTGGAGCCGGGTAGTAAATTAACATAAAAAGGAGTAGAAATACTCCGAACGTAGTAAGTATGGCAACACTGCTACAATTTACAATAAATAGCTTCTGCTGCATTAAATGTTTTTCATATCGAACCAATGATCTAGGAGATATATGGAAAGGAGCAAACAAAGGTCGATATTTGAAAAGGCTGTTTTCGACCTTTTAAACGACTGATAAATCATCATTTCGCAAGCTCTAATTGTGCCCATACACAGACTAGTATTCCAAAAATTGAGAGCTCTGGTTGTGTCAAAGCCTCACTGATGAGCCGTAAACGGCGAAACTAGTCTGGGGATGGACACAATTAGAGCTTGCGAATTGATGGTTTATCAGTCGTTTGAAAGGTCGAAAACAGCGTTTTCATAGTACCGACGGCTAAAAATCGATTTCTGTATTTTACAGTAATCTGCATGAAAGGCCGATATTTGCCTAAAAATGGTCCCGTTTTGGCCAACATTTTAGACGACATTGAATTTTAATTATTTCCGTATAAAAACAAAAAAATCGGTATGTTTGACTACACTGTTTCCTCAAAAATATTTGTCAAAATCAGCTGTTCTGGAATGGTCAATTGCGATTTCGAATTATTTGACGTAAAATGTTAGGTGACACCACTTCCGGCAGATTTCGCCGCCATTTTAAGGTTACCCTTTAAGGTAAATACTGCTAAAACGGGGGGCCAAAACTGTAAAACAGGAGAGTCTCTCCAAATCTAATATACTAGCTCGTTGTATCGAACATAGAAGAGTGAATTTTCACAAGATAGTACCATATATACGAAAGATTTCCAATTCGAACTGAGAACCATATTAACAGCTCTTTAATCTCTAAAATTATACCTATCGATAGTACATTACATTGTCACTTATGTTATATATATATATATATATCGATAAATATCTGTCGTACATACGGCCCCGAAACTGTAGGTACAGATTAATGACCTAGAAGATATAGACAGCAGTGAATATCAATGATGCTATTTTGGGAAATATTTTTCAAATCCTGTAACTTGAAGACAGTTTTTTTATTTCAATTTTGGAGCAGTTTTTCCAGTGGCGCAGGAGATGTCATCCCAGGGTTATCAACGACCATTAATTCACAATTATTCTTATTTATTTAATAGTAAGTCGATGTTTGCTAATAATATTACGTATAATATTACTAATGTTACAAATAGTAATTTAGTTCCATTATTATTTTTAATAATTTTCTTATGTGCTACATTACCAATGCTACGTCACTGGCATTTTCACACTTGACAGATTGGAGCAAACTGGTAAAGACGCCGGCGTCGTGTCCTACTTCTTCTGTTTACTTATTCTAAGAATTGAATCCAAATCTTTCCTCTGGTTTACCTTTTCTAAGATTTAAAGTAACAAGTTTCATCAAATATTTTCTCAGAATAAGTAAACTAATGGAATCCGAGCACGCAATTCTCCGCTACATTGACAGCTGTTACCAAAAATGATGAGACGCCATGGTTAAGGCGAAAACCAATCGTTTCTTTGGCTCTGTGGTTTTTTGCAATAAATTGCATTTTGCTAGACTTTAATAATATAGATAATTGTGTTGTTCACAATGGTGGGATGTGCAGCTTACGGTTGTAAAAGCAGCGGCTATAGAAAGGAGCCTGTAGTTACGTTTCACAGGTAAACAGATAATGGCGTTTTTCAGCTACAATTTAATTATCTCAAATAACTCTAAAACCAGTTATTTTACATCCAAATTTTCGAAATATGATTTAGTATATACCGCAGTGAAGTCAATAATGCTATTTTGGGAAATATTTTTCTACTACCCTGTAACTTGTAGACAGTTTTTTTTATTTAAATTTTTGAGCAGTTTTCCAGTGGCGTAGACTATTAATTCACAAATTATTTTTATTTATTTAATAGAAAGTCGATGTTTGCTAGTAATATTACGTGTAATATTACTAATGTTACAAATAGTGTTTTAGCTCCATTATTATTTTTAATTAAATATTTTCTTATGTGCTACAATACCAATGATACGTCACTGGCATTTTCACACTTGACAGATTGGAGCAAACTGGTAACAAACACCGGCATCGGATCCTACTTCCTCTGTCTGTCTTTCAATGTCAATATTGTCAATTCTACCCAATTTCGGAAAAATAACAACAATTTCGGGTGGCTGCTATAGACTGCTATAAGAGTATTACCATCCTTGATATTCATATTGAGAAAACAAGTACCACCACGGCCGCATCCACCACTTCCTTTGCCGGTTCTGATTCAACTATTAAAGCATTTGCAGCAATAATCATAACAACTGTTACCCATTCACTTATTTTTGTCATCTAGTAACCATTGAAAGCTTATTTTTTTTTATACCCATCTCTTTTTAGCACATGTTGAGAAGATACGATAAAAATGTCAAAGTCAAATTTCCAACGCCTACTTGACGACAATAATAAGTGAATGGCTTTTAGAGCCTTTTTTTCTGTTTTATCTACGGGTCCGTTTTTTAGAATGTTCAATTTTCGATGCAGAAAACATGTTTAAGTTTATGTTATAAACCTGAACTCAAAAGCAAATCCAAGAAAAAACGCGAAAAGGTATTTTTAACATCTAAAACCATATTTTCAAATTTTGATGTTGGCGAAGCTGATAATTAACAGCTTTGACAAACAAATTTAATTTAGTGTTCAACAAGAATTGGACGTCTAATGTGCACTTTAAATTATTGGATTTTCCCATTCGACTTTTAATTTATCAAATGAAAAGCCGAAATATTTGATTTTACATCACTCGATTTTACATTGGACTGGTTCGGTTCGATCTATCTCTCGACTTTCTCATTCGATTTTAAGGAATGGGACAGAATCTATTTGGATTCGGTTTTTATTTTGGATTTTTCTTTAAGCATGCGCCTGGAACTGTCAAAGCTGTAATTCTAACCTAGCTTTTTTTGCTTTATTTTTTATTTATTGACACTAAATCGAAAAGAAGAATCGAATAGATCTAAAGGTACTTCTACAGAACGTCAAAATGGAATCCAACGAAAATATCGAAATGAAAAATCGATCCTAAATATCTAATAATGTAAGATGCTCTTAAGAGGCGGTAGTTTGAATTTCGATTAATATATTTGAACACGAATTATCTATGACATATATTATTATGACTAGAAAGGTGTTGGATCACAGGTGTCCTACACCTTTCTAATTATTTATAGGACGTAATATGATTATTATGACTGTAACATTTGACCGATGATTACTTGATCAAGTTCGTGATCGGGATTCAAAATACCGGCCCTTAGAAGAAAACGAATAATTTGAAGCAAAATGTGATCAATTTTATTTCTTACATTTCCTTGAAGTCAAACTATAGGTGCAATACTGGCTTTAGAGTCTAGAAACCTGAGGGAGAACCAGGTAATGACGATCTGCTAAACAAATTTTCGTTTTGCATCGGTTCTAGTTCCAGTTAACATAAAAATGACACCCCCGCTGATTTTCTACCAATCAGCTTAATGGTGCGTTCTAATTACAGCTTCTTGCTTCCTGCGTCTGACGTCATTAATTTTCCATTGGTTAGAATTGACAGAAGCAAAATTTAGAAATAACAAGAAGCAATATCTGAAACAAAGCGTTCCCATTGCAGCTTCAAAAAGTAGCTATTTCTGCCCGTCACCGCATATTCCATGTGTCAGTTATAAAAAAATAATTGTTTTTGAATTTGTGCTAAAGTGTAGTATTTAGCATGTATAGCAAAAATATTAAAACAAAATTAGCAATACTTTTGTATTTAAGAAGAAAATGTGCGTCCAGGAAACGAAATAGAAAATTCTGGGTTAGACCAACTCTTAGGAGCCGTAAAACAAATAGTTTTTATTTTACTTTGAATAGAGAGCAAGAATTATCTGAAAATTAAAGTTATTACAATTATTTTCGTATGACAAAATCACAGTTTTTGTTGCTTGTGTCCAAATTAAGGAGCCCCATTGAAAAAGTATATTACATTAGGGGACCCATATCTCCAGAAGAGCAATTGGCAGCAACTCTGAGGTAAAGTATTTTCCAAGCTATTTTCACTGCATTTGTTTTTCGCCTCGCAGAGAATCAAGTAAAGTTTTATAAGTGACCACAGTCATACAAACTAGCCCCACACTGGTTTGCAAACTGTTAATGGTTGGAATTGTGTGCAGTGCCAAATTCAGCCATTAATTTTGCACTGCACACAACAGTTTTCATACCAGTTGGCATTTCTTTTAGAACAGAGCTATAGGTATAATCAAGTGATCACTTGTTCACCTTTCCTTGCTTTGCTCTGCAAGAAATGAACTCTGCATGAAGTGATTTGTCATAAAAATGTGAACCTCAATTTATAAAGAATAAAACTTTATTCATTTTTTTTTGTAGATTTAGCTTCAGGAGACAGCTTGACTAGTATAGCCTATGTTTCGTTAGGCTCGTCTAGGTAAAAGTACAGTTTGTAATCTAGTTCGTGTTGTCTGCAAAGCATTGTGGAAGGTATTATTAGAAGAAGTTTTCCCAAACTATACTGAGGAAAGATGGTTGGAAATTGAATTTAAAGTGGAATATGCCACATTGCATTGGTAGTGTTGATGAAAAGCACATTCAAGTACAGGTCTGAAATTCAAAATACAGAGTCATGAAATTTCTTGATGTCTTCTTTCTGTCTTTATTTATTTTACTTAATCAAGTGTCTTTTTCAGGCTCCCCCCAATAGTGGAAGCACATTTTATAATTATAAAGGTTTCTTTAGTATAGTATTGATGGCTATTTGTGATGCTGATTACAAGTTCATATATGTTGATGTGGGTGCTCAAGGAAGACACAGTGATGGCGGAGTATTTCGAAAAAGTAGTTTTTATGAAAAACTAAAGAAGAATACTCTTAATATTCCACAGCCAAATGTGTTAGAAAATACAAACTTAGTCTTACCATACTATATTGTGGGAGATGAAGCCTTCCCACTTCTGACAAATCTAATGCGACCATATCCAGGTCAGTATCTAGAAGTGAAGAAAAGGCTTTTCAACTACAGGTTAGTTGTTTTTTTTTCTTTTAACATGACTGCCTAACAATATTATCAAATTATAAAATTATTATTTTATAATTATTTTATTGTTTAAGAGTACCTATTATGCTTATTGCCAATTTCATAATCAAGTTTAAAATTCCTTTAATTAAAATAACTTCCAGCATGTGTGATTTTCCCTGATACAAGTTAAATAGAGGTAGCATCTTGATGTCACTTTAAATATGATTATGAAATTTAAATATGATTATGAAATTGGTTTATCCCCATTTGCACCAAGGAATTTTCAAGTACACCTAGTTAAGGCTTCCATTATTTCCATGGTTACTTATGCTAATAGCTATGGTTTGGGAACCCCTAACTTTAAGTTTACCTTAATTTGCAGAGAAATTAAAAAAATGTGTAATTTGTTCTATTCAATTTGAACACCCTGTATTTGGAAAACAAAATGGATTTTGACAAAGGTGTATATAAACTTTTTTTTATTTTGACTTCATCTGTCGCATGATACGATGCATGGCACTTTTTTTAATGTCACCTTGTATACGTACAATAATTGTATCTGCTTGTGACACTTATATTTCATAAACATTTATTTTTAGACTAAGCCGAGCAAGGCGCACCATTGAAAATAGCTTCGGAATTCTAGCAAACAGGTGGCGAATTTTTCGAAAACCCATAATTGCGTCTGTGGAATCTATTGAATATATAGTTTTGGCTTGTGTTGCCTTAAATAATTGGTTGATTATAAGTGGCCAAACTGAAAACCAGACCTATGCGGGCACAGCAATGAACCTGACTGATCCAGAAGTTGCATTCAGAAATATTAGAGGTGCAAGAGGTAACATGTATAATCATGAAGCCTCCATTATACGTGATGATTTAGCAGAATACTTTATGGGACCTGGGCAAGTACCTTTCCAATGGGACAAAATTTAAATATTATTGATGGAGATTGGAGATGATATAGTTTAACAAATAAAAAAACAAAGTACTGAAGTAACAAGTATTTTATTTAATACCTACATAGAACATATTGGCTTTTAATAAAGTTGTAGTGGAAAAGATATTTGTGCCCATAAGTATTATAACTGAGTAGGTATTTGAGATCTAATGTGGACAATGAAATGTGTGACAATATTACAGTAAAGTTACTAAAAACGAAAGATAAATCAACAATATTTTCAGGCAGATATTATATACATTAACTCATTAACAAAACATTAAATACTATTAGAAAAGAGAAAAGACCTTGAGATGTAAACTCAGAATAATTTGTTAGTCATTATCATCACTTAGCATCCCTTGGTATGCTTTTTGTAATAATTCAACCTCCAGTTTTGCCCGTTTATTAAGTGGCAAGGAGTCCAAAATATCAGACAATCTTAAGCATATAGGATTTATTTTGGGAATGAGGGTAGCAGCAGCTGGAGCTGGATCACTTGTCTTTGAGTTTTCTTGCAATGTTTTGAGAATTTCCATGTCAATATCAATTTTTCTTTTTCGTTTGCCTGGTTAGTGTTCTTTTTGAGTGACACTCTCCAAACTAGATTCTGTTGACTGCTGGGATACTTCAGAATCATGACTTTGCTGCTCATAAAATTTCCAACTTGCCTTTTTTGGAATAGCACCACTACCAGATGGTACATACGGGTTTATGTCAGCCTTGATCTTAAAATAATAGTCCTTCAGCCCTTTCCACTTTTTTTGTAATGTTGCAATTGAATAACCAAACTTTAGATTTTTTTAGATTTCTAACCATAACTTCTCCTTTATCAATTTAGACCTATGTGTTAATGGCAAGTGATGATCCTACAATGCTGGCCGTTCTGCGACTAGCTCTATAAGTTTTTCTTCAAGAGAAATTGTGATTGCTGGCAGCTCTACTGGGAGGAGAAATATTACTTTCCAATAAAGATTCATTATGTTTCGAATCGTCTTGAAAACATGGATGGCTCAAAAGTTGTTCCGTAGTCAGATTTTTATTGCAGTTGCCACATAAGTACTAAAAAAGAAATTAAGAAATAGAAATATTTCTGGCAGAACAAGCCCTATCTAATACAAAAAAACTTTATAAACAGCTCAAATTAATTAAACAAAAACTGTGGTCCTAGGACTCCTAGGTATGGTTTTTAAAGTTTGGGCCAGGAGTGGTCAAGGTACCAAAAGCTCAAGTTTAAAAGATGTTTTGGTTTTGGATGTTTATTGCCTATAAAGGTAAAATAATTAACTAAACAAACCTGTTCTACATCCATTTTGCACACTTTTAGAAAGCTTACAAAGTAAAGGTGTTTTGCGAACCGTTTATTGTTTTTCTGTGTCAAACGCACAAAATAGAAGCAAGAAGTTGAAAATTTTTAACTTTTGGCGGGCTGTCATTTTCAAATATGGCTTCTACCAATAGAAAATTAATGACGTCAGACGCAGGAAGTAAGAAGCTGTAATGAGAACGCACCTTAAGGAAACAGAGCGTTCCCATTGCAGCTTCAAAACCTAGCTATTTCTGCCAGTGTCACCTGCGTGTCGTATGTCGGTCATTTGCAATTTTTAAAAATAGAATTTGATGTTATTATTACAAAAATTCTAAAAAAATTATCGTTTTTGAATTTGCTCTAAAGTGGAGTTCACTTTCGTAGTATCCAGAAAACTTACTAGTTTTGGTCACTACATTTCAGTATTTAGCATGTATATTATATAGTAAAAATATAAAAAAATAGGAGTGGTCAAGGTACCAAGGGCTCAAAATTAAAAGATGTTTTGTTTTTGGATGTTTATTGCCTTTAAAGGTAAAATATAATTAACTAGCAAACCTGTTCTAGATCCATTTTGCACACTCTTTCTCTGAAGTTTTAATATTTTAAACGATTACAAAACAAAGGGGTTTTGCGAACCGTTTATTGTGTTTCTGTGTCAAACGCACAAAACAGAAGCAAGAAGTTGAAAATGTTTAACTTCTGGCGGGCTGTCATTTTCAAATATGGCTTCTACCAATAGAAAACTTAATGACGTCAGACGCAGGAAGCAAGAAGCTGTAATGAGAACGCACCTTTAGTCATTTTTGTTTCGCACCGGTTCTGGTTGACGTAAAAATGTTAGAACAGGTGATTTTGTTATTTTATTTATGTGTTGTTGATGTGGTGATTTTTCTGGAGGATCCCCATGCCTAATTTACAGTGTTGCCAATTTTAAATTATTGCCCAGAATCTAACGAGAAAATGACAAAATCACATTTTTTATCGACAAGACGCGATTTAGCCTTTACGTCTGTATTAATCTCGGTTTGTAGTTGCCTGAACCTGAACCTTCTCACTCTGCATCTGAGTCCCACAATTCCGGGTGAACCGAGATTAGGATACGTCAAAGGGCATTTTCCAAGCTTTCTTTATAAAGCGAAGGTACAAATTTAAATAAAGAAAACCTTATTTGGTATTAAAGAAAACGTTTAGTGACAATTTATGTATCATTGTTACACATTAATACATAAATAGATACATTTGATTTGACTTTTTTTTTCTAACAATAGAAAAAATATCAGTTTGGCACCGCCGCTTCCAGCTGGTCGTCAGGACAACGGCGTCTTACTTCTTACCTCTCGCTAACTTTCTATACCGCAGACCGCTTTTGCGGTAACCCTGAGGTTCCTTTCAGGTAAGGTATGAGGTATTGTCTTCAGGTTGCTATGAAGCGTACAAACTCAGGTCAATAACAAAGTAAAGATCAATTCAATTATGTACAGGGTCCTTCCGGTTTAACGAGCCTATTTATAGAAAGACCTACTTAGGATTTGAAAAGAACAAAAAATCCAAAAAAATTGTATTTTGTTAACAATATCTCCAAAGTTTACATTCTTTAGCTAATATATTCAACAAAAAGGTTTTTATCAAAGAGGTTCTTTTATTTTAGAAGTACCTGCTAAATAGGTATCAAAGTCAGATAAAAAAACCCTGTGATTGCTGAACCAACTGTTCAACCTCCGCTTATTGTCAAATTTATGAACTATGTCAACTGATTTTTTCGCATTGCTGATCTAAATATTCTGCAAAATACGCTCGAGCCATGCTAGAAGACGGAGAAATTCTACGTTACGTGCCCAATTGGTGGAACCCATATGCCCCAAACGTTGGGCAAAAGGATCCTCAAAAGAAGCAGAAAGTTATAATAATCATAAAGATAATTCTTGCCGTGCTCACCATGGCTGGCGGGGCCACTTTGGCTTTGTGCATTAACGTTTGGACGTAAGTATATACCTATATAGGTTTTGTTAACTAAGTTAATAGAGTCCTTAATTTCACTATTTGATTTTTTAACAGCCGATTTCATTGTCGGCAGTAAACTCACACTGCCACCTGGTTAAGAAGATAATTAATTCGGTTTTTAATTTTTATTTAACGAATTTTGTCGTAGTTACTCTAGACATCCATTTAACTTCCTGGGACGGATTAAAACAATAAAAATTAAAAATGGAAGGAGGAACCAAGAAATGGCATAATTGTACTAATCCCTTTTTTATTTTTTTTTCAGTTTTTCTAGAGGTCGTGAAATGCCAGTCGCTCGTGTAGAGTAAGTATAAAACATATTGTTCATTTTTGACCCAAAAACTTTTATAAATTAAAATTTTATGTTTAAAAAAAACAAAATGTCATCACTGCTACAAAGATCATTGAAAAAGTCACTATAACCAAGTTTAGGAATTCGATAATATGGCTAATTCCTAGCAGAAATAACAAAAGGGTCTTTAGGTTGATTTAAAATCAGCCAACTCATCAAATTTCGATTATCTATCTAGCCAGTAAAGCAAGTTAGAGCAGAAAAAAGTCAAAATGAAAATTTTGTTTCTCTAAAAAAATAAAAAATCGTCATCAGTTCATAGATCGGTGAAAAAGTCACTATCGACAAGTTTATGAACTCGATAATACGGCTCATTCCTAGCAGAAACGCAGAAACAATAAAAGTGTTGAATTAAAATCAGTTAGGTTCAAATTTCGATAATCTATTTACGTCAGTAATGCAATTTTCAGCATTGAATCATAAATTCGATAATTCTTTCATCACTAATTCAGCTTAAAAAAACGTAAAGAATGAAATTTTATGAGTTTCTAAATTTTCAAATTTGATCGTTCATAACTTTAGAACGACTGGACCGACTGTAGTAAATCTAACGGTTTTTTGGTATTCTTCATTTCTAATTTCGCTTAGAATACCTCCTTCTCTGAACAAGTTGGTGAGGAGCGTGCTTTCATAAATCAGTCGTCTCTTCAAATATCGATAATTTATTTGCATCAGTGAAGCAATAATTTTAAGTATTGAGGCATAAATTCGATAATTTTCTCATCGCTAGTTGAGTTTAAAAAAAAACGTAGAGTGTGTAGAAATTTTATGAGTATCTAAATGTTCACATTTGATCGTTTATAACTTTAGAACGAGTGTACCGATTGGAGTAAATCCAACGGTTTTGTGGTATTATTGATTTCAATTTTCGCTCGGAATGGCTCATCTTCTGATCAAGATGGTGAATGCGCTTTCCTCTTCATAAGTTAGTCAGCTCTTAAAATTTCGATAATTTTCTCATCTTTATTTCAGTTAAAAAATAACGTAAAAAGTAAAAAATTAAATTTTATGAAATTCTAAATTTTCAAATTTGATCGCTTATAACTTTAGAACGAGTGGACCGATTGGAGTAAATCCAATGGTTTGGTGGTATTCTTGATTTCTATTTTCTTTTTTCTACTTTATGGTGAATGCGCTTTGGTCTTCATAAGTTAGTCAACTCTTAAAATTTCGATAATTTTCTCATCTCTATTTCAGTTAAAAAAAAACGTAAAGAGAAAAAAATAAATTTTATGAATTTCTAAATTTTCAAATTTGATCGTTTATAACTTTAGAACGAGTGGACCGATTGGAATAAATCCAACGGTTTTGTGGTATTCTTGATTTCTATTTTCGCTCGGAATGACTCATCTTCTGATCAAGATGGTGAATGCGCTTTGGTCTTCATAAGTTAGTCAACTCTTAAAATTTCGATAATTGTCTCATCTCTATTTCAGTCAAAAAAAAACGTAAAAAGGAAAAAATTAAATTTAATGAGTTTCTAAATTTTCAAATTTGATCGTTAACAACTTTAGAACGAGTGGACCGATTGGAGTAAATCCAACGGTTTTGTGGTATCCTTGATTTCTATTTTCACTCGTAATGACTCATCTTCTGATCAAGATGCTGAATGCGCTATGCTCTTCATAAGTCAGTCAACTCTTAATATTTCGATAATTTTCTCATCTCTATTTCAGTTAAAAAAAAAAAAACGTAAAAAGTAAAAAAAAAATAAATTTTATGAGTTTCTAAATTTTAAAATTTGATCGTTTAAAACTTTAGAACGAGTCGACCGATTGGAGTATATCCAACGGTTTTGTGGTATTCTTGTTTTCTATTTTCGCTCGGAATGACTCATCTTCTGATCAAGATGGTGAATGCGCTTTGCGCTTCGTAAGTTAATCAACTCTTAGAATTTCGATAATTTTCTCATCTTTATTTCAGTTAAAAAAAAAACATAAAAAGGAAAAAAATAATTTTATGAGTTTCTAAATTTTCAAATTTGATCGTTTAAAACTTTAGAACGAGTGGACCGATTGGAATAAATCCAACGGTTTTGTGGTATCCTTGAATTCTATTTTCACTCGTTGGTGAATGCGCTTTGTTCTTCATAAGTCAGTCAACTCTTAAAATTTCGATAATTTCCTCATCTCTATTTCAGTTAAAAAACAGAACGTAAGAAATAAAAAAATAAACTTTATGAATTTCAAAATTTTCAAATTTGATCGTTTATAAGTTTAGAACGAGTGGACGGATTGGAGTAAATCCAATGGTTTGGTGGTATTCTTGATTTCTATTTTCGCTTGGAATGACTCATCTTCTGATCAAGATGGTGAATGCGCTTTGCTCAGCATAAGTTAATCAACTCCTAAAATTTTGATAATTTTCTTATCTCTATTTCAGTTAAAAAAAAACATAAAACGGAAAAAATTACATTTTATGAGTTTCTAAATTTTCAAATTTGGTTGTTTATAACTTTAGAACGAGTGGACCGATTGGAATAAATCCAACGGTTTTGTGGTATCCTTGATTTCTATTTTCACTCGTAATGACTCATCTTCTGAACAAGATGGTGAATGCGCTTTGTTCTTTATAAGTCAGTCAACTCTTAAATTTTCGATAATTTCCTCATCTGTATTTCAGTTAAAAAAAAACCAAGATGGTGAATGCGCTTTGCGCTTCGTAAGTTAATCAACTCTTAGAATTTCGATAATTTTCTCATCTTTATTTCAGTTAAAAAAAAAACATAAAAAGGAAAAAAATAATTTTATGAGTTTCTAAATTTTCAAATTTGATCGTTTAAAACTTTAGAACGAGTGGACCGATTGGAATAAATCCAACGGTTTTGTGGTATCCTTGAATTCTATTTTCACTCGTAATGACTCATCTTCTGATCAAGATGGTGAATGCGCTTTGTTCTTCATAAGTCAGTCAACTCTTAAAATTTCGATAATTTCCTCATCTCTATTTCAGTTAAAAAAAAGAACGTAAGAAATAAAAAAATAAACTTTATGAATTTCAAAATTTTCAAATTTGATCGTTTATAACTTTAGAACGAGTGGACCGATTGGAGTAAATCCAATGGTTTGGTGGCATTCTTGATTTCTATTTTCGCTTGGAATGACTCATCTTCTGATCAAGATGGTGAATGCGCTTTGCTCAGCATAAGTTAATCAACTCCTAAAATTTTGATAATTTTCTTATCTCTATTTCAGTTAAAAAAATAACATAAAAAGGAAAAAATTACATTTTATGAGTTTCTAAATTTTCAAATTTGGTTGTTTATAACTTTAGAACGAGTGGACCGATTGGAATAAATCCAACGGTTTTGTGGTATCCTTGATTTCTATTTTCACTCGTAATGACTCATCTTCTGAACAAGATGGTGAATGCGCTTTGTTCTTCATAAGTCAGTCAACTCTTAAAATTTCGATAATTTCCTCATCTCTATTTCAGTTAAAAAAAACGTAAGAAATAAAAAAATAAACTTTATGAATTTCAAAATTTTCAAAATTGATCGTTTATAACTTTAGAACCAGTGGACCGATTGGAGTAAATCCAATGGTTTGGTGGTATTCTTGATTTCTATTTTCGCTTGGAATGACTCATCTTCTGATCAAGATGGTGAATGCGCTTTGCTCAGCATAAGTTAATCAACTCCTAAAATTTTGATAATTTTCTCATCTCTATTTCAGTAAAAAAAAAAAAACATAAAAAGGAAAAAATTACATTTTATGAGTTTCTAAATTTTCAAATTTGGTTGTTTATAACTTTAGAACGAGTGGACCGATTGGAATAAATCCAACGGTTTTGTGGTATCCTTGATTTCTATTTTCACTCGTAATGACTCATCTTCTGATCAAGATGCTGAATGCGCTATGCTCTTCATCACATATTTCAGTTAAAAAAAAAACGTAAAAAGTATAAAATAAAATTTTATGAATTTCTAAATTTTCGTTTATAACTTTAGAACGAGTGGACCGATTGGAGTAAATCCAATGGTTTGGTGGTATTCTTGATTTCTATTTTCGTTCGGAATGACTCATCTTCTGATCAAGATGGTGAATGCGCTTTGCCCTTCATAAGTTAGTCAACTCTTAAAATTTCGATAATTTTCTTATCTCTATAGTTAAAAAAAATACAAGATGGTGAATGCGCTTTGCTTTTCATAATTTAGTCAACTATTAAAATTTCGATAATTTTCTCATCTCATATTTCAGTTAAAAAAAAAACGTAAAAAGTATAAAATTAAATTTCATGAATTTCTAAATTTTCGTTTATAACTTTAGAACGAATGGACCGATTGGAGTAAATCCAATGGTTTGATTGGTTGGTGAATGCCAAACCAATTCTTCTGATCAAGATGGTGAATGCGCTTTGTTCTTCATAAGTCAGTTAACTCTTAAAATTTCGATAATTTTCTCATCTCTATTTCAGTTAAAAAAAACGTAAAAAGTAAAAAAAGTTAATTTTCAAATTTGAGCGTTTAAAACTTTAGAACGAGTGGACCGATTGGAGTAAATCCAATGGTTTGGTTGCATGCTTGATTTCCATTTTCGCTCGGAATGACTCATCTTCTGATCATGATGGTGAATGCGCTTGCCCTGCATAAGTTATTCAACTCTTAAAATTTCGATAATTTTTTCATCTCTATAGTTAAAAAAAACAAAGATGGTGAATTCGCTTTGCTTTTTCATAATTTAGTCAACTATTAAAATTTCGATAATTTTCTCATCTCATATTTCAGTTAAAAATAAAGACGTAAAAAGTAAAAAATAAAATTTTATGAATTTCCAAATTTTTGTTTATAACTTTAGAACGAGTGGGTCGATTGGAGTATATCCACCGGTTTTGTGGTATTCTTGATTTCTATTTTCTCTAGGAATGACTCATCTTCTGATCAAGATGGTAAATGCGCTTTGCTCTTCATAAGTCAGTCAACTCTTAAAATTTTGATAATTATCTCATCTCTATTTCAGCTAAAAAAAAAACGTAAAAAGTAAAAAAATTAAATTTCATGAGTTTTTTAATTTTCCAATTTGATCGTTTAAAACTTTAGAATTAGTGGACCGATTGGAGTAAATCCAACGGTTTTGTGGTATTCTTGATTTCTATTTTCACTCGGAATGACTCATCTTCTGATCGAGATGGTGAATGCGCTTTGCTCATCATAAGTCAGTCAACTCTTAAAATTTCGATAATTATCTCATCTCTATTTCAGCTTAAAAAAACCGTAAAAAGTAAAAAAAAAAATTCATGAGGTTTTAAATTTTCCAATTTGATCGTATAAAACTTTAGAATGAGTGGAACAATTGAATTAAAACCAACGGTTTTGTGGTATTCTTGATTTCTATTTTCACTCGGAATGACTCATTTTCTGATCAAGATGGTGAATGCGCTTTGCCCTTCATAAGTTAGTCAACTCTTAAAATTTCGATAATTTTCTCATCTCTCTTTGAGTTATAAAAAAAACAAAGATGGTGAATGCGCTTTGCTTTTCATAATTTAGTCAACTATTAAAGTTTCGATAAGTTTCTCATCTCATATTTCAGTTAAAAAAAAAACGTAAAAAGTAAAAAAATTTATGTTATGAATTTCTAAATTTTCGTTTATAAGTTTAGAACGAGTTGACCGATTGGAGTAAATCCAATGGTTTGATTGGTTTGGTGGTATTCTTGATTTCTATTTTCGCTCGGAATGACTCATCTTCTGATCAAGATGGTGAATGCGCTTTGTTCTTCATAAGTCAGTCAACTCCTAAAATTTCGATAATTTTTCATCTCTATTTCAGTTAAAAAAAAAACGTAAAAAGTAAAACATTAAATTTTATGAATTTCTAAATTTTCAAATTTGATCGTTTACAACTTTAGAACGAGTGGACCGATTGGAGTAAATCCAATGGTTTGATTGGTTTTGTGGTATTCTTGCTTTCTATTTTCGCTCGGAATGACTCATCTTCTGATCAAGATGGTGAATGCGCTTTCGTCCTCATAAGTTACACAGCTCTTAAAATTTCGATAGTTTTCTCATCTCTATTTCAGTTAAAAGAAAACGTAAAAAGTAAAAAATTTAATTTTATGAATTTCTCAATTTTCGAATTTGATCGTTTATAACTTTAGAACGAGTGGACCTATTGGAGTATATCCAACGGTTTTGTGGTATTCTTAATTTCTATTTTCAACTATAAAAATTTCGATAATTCTCTCATCTCATATTTCAGTTAAAAAAAAACCGTAAAAAGTGAAAAATAAAATTTTATGAATTTCTAAATTTTCAAATTTGATCGTTTATAAATTTAGAACGAATGGACCGATTGGAGTAAATCCAATGGTTTGCTGGTATTCTTGATTTCTACTTTCGCTGGGAATGACACATCTTCTGATCAAGATGGTTAATGCGCGTGTTTTCACAAATCAGTTATCTCTTCAAATATTGATAATTCGATACTAAACCATCGTCAGTGATGAAGTGAAATGTATTAATGAAAAGAAAAACGAAGTAAACTTGTTAAACTCACCACTTTTTCGAACTTACTTCGAACGGATTAATTGAATTTTTTCCTGCATAAAACAGCTTCGTATAGACTATAGGAATAAGCTCTCCTCAATTATAGTGAAGGTTCTACAACACCGGTGTCTGTTCCTACTCTAAAACCCCAAAAAGGCAAAGCCAGACGCCTTGATGTTGATATCCCTGAAGAACCTGTAACGTTTAGCGCCTCGAGTACCTTAAAAACCATGAGAATGTTGATACTTACCACCCGCAAGAAGAACAAGAAATAAGAAAAGGAATTTTTTTGAAGAGCCGCCTGTTTTAACAATTTTTTTACTTTTTTTATTAATGTTGTCAGTTAGACCTTTCACTATATTTAGTTTCTAATTTTTTTAATAATATAAAGTTACTTTCTTTTTAAATTATTTTATTGGGATAAACAAATGTATTAAGGTAATTTTATTAGTGTTCTGAACTAACCTGACCTAGTGAAATGTTTTTTATTGCCAACAGCAATATCGTATATCCGGATAGGGAGGGAAGCCGGAATTACTTGAGGCTTGCTCGGCCCTGAAATAAAGACAAAATAAGGTTGTAGATAATACATAACTGCCACCCAAGCCCTTACCCGATGAGGGTCGCTGTTGCGGCTCTTCAAATTGGCTAAGAATATTTTCAGGAATATTCCCATCCTCCTCACCTGGTGGATGTGCTAAAGCACCGCAAATATTTTGAATTTTACCCTAAAATGCACAATAATCACTAGGATAGAGTTTAGGAAAATAATCAATTGTCCACGCTTACCTGAAAGGCACGCATCAGCCACCTAAAAGGTGAAAACTTGTTGAATACCTCCATTGAAATGTAAGGTTTGTCCCCTATTATTGCTATCACGCTAGGGCCGTACGTTTTAGCAGCAAATCGTGCAGGCTTAAAGAGCTGAGTAACAAACTGAAAAATATTCGGTGGTAGATTATCAAGGCCCGGTAATGGGGGCTGGAAACGGTCAGGAAAGCTCAGATTCGGTTCATCGAAATTTGTCAGTTGGGGGGTGGCACCATCTGCTTCATGCTGACCATCATAAGGCTTTGGGGTAGCTGAGTCAATTGCATTCGTGCTAGTGATGATGGTGTCGTCTTCTGATTTTACAAGAGAGTTGCCTAAAACCTGAATTAAGGTCTGTTAGAACAAAAAGAGTGAAACTGGTAAAAAAATAGTTTTACTTACTTGAACTAGTAGACACAATATATGGAATTTAGTTAGAAACATGTTGATTTAAAACTTACATGTGCGAACTGCAACAATTTAGTTGCTTCCCACGTTTTATAACTATTTACTGCTAGGACCCTCCATCACTTAAACTTTCCTATACCCTGATTATGATTTAAAAATTTGGAAATATGGTCATTATATCGCTTATTTGATGTCATATGAATAATTGCGCACTATTATAACTATTATTTAAAAACACCGCGATCAATTAGCATAGATTATATGGAAATTTAGCCCTTATAGGTAGCGCACATTATTTAATTTTATATATTTCAAAATACAACACGTATTAGTATTAATAATTGAGTATTATGTGGGATAACAAGTTAGTCAGCAGAAATCTTGAGTTAGTTTGTTTATGGTGTGTTTTAAGTTGCACGCATTGATTACAAGCCTCATTTTAACTTGTAGGAGATATTCTTAAGAGTTTTGAAAACTTTGAATGAGTTTTACTATGTTTTTGATCAACTTGTCTTTCTCAAAATTAGCATCTTCAAGGTATTATATCAACACTTGACTTTCAGTAATAATTGATAGCAGCTTCATCCAGTTGCGAAAGCGTTTCGGAATATTGCAGGTCTTTAAATGCTATTTTATTTTGTTCTTTTAAGTTGATGTAGATGCTTTCAAGTTGAGCCCTCTGTTGAGGTTCTACCGCAAACTGCAATTGACAGTCTTTGATCCCCTCATCAGTTTTATTAAGTTCTCCTTCAAGAATTTTGTTGCATCCGTGCATTCCGTTGCCAGCTGCTTTCTTAGTTTCATTCCTTCTCATTCCTTCTTCAATGACATTTTTAGGTTTCTTTCTATATCACTGTTCTTGTTCTTCATAGCCTGCACCCAAAGACTACTCGCTCTTATTTTAGATATCTCGTTAACTTCTACAACCTGTGCTTTTCTCATTTTTAAGTCTGATATTGCACTCTTTAGACATCCCTATCAAAATCCTCGAAGCTTTTCGAGACTTCTTTCAGCTGCTTGGTGAGAGCCAGGATTTCGTTGGCTAGTTGGGGATCAAAACCTTCTGACCTTCCCTGCCTATAACTTATAACAACAATATAACCATCATCGAGATTAGATGACATGCAGCAGTATTTATCGAGTATAGCAAGCAATTCTTTGTATTGCTCTTCAAACTTTTTTTAAGTCTAAGGTCTCTGGACATCTCTATAGCTTCCCAAATCTTTCGGTAATCAAATACACCTTTTGCACCAACGTATTTAACTCATAGTTACCTTGCTCACTCAATAATGGAGTATTTTTCACATTTAACTGTTTGACAGTCTTTGATCCCCTCATCAGTTTTATTAAGTTCTCCTTCAAGAATTTTGTTGCATCCGTGCATTCCGTTGCTAGCTGCTTTCTTAGTTTCATTCCTTCTCATTCCTTCTTCAATGACATTTTTAGATTTCTTTCTATATCACTGTTCTTGTTCTTCATAGCCTGCACCCAAAGACTACTCGTTCTTATTTTAGATATCTTGTTAACTTCTACAACCTGTGCTTTTCTCATTTTTAAGTCTGATATTGCACTCTTTAGACATCCCTATCACAATCCTCGAAGCTTTTCGAGACTTCTTTCAGCTGCTTGGTGAGAGCCATGATTTCGTTGGCTAGTTGAGGATCAAAACCTTCTGACCTTCCCTGCCTATAACTTATAACAACAATATAACCATCATCGAGATTAGATGACATGCAGCAGTATTTATCGAGTATAGCAAGCAATTCTTTGTATTGTTCTTCAAACTTTTTTTAAGTCTAAGGTCTCTGGACAACTCTATAGCTTCCCAAAGCTTTCGGTAATCAAAGACACCTCTTGCACCAACATATTTAACTCATAGTTACCTTGCTCACTCAATAATGGAGTATTTTTCACATTTAACTGATTGACAGTCTTTGATCCCCTCATCAGTTTTATTAAGTTCTCCTTCAAGAATTTTGTTGCATCCGTGCATTCCGTTGCCAGCTGCTTTCTTAGTTTCATTCCTTCTCATTCCTTCTTCAATGACATTTTTAGGTTTCTTTCTATATCACTGTTTTTGTTCTTCATAGCCTGCACCCAAAGACTACTCGCTCTTATTTTAGATATCTCGTTAACTTCTACAACCTGTGCTTTTCTCATTTTTAAGTCTGATATTGTACTCTTTAGACATCCCTATCACAATCCTCGAAGCTTTTCGAGACTTCTTTCAGCTCTTGGTGAGAGCCAGGATTTCGTTGGCTAGTTGGGGATCAAAACCTTCTGACCTTCCCTGCCTATAATTTATAACAACAATATAACCATCATCGAGATTAGATGACATGCAGCAGTATTTATCGAGTATAGCAAGCAATTCTTTGTATTGCTCTTCAAACTTTTTTTAAGTCTAAGGTCTCTGGACAACTCTATAGCTTCCCAAAGCTTTCGGTAATCAAAGACACCTCTTGCACCAACGTATTTAACTCATAGTTACCTTGCTCATTCAATAATGGAGTATTTTTCACATTTAACCACCAAGTTGGCTTTTTAAAGCTTAGTTCTGTAGTTTGATTCTCCGGTCAGCTTTGAATTCGAGGCATCTAAGGCTGCTTAACGAACTTTATTTTAGTTTGTTAGATATGTTCTGAAAGAGTTTTGAAAACTTTGAATGAGTGTTACTATGTTTTTGGTCAACTTGTCTAACTCAAAGTTAGCTTCTTCAAGGTATTATATCAACACTTGACTCTCAGTAATGATTGATAGCAGCTTCGTCCAGTTGCGAAAGCGTTTCTGAATATTGCAGTTCTCTAGTTACTATTTTATTTTGTTTTATAAGTTGATGTAGATGCATTGAAGTTCAGCCTTCTGTTGAGTTTCTACCACAAGCTGGAATTGACAGTCTTTCATCCTCTCATCAGTTTTATTAACTTCCCCTTCAAGCCTTTTGCTGCATCAGGGCATTCAGTTGCTGTCTTAATTTTTTATTTGCGTTTTTTGACCACGCGCACTGGTTTAGGAAATATCCGAACGTTCCTTTGATGTAGCCCAAACTGCCGTAAAATTGTCAACAAAGAACCTGATGATACCTAAAAGTAACTGAAATGTCAAAACGTCTGCAATACTTTATTTCCTATTCGCAAACTTAACAGCTTTTGAAGAATGGTAAAAAACGTGCTAAAATTCATAAATAGATATAAAGTGGTTCCACGAGTACCCATATGAAGGTTCTTATTTATGACGTATTGTTTGTGATTATGAAAAGAATCTACAATTGAAATTTCAGTTTTCTAGCTTTTATTGTTCCTAAAAATGTAATATTTGCCAATTTTGGGTCACCCTATATAGTATCTAAATCAGAAATCAAGGCAGTATTTATAATAAGGTAATAAAACTTACAAAAAATATATTGATAAACAAACATAAAACTACTCGAATTAACGCAATAAATTAATTGATATCGATCTACATGCAAAAATCCTAAAATTTCAGGTTACAACATTTTTTTGGGACACTTTATATTTGTCACTAAACTACTGGAACCAACGAATAAAATCGACTACTATTGATTTATATGGGAAAAATCGATATTTCTGGGCTAAGCTAACAAACCGACCCGAAAACCTAATTTTGGGGATCAAAATTGTGCATTTCAGCCTTCAACAGCTTCTATCGCGTTTAATGATTTATCAAAAAATCTATACGAGGAGCCAAAAAAGTAGAATAATTTTAGTGTTTTTTAACAATTTGTGGATAAAATGGCGAAGGAATTATTTCGCAGTAAATACTCATATTTGACAACGCCAGGCTCCCTGCATAATTAAAATTGCTTTCATTGCTAAGTTTTGATAACGCTTTCATCGCCTATATCTAACATTTTATTCTGCCTTGTCTACGTACTAAATAATCCACCCTTTCTATGTAAAAGACACACTGCTTATGGACCTTTTCTGTATTATTAGCAACATAATTTTTTGAGCCACCCTATACTATCTAAAACAGAAATCAACGTGCTGTTCATTATAAAATGACTGGAAGGAACAAATAAAATCGATTGCTATAGATTTAAATGACACATATCGAAAACATCATGTTAAACATATTATGGAGGTCTCAAACCGGCCCAAAAACCTAAATTTTGAGATGAAAATCGTGCCTTGCCGCCTTTAACAGCTGATATCTCGTTTGGTTGAAGATTTATCAGAAAATCTAGAAGAAGAGCTAAGGAAGGAGGAGAATAGAGTTACACGCAGAGCCCATTTTCGAAGCTCTGCCTAGAACAGTAACTGAGCAAGGGAGGCCCAAAAATAGGTGCAAATTTTGCACTTTTTTAAAATTTTCTCTAAAACCGGGAAAGCTAGCTTTTTTCTGACACATCCATCTGATAGCCTTTAATGACCTCTTCATACCTCATATCAACCTGCATATCGAAAAACATTACCGTTTCCAAGATAAAGGCAAAAATGTAAACATTTCAAAATTTTGAAGTAAAAATTTTCAGCCAATATCGATTAATTGTCATAGATTTTATAAAAAAATAGTCTCATATGAAAGAGGGTAAAAAAATATATATTAAAATCTAAAAAATTGCAATTTTGGAATTTTCAGTAATTTCCTTTCACATCAAAATTGCGCCCAAAACGCATTTCAATACTTATATCTTATATCTATATAATTCAAAAACTAAACATGGTGTAACGATGCGATTGATATCAGTGGATAGAACATTCTCGACAACAAAATATCTGCTAAATTTGTCAAGGTTTTTAATTTAGTTGGCGTAATGTTAACATTACTTATGTAATTTTTAGAAAATTTTCACATCCTATAAGACCGCTATTAAACTAAAGAAAATGGTAATTAACGTTCTGAGCAGTATTTGAGACGACTCACACTTAATTGAAACACTGTTATTCTATTGTCATAAATGGCTTTGCTATAAAATGGCAAATGTAACTCTACCACTATCAATGAGAAATTTAATCAGTTAAATCTCGGAATTTATTGCAAATGAATTTTTAATATATAGCGGACTTACAAATTAACTATATTACTCGGAATAGAAATTTAGAAAAAAAATAAGTAAAATATTTTTGCAATTATAGATTGATCTCTATAGCTGATTTTCGGGCAACCGGATTGAAGGAAGACTAATTCAATCGGATTTGTCAAAAATCATCTGTCCTAATAATGTTCATGTAATTAATTAGGCAGTCCAAGGACCTGTCGAAGTCATCTGTGGATATTTTTGTAAGGACAAACAACTCTTTTTTATCATTTCTTTTTATGAGGTTTTGTACGTTTTTAATTAATATGACCACAAAAAAGATCTAAAAAGTAACACAAAGTTGAAAAAAACTGGATTGAAATCGTACAAACCCACAAAAAAAAGCAATGATAAACAAGGGTTGTTTGTCCTAACAAAAATTTTCACAGATGACTTTGAAAAGTCGTTAGACTCCCTGATGGATATACAAAAATGATCCAGATGAGAGACAAAACGTTAATAGTAGGATGTCTTTTGGAACAAACGTAGAAATTTGTGCCCTCTGTATAATCCATTGGGCAGCCTTTGGATTAGTCTGGGTTCTTAACGGTATATCCATTGGACATGCGGATTTACAAAAATATTAGTCCATTGGATGTCCATAGGATTAGGTTGTGCTCGAAACCAGTATGCAGATGGGTTGATCGACAAATTGGTGACCACCTACACTTGTTTCACTTCGTTCTGGTTTCGATAACCAGCGAGGCACAGAGAACTGAGAGCCATCTGCCATGCAGTATTGGATCTAAAAGATGCTGGTGTCATGATCACGGCCTGAATCACGGTCGCCAATTTGTCGACCAGTCAAAGCTGTACTGATGAGGGATAGACCCCGAAACCAGTATGCAGATGGGTTGATCGACACATTGGTGACCACCTACACCCATCTAATTTATGTTAAGTGTAGTAGCGTCCTTATGTAAATTAGACCGGTAGCAGGTAGAGGAAAAAAAAACTCTATCTTGTATTGAAGAATGCCGACGTTTCGACTAAATTTAGTCTTCTTCAAAGGTATCTGTTATGAAGAGAGATAGTCGTTCATTATATACGAATGGTCCCTCTAGACTCAGGACAGATACTTTATTCAGCCGAGTAAACATCGTACCGCTTCGGTAGTATACTATCAATGATACATCATCATGAAAATATAGATTGACCTTTAACTTACTTTCGACTGAACTCGTAGTTTTTATATATGTTGCTAATTTTATCTAGAATTTTTTTTAGCTTTAAACGCATTTGTTTTTGGACATCATGTTGTTACATGTCAGGTAAAAAATAAACTAAACTAAACAATTTATTTAATTTATTTGCATATGTTTTTGATTTTAAAGGACGTTAAATAAACGCTATCGTAGGGTACCACAGACCACAAAATGAATAGACCTAATTTTTTTAAGGTCTAGCCACTATACTGATGCTTTGCGCCTCTAACTCTCCCTGAAAGTTAAATTAGTATCTTGAGTATCCTTCTTCGATTTTTGACTGGAGTAATTTGAAGGTTTCTTCACCCATTGGTGACTCTAACTCAAGGACATCCTCTTCTTCGTCTTCTTTCAATCACAAACCATACCTATATAGAACGGAAAGTGAAATGTTACACCTTGGCGATACCTTTCAGCGCCATCTGTTAATAGGAAGGCATAGTTTTAGGAATCCTGGCACATTCACCATTTTTAATGCCGCTTTTTGGAAGGCACCACATTATACAGGGTGTTTCAGAAGAAGATTCATGTGATGCAGTTTCATTCTAAGCAAAAATGTTCCTTTATACACTTATATCGGCAGAAGCTTTATGTAGGATATACTCTAATTATATCCCAAATTTATAGGAACTATTTTGCTTAAAAAATATATAGAATAAGATATTGAAGCACATATCTTCTTCCTGAAACAACTTGCTGCTCTATCTAATAGATTAGGGGTATTGTATTTATAGGGAGATGTTTTTGATGTGAATAATCTTAAACAATTTATATTTAACAGCCTACCTGCTATTAATAGTATTAATAGTTTACGGACTATTTAGTACTTATATATTGTGATTGAAGTTAGCAGGATTAAGATAAAAGTGACACCGATATTCTTTTATCTCTTAATAAATACTATAATCTGAATCCAGTTAACTTAAACTGGGATACAAATAAGTAGTGTTTTAAATAAAGTCGCTATTAATATTTCAGTATGTGGTAATTAAATTTTATTTTCTAAAACATACTTGAAAATAACAAAATTATGTGGTATTCTATTTTTTACAAAAACTACAACGTGTCTAACATATTATAAATTTATGTGGTCGAAACTTAAGGGTAGTGACTGCATATTCTATGTAGATTAAAAAAACTATTGGACATTATAGCGTACAACTGCAAAATAAATAATGAAAAATTACTATGCATCCCTGTTTAAACTTATAAAATCAAAAATGTTTCCATATATTTTTAAACTTGCTGTCACGTATAAAGCAAAAATAAATAATTTTTGTACTGGTTTTAGCTGGTAGCATTTACCAGTTTCCATTTTCGGTTATAAGCTTATTTCAAGTTATACTTTTTAAACGAGAAGCATAAAGATAAAAACATAGAAAAGTACTATTAGTAAAATCTCCAAAAATCAATCAGAAAGAAGAGAAAATATTCTTATTTTCTGTTAATTATTTTTCGTTTATTTATGATTCATATCATAATGGAACCAAAGTTTCTTAACACCTTAAGTTAATAGGTAATACGATTATAATTTTATGTGTTTTTAGAGGTCTTCTGTCAAACAGTCTTTGATTTTGAAATCAATAGTCCTGCACAACTTAAATTCCATTAAATTAAAAAGAAAAACATAAAAGTGCTGTGGCATTAACTAAAATTAACTGAAATATAGATAATTCTTACAATTTAGGTATCTAAATATATACAGGTATGTCTTGCAAGTCGTTATTTTACCACAAGTTTAGAAAGGTCGTATTTCAATACTATTTTTCTAAACTTCTGTTTCGAGACACAAGTTTAGTGTACACAAGACAGCATTTCAAAACAAAGAAAAGAGATAAATTCAAATGTGGGTTTTTTCACAAAAATTGTTACACCTAGGGCCGGTAGTTTGAATTTCGAATACTATATTTGAATGCTGATTATCTATGACTTATATTACTTTGACTGTAACATTTGACCGATGATTACTTAGAGGATAGTGGGGGAATACCGGCCCCTTAAGCAAAATCTTACTTAAAAGGAATCTGGAAGGATTAAATGAGAGATAAATCGTTCTTGCACAAAATACTTGTTAATAACAAAGGTTAAAAAGAAATTTGGATTTTTCAAAAATATATGAGAGGACGGTATTACCCCACATATTAAGGGTAATACCAGCCGAGGGATGCAATTACCCAAAACCTCAATGACAGAAATCGCAGATATAGGATTTCCTCTTTTCTCCGTTCGCGTAGTTAATATGAGCCCAACCCGAACAGATAACAAATCTTAACCAGAGTTCTCGGTTTTTCCGAATTCTCCACAAATAATACAAATATCCTCGTCAACCTCAACGTCTGACATTTTTTTTTCCTCCTCACATTCATGGTAAGAGAGTTTAATCTTCTTTCTGAGAGCTATTTTCTGAGGGTTGGCAATGGTGTAGTCTTTCTTGTTGCTCATTGAAGTGTTGATGGTGTTAGGTTCATTATGCGATTCACCGAAAACCTGCTTTTTGACTCTTTTCACTTTCCAATTATCTGAATTATTCAACGTTTTTGCAGCTTTTCCTGTTTTGTCTTTTCCTCTTCTTCCAAAATGTCTTTATTTGGAGTGGACGTAAATATTTCAGAATATTGCCTTTTCCTACTTGTTTTCATTGTTCATTCGGGAACAACCAGGTACTGGGATTATTTTTCTTCAGTTTGTCGATTTTCGTTGTTCCCTCCTTAAATTTTGATTTTTGTCAACTTCTTCCCTTCTTTGTCTTATTTTGTTTTCTATTTCATTATTTCTAGGAAATAACTCACTTAAGTTTTCAGCGGGGACAAAACAATATTAAAGATACCATTTGGGGGTAATACCGGCTATGCGGGTAATACCGACGTTTCGATTGTATATTACAATCTTCTTCAGGGCTACAAATATAAAAAAGAAATTGCACAGCAGGCTTAAAGAATAAATGTAAAATTTGTTCTTAATAAATATAAATATAAACATTTAAAAACTTATTAACATAACAACATAACGTAACAATAGACGATCACTCGTATATGATTTTACTAACCTTTTTTTTTATGTTGAGAACATAGTTGTGTCAATAGAGTTTAGTGCACCAGTACACATAATGGAGGAATTGGAATGGACCAAAATAGGCACTGCCGTCTCGAAATAATTGTAAGCGGCGTCTTTCTTGAAAGAATGCTCGACCAGAAATGTCGGTCGGCCTGAGCATTTTACATTTTTTCTAGTCGATGTAAATTTTAGGAATCTAAATATTTGTTTTTTTTTTTATCTTTTTAATGCTAGAAGTAATTGGAATTGCCAGCTAAGAATGCATATGGTGTAGCTTTGTGTCTATGTTATTTTTGTCTTGTTTTAAATATGTTGAGCATGTGGTTGTAGTAGGTACCCAGTCCCGATGTGTCAGTTCTAAAATTTATTGTTTCATTCAAGGTTATATGGATCATTTCACTGATGTTTCTTTTATAAAAATTCTGTTCTGTTAAAAATCATGGTTGGTAGAGAAATGATGAACCGCTAGGGCGGTCTTTTCATTTCGGTGTTTGTTGGACTCTTTGCAGTCATATCTATGTTGGGATAGTCTGGACTTTAAATACTGCCTAGTTTGGCCCACATAACACGCATTGCAATTTCCACATGGAATCTTATAGACAAGGTTAGAATTAAGTTCTATTGGTGTTTTGTCCTTGAGTTTGGTGAATATGGTACCCACTATTTTAGTATTGTAGAAAGCTAATTGGCAGAGTGGGTTGATTCTGGAGATCTGTTTTTTATTTTTTTCTGATAATCCCTGAATATAGGGGAATTTGAAATATAGTCGTTTAACTTCTTTTTGTTTGGTTTGTTGTTGTTGTTTTAGTGTGTGTTTATATTCATTTATAATTCTATTGATAAGAGTGAGAGGGTAGTTATTATTTAAAAGGATTGACTTTACTTTGTTTTCGTTGTCTTTTGAGATCGAAATTTTTTGAGATGTAGGATGTGACGACAGGTAGTTAACCACTCTGCCAGAAGCTGAAGGTTTCATGTACCAATTAGTTTTAAGAGACCCGTCAATGCTACGAACAATCAACAGGTCAAGAAAAGATATTGTGTTATTTTTCTCCACTTCCATTGTAAATTTAAGCTTAGGATGGAACCCGTTAAAATGTGCCAATAATTGGTATATCGAGCGTTTAGGGCAAGCCAAGATGGTATCATCAACATATAATCTAATAAATGCTAATGGGAACGGGAGTTTATTTGTAACTTCTTCGATTAAGTCATTCATGACTAAATTTGCTAAAATGGGGCTAGCTGGGTTGCCCATAGCGGAGCCATCAAGTTGCTGGTACCACTCTGCGTTAAACCGAAAATCCGTCGAGTGGAGTCGTATATGCTCAAAAAAATCGCCACCTCTTTTTAATTATGGACACTACCAGTTCTTTCGGTATATTCGTAAAAAGTGATACGAAGTTACTTTCTCGAGTTTGAGAGTTTTGTTTTTAAAAAAACTTTATTTCAAATGGAGGATACAATAATAACTGAACTTAAAACTAGGATTAACATATATTCATAAGTTTAATGTTGCTGATGCTGCAACGAGAGAAATCTAGGAAATCCTTGATTAGAACTGCAATGTAACATTTTAATGGGAACGTAACTCCTCCCGACGTAGATGAAAGCACATCCTGTGGTAGTGATTTCAAAAGCTAAATTAAAATTATTAAAATATTTGGTTATTATTTAAATCCATCGGTTCGTTATTTGCATTATTGGATATGGATTGGATTTTCCTAAATCGCTTCTGAAAATATTTAAACAATATGATTAATATGGATAATACAATAAAAATATAAAGTAAAATTGTCCAAACACTTGTTCTTGTAACGTAGACAGTGGTAGACATTTCTTCGAGGTTTCTTCTTTGGTTCTCCAGCTTGGATTGGATCTCTTTGGTCTCTTGTAGGTTGACGAAGTTGAGGTCAATCGCAGGTGGGTTGAATGGTATTGATCGATGCTGATTGGCTCTGGTCAATTCTAGCGAGGGTAAATTAGTTTCGCTAAAGGACAGGCGACTTGGCTTATAAGTTTGGAAGATGATTGATTTTATTTGAACTTTGCATTCAATGGGTACTTCTATTAGATAGGAGCCTAAGAGAGGAAGATTGTCTCTTAAATTTTGGCAGGTTGAAGTACTAACTATCCGATTTGGTACGGTAACGATCCATTTTCCATCGATAATGTTTGTCGATTGGATTTCGTGCAATTGGGTTTCGTAAGGGTGGCAAGAAGTAATATTTGGTGCTTGACTGATTAGTTGAACAGCACATGGTGGATTAGCTTCTAACAGGATACTGTGGGCGTGTCTGCACAGGTACTCATTGGTTGATATTTCGAGACATCTTTGGTCCATATACGAGTATCTGGAGTTGCTCAGTGCAAGGTAAGGTTTATAAGGTATATTAATTATGAATGAACCGTTATTAGGGATTGGTATTGGGTATAGATTAAAATATTGATATACCTCAGTCTCGACAAGTGGAAGCTCTAATATAAAGACAATATTGAAGCCTTTAAGAAAACTTTTAATTTGAATTATTTTTTCGAAACCCAATATATTTTGAATATTGCTACTTAATGGTAGTTTATCTGCGTTTAAATGCGATTCTAACTCTCTTATTTCGCTTAATAATTCATTTGGATTTATTATTGAATTATGAAGAGTGTTTGCTTTAGCAAAAGTTATTGAAATCTCGACTTTATCTAATATGTTATTGATTGATTGATACATCCAAGTTATTTGATTAATAACTGTATGTATTTGAAAATAGTCATGTAGTTGGGTATTATGTAAATCTACCGTTTTAATAGCTTCTTCTATTTGAGAAATTCTGGTTTTTAGGATTTCTTCATTGCTTGTAATATTAGATATTACTTTTTGGAATGCATTGATTGTTGAATTTATTATCATTATTTGATTAATAGCATCAATCTTTAATTTATTTTGACTTTCCGATAATTTTCGGATTTTTTCGTCAATTATTTCTGCATCATTTTGGTCTAAATTACCTGTTATGCTTTTAATGAATGATCCTAAAGGATTAAATAAACCTCGTTTCCGTCTAGAAATTGCACTAGAAGGGGCGATTTGTATAATTAAATTTTCTATGCGTTTTTCTAGGGTATGTAAAGATATAAAAGAATTATGATATTCATTGTAATATTCACTGTCATTTTTTAAGCTAGCTGCAAGTGTTTCAGAATGTCGTTTTAAGGTATAAAATTGGTCGACTAGTGGGTTTAAGTCAATTAGTTGTACAAAGGACCAGTGGTTTGATGTAATTTTAGCTGTTCCTAGTTTAAAGGGTAGTATCCCTGGGTAATTGTTCAGGTCATGGTATTTTATGTCTGTCGCGTGGACGGTCCAGGTCCATCTGGAACAATGGGCATTATTTTAGATTCATTTATATGAATAACTTCCGTATAATTATTTTTCGGATTTTTTATTTCAATTTTATTATTTTCTAACACCGCTGTTAGTACAAAGGGTCCTAAAAATTTCTTTTTACTTTTACCTGTTCTTTGTTGAGATTTCTTATATACTTGAGAACCGATTATTAGGTTCTGATTAGTTTTACTTTGATTGACTTTGTCAATTATTTTTTGTTTTAATTGTTTTGAATCTTCCGTAATTTTATCATATAAAATTTGCGTGTTATTTTTATGATTGTTGATATATTCAGTGTATACATGAGATGGTATAAGATTCATGGGGTCTCGCGAATCTGTGTGTCCTAATACAAGTTCTTGTGGGGTAAAATTCGTACTAGAATGAATTGTATTGTTATAAGCAATAATTGCATACGGCATAATGTTAGTTATATCCGAATTTGGGTCAGATTCTCGTAATATTCTTATGTGTTCTATCAAGGTTGAATGTAGGCGTTCGATAGGTGAATTTGACTCATGGTGATGAGGAGTTGTAAAGTGTATTTTGATATTGTGAGCTTTTAAAAGTCCGTCTACTACTTCGTTTCGAAACTCTGTACCGTTATCTGATACTATTTGTTTCGGAACACCAAAGAATGAAAAGAATTTTATTAGTTGGTCACAACATGATACAGCGTTTCCTGAATATGGAAGTGCTTGTCCGTATTTTGAGAATTTATCTATAAATGTTAAGAATTTTTGTTTTCCTACAATAAATGTATCGATATGTATTATTTCGAAGGGTTTACTTGGTGTTTCAGTCAGTACTAAGGGTTGATCAGGTGGTCTTCTGTTATATTTTGACCTCTGACATATTTCGCAATTATTAATATAATTTGTGGTATCTTTTTTCAAAGATTTCCAATAATAGTTGGATCTTAAAAATTTTAATGTTTCTTCTATTCCGCGATGGTTTGTTTTTCCTTCATGACGAAATTTAATAATCATTGTTCTTTCGTCTTCATCGACATTATTAACTAGTTTGGTACATTCAATAAGTTTTAAATTTCTAAAGTGATTAGTCATGCATTGTTGGAAATAAGGACGTAATTCTTTAGAAAGAAAATAAATATAAGTTGTTTTATTATTTAAATATTCTTTTAAAACTCGTGTAATTGTTTCAATATTTGTAGGCAATGTTGCTTTTAAAATTTGATGTCCGTCAAAAGTTTCATGGTCTATTTTGACATAAGTATCGTAAGGTGATTTTTTAACAATTATTTGATGTGGTTTGTTGTTAATTATTTCGTCTAATAATGTCATTTCAGAATAATTTTCTGTCGCATTAGTTGTGTGAACAGTGTTATCTGTGAATGGGGGTCGAATTTGAATATTTTCGAGGATTTTTATTTTCGGGGATTGTGTTTTATTTGTACTTTGTTCGAGTTCCGCTATAGTTTCGGCAATAGCTTCATTGGTTAATACAGTTGGATCAAAATTGTTATTTAAAAATTGACTAATATCGTCATCGATATCACCAGGACAGTTAGCAATTGATTCCGTTTCTAAAGCATTTAGTTGTATTCTTGACAGTGCGTCTGCGTTCGTATTTTGTTTACCTTTTTTATATATAATTTGGTAATCGTACTCTTCAAGTTTTAATCTCCAGCGTACTAGTTTACTATTTGGTTCTTTTAAATTAAATAACCAAATCAAAGGACGATAGTCAGTTCGTCACGATAGTAGAGATAGGGTCTAAAATACTTACAGGCCCATACGATGCCTAAAAGTTCTTTTTCTATAGTAGAGTACTTTTGTTCGGTTTCGTTTAAAGTACGAGACGCGAATGCTATTGGTTGATCGTGTGGAGGGTCACCTTGTGATAATACGGCGCCAAGGGCTACATTAGAGGCGTCTGTAGAAAGGACAAAAGGTTTTGAAAAATCTGGATATTTAAGAATTGGTGCATGAATGAGCAATTCTATAAGATGTTTAAAAGATTGTATGAAGGCTGGTGAATGTTCAACTTTAGTTCCTTTTTTAAGACATAAAGTGAGGGGTTTTGTGATTTTTGCAAAATCTTTGATAAACCTACGATAATATCCTGCTAATCCTAAGAAAGATTTTATTTCTTTTTGGGTTCTTGGAATTGGAAAGTTTTTAACTGCAGTAACTTTATCGGGGTTTGGTTTAACACCTTCATGAGTGATTTTGTGTCCCAAATAGGCTACTTCCTTATGTAAAAATTCGCTCTTGTCTAGTTGAATTTTGAAATTAGATTGTCTAAGGCGTTCAAAAACTGCTCTTAACCTCTCTAAATGTTCTTGAAGTGATGTTGAAAAAATTATTATATCGTCTAAATGAACTAGACAGATTTCATTTTGAAAACCACGTAAAACGTTGTTCATTACTCTCTGAAAGGTCGACGGTGCATTTTTAAGTCCAAAAGGCATACGCCGAAATTCGTAATGTCCCGTATCCGTTGAGAAAGTTGTCTTAGGTATATCAGAAGGATCCATTTCTATTTTGTGAAAACCATTTGCTAGATCGAGTGTCGTGAAATATTGGGCTCTTCCTAATTTATCTAAAATGTCAGTTATATTAGGGAGTGGAAATTTGTCGTCAATCGTTTTATCGTTGAGTTTACGATAATCTATAACTATCCGCCATTTGCGTTTTCCTGATGCGTCTAACTTTTTGGGTACAATCCAAATAGGACTGCTCCAAGGAGATGTTGATTCTTGAATAATACCATTTTGTAACATTTTAGACATTTGGGAATTAACCTCTTGCTTATGAATATGGGGGTAACGATATGTTCTAGTGAATATTGGTGATTCATCAGTTAGATTGATTTTATGTTTAATTTGATTAGTAAAAGTAAGTGGAGTATTTTCGCAGTAGAAAATGTCTCTATATTCATAACATAAGTCTCGAATAGCTTTGTATTCTTCTTTATTACAATGTTGTAAACGTACATTTTTTAGATTTTGTTTTTGCAGATTATCAAAATATTGATTTATTTCAGAATCGGTTTCCATTTTTTCTATGAAATTGATTTCTGTTTCGTCTATTATTTCGATATCTAGAGGTTCAAAAAATGTTATTTTTACGGGATTATCTTGAGGGTTTGTAATAATTGTGAATGCGTAAGAATCGACAATTTTTACCAATGCTTCAGGCATTTCAGCTTTATCGAAATTTTTATATTTTAATATGCCTATACCATTAGATTTGTTAACTGGTATTTTTACTTTTTGACTAGTTCGGGGGTCTATTATTATTTAGCATGGTTCGAAATTATATACAGATGTTTTTTTATTTTGGTAATGTAAAGGTAACACAATATTTTTGGTTTCTAAACATAAATCTTCTAAGTTTATGCTAGCGCCTATCTGTGTTAAAAAGTCTATACCTAAAAGTCCATCAAATTTAGGGGAAAAATCAAATAGATAAAACTTATGATCTCCTACACTATTAAAAGAAGGAAATATAGGTATATATATGACCTCATTATGAATTGACGTTCCATGTGCGGTACGCACGAAAAATGATTCCGATGCAATATGATCTGGGTATAATTTATAAGCTAGGTCAGGTTTAATAAAGCTTCTACCGCTACCAGTGTCTATTAAAAATTTTGCATTTATTTCTGGCAATGTAATGACTGGTAAATCGGTTATTGTATAGTTATTTAAAAGGATTAAGTTGGGGGTTTTAAATCGTGAGTTTCCTGAAAATTTTCATTATTATTCTCATTTACGTTGTTTTCGAAATAAAAATTTTCATATTGATCACGTTCTAGGTCTTGGTTATTTTGTTCAAATTCAGGGTAATAATATTCGTAATCGCTAAATTGATTAGCAGCATAGTCAATTTGTTCCGTGTAGTTTTCGAAGGAATTATTTACAGGTTCAACAGATTGATTGAATAATTCTTCAATGTGAAAATTCGGTCTTTGTTGTTGTCCATTTTTTAATAATGTATTTCCCGAAGAAGTATCCATGGGTTCAGGTTGTTGTTGATTTGCTCTAACAACTGTAGAAGTTGCATGTCTTTTAACACCACGGTTAAAATTATTAAAAGTATTATTCTGGGGTCTGAAATTATTATTTGGAAATTGTCTTTGGGAAAAATTATTAAAGTTTGGTCTATGTTGGAAAGGTCTGTTTTGTTGTCCAAAATTTGGCGAGTTATAGTTAAATTTACCGTAACCTAAAAATTGTGGTCGGTTTACAAAAGGTATTGCATTTCTTTGGTTAAATTGTGGAATATAATTATTGCTCGCTTGTGCATTAGCAGAATAATGCATGTGATTGTTATTATTTGCATTAGCAGAATAATGCGTGCGATTATTGTTATTATTTAATGGTCTTTGTGAATTAGAAGTCATTATTGTGGTTTTAGTATTTAAGTTGCCACGATTTTTGTAGTAAAGAAAGTTTTCCTCTTCTTGAGCGAAAGTCATTGCTTCTTCAAGAGATGTAGGGTTTTTTAAACGTACTATTAATTGCATATGATAATTTAATCCGTTAATGAATGTTTTTAGAACCAAATTTCCATATTCGTTTATTTTTAGCAATTTTAATTCCCTAGTGTCGTTAGACATATTTACTTTGGAAAATAATAAGCTTCTTGCATCTTGTAATCTAAGACCAAATTGTTGCGAATTTTCATTTCTTTCCGGTTTTAGAGTAATAATATCTTGTATTACGCAATCTATCGATCTCCTATCAGAAAAAGTATTTATTACGGCTTCCCTGACTAGATCCCAAGTATGTAGTTCTACACGAGATGCTATTAAATCAGCAGCTCTACCAACTAACTTATTCAAAATTGTGTCAAATAAGCAAACGTTAATTTGTGCCGCAGGATTCCTATCCTTATGATTATTATAGAAATTGTCACAAGCGTTTATGAATCTATTGATTTGTTTAGAATCTCCATCAAATTGTGGAATATTTCCTGCCTGATATTTAATTAACGCATAATTAGGGGGTTGTGGGTTTGCCATTTTAACTTACAATATAAATGTAATAAAATAAAATATTTCGAAGTGCAATTAGATCTTCCAGTATATACGAGAAAGAAATAAACAATATATCAATCGATAAAGGACAAATTGTTAAAAGGATGCACTTACAGTATTAAAACTTCGATTATCTTCATTCGTCTTAGGTCTAAGGTCCAGAAGGTTGAGCGATGCTTGTCTCTTCCCTGGAGTTACCAATGAGTCTTGGGACGATGCTTGTTCCCAATTCTCGCACCAATAGGACTGCTGGGCAATTTTGTCCCGTTCTTCCCTGGTCGATGAGTTACTATGCACCACCACTTGGAAAGTTCGATTTTTGCCACGAATCGTTGAAACGAAAACGGCTCGTTTTATGCTCGATGCACCTAAACTTAAAAACCGTTGACAAAATCCTACCGACTGCGCCAGTTACTTTCTCGAGTTTGAGAGTTTTGTTTTTAAAAAAAACTTTATTTCAAATGGAGGATACAATAATAACTGAACTTAAAACTAGGATTAACATATATTTATAAGTTTAATGTTGCTGATGCTGCAACGAGAGAAATCTAGGAAATCCTTGATTAGAACTGCAATGTAGCATTTTAATGGGAACGTAACTACGACGTCCAGTGAAACCAACAAAAAATCCCTATCTAGCCGCATCGAACCGGTAGTTCTGCAAATTCGAATGAATTTTTTACATTATATTTAAAGGTTGTTGTTGTTAAGTTAAGTGTGTTGTGAATATATGTCGATAGTTTGTACGTTGGGGAATTTATACAGCTGACGATGGGTCTGAAAGATAAATTGTCTTTATGTGTTTTTCTGAGACCGTATAGTTTAGGAAAATTTGCATTGTATGTTTTTAGTTTTTTTTTGGAGTTCTCGTCGATATGTGCTTGTTGGAAGAGTTCGTCGACAATTTTGTTGGCTTGATTTTGGTATTTAGATGTGGGGTCAGAATTAATGATATGATAGGTAGCACTATCATTTAGTAATTCATTCATAGCCATGGTATATTCTTCCCTAAGCATTATGACCGTAGAATTGCCCTTATCAGATCTAGAAATCATGAACTCTGGGTGCGATTTAAGAAAAGACACACTAGCCCGAAACCTTTTAGTATATGATGCCGTTTAGAAGAGGATGAATTTTTTGCGGAGTTTAGATGATTAATGATGATATTGACGCACGTAGCACGTGCATCTGTTTGATCTGTGCTTACTGGGATTAGACCGCTGATGCAAACTTCCAGATCTTTGATGATGGAAGGGACGGGAATTTCTGTTTCAGAGACAGGAAGCGCAACCTTGGGGCCCATTGACAAAATCCTTTCCACTTCACAAGGCAAATCTGTGTTGGTATAATTATATAAAAAGTCATTTTGACATTTTAAAGTGAGGAGTGATCGTCCTTCCAAGAGTTTGGAGAACTTAGCTATGTTATGTTTTTTATACATTGAAACATTTTATTGTAGTTACATTTGGAATAATGGGAGAATGTCTCAAGTACATCTGATGGTAATTTCGCAGATAAATAGTTTTTTATCTCGGTTAGTTCATTATCTAATTTTGTAAATTTCCAAATGGTTATCTTAATTTCTATGTTAAGAATGGATTTCTGAAACTTAATTTACATATTGTCTATTGCTTTTAAGTATGGGTTATGTTGTGATTTTAAGGAATAAAGACATTTAACGTTGTTAGTAATGTGATTAGGAAATACCTGTTTTGATCGACATTGAAGTAAAAATATTTTTCTGTTATGTAGTGATGCCTGCTTCTTATTTATGGTCATCCATTTCTTAAGTGCGTGTGATATTTCTTCTCCATAGGTGCTCCGGATTTGTTGGAAAAATCCCCCAGTAGTAATCATTATGTGTGGTTAACGTCCTTGTTGCCAAGGAATAGGAACAGGTTTACGGGTATAGGACTGAATAAGAGCGTTAAATCTTTTAAAGTTTGCACTGTTTGCAGCTGCTGCAAGCCGGATCAAATCTAAAAATGTCAAACTGACATAACACAATATTTTACAAATTTACGGTTAGGAATGGGATGCGTATATGACCAGAGGGCAGATGTATTTTCGGTTTGTTGTCTTTGTCATCATCATAAGAAAATAAAAGAACTCCGTGATAAGGAAAGTCTATTCACATCAGAGCAACTCCTTATATAACTTCGTTTCTTACCACACATCGTTTCAGTGATTATCTCTCTTTTCACTGGAGATTATATTATTACTTCATCTTTATCTTCAAGGTACTCCCCAACCCAGTGCCATTCCACCACTGAAAAAAAAGGGGGAATACGCTTGATCTCTTACGTCATCGGCAGTGATTGGTCAGCACACATGGGCATACTCGCCATCTAGTAATGGGCATATTTACTAACCAATCATTGATAGACTATGAATATAAAGACAATGCGAACGTTCCGCCGACGGCAGCAGCTGAGAAGTTTAGTCAGCGAACACTGAAATTGGCCAATCATGTTCCGATTTTCAGCGTTCGCTGACTAAATTTCTAAGCTGCTGCCGTCGGCGAAACCTACGCAATGGTACAGCCCTAGGCCTGTGTTTGGTAACTTCCGCGTATAGATAGACTGCATAATTCTTCTGAATAAGATGATGAAGGTTCTTGCTCGTCGTAAATCTGAGTGGACGCAAACCTTTACTTCGGAAGAAATGCAAGGCCACAACTTGATGTGATATAATGTTTAATTGGTTGTTCACTATACAGAGTGACTCACCATGAAATTACATAAAAATTGTTTTCTTGCTATATATCTATTAATGAATGTAGCTAATTAGCCACCTAAGTTCCTAACAGTTATGCTCAAATAAAGTAAAGCAATACAGCAAGAAAAGATGGAAGTGGAAGAAATAATTCACCCGACTGTACAAAAATAACTCTTGTATTTCCGCTTATCATTACATCCAAGCAGAACAACTTGTGAAAAAATAACTTAAAGCCCTTTTGATGCTACTTAACATTTAATACTTTATAAGCTTATCTAGGACTTCAATCGCAAATCCTTACAAGCCTAGAATGGGCCTCCGGATCAACCGCAAGACTTCTGAAAGTGATCGCCCGCTCTATCAAACTCATCTTCTTCAGATTATCTATGTCTACAACACTAGACGGAATGTCATAAAATGTTACGTAAGAAGCCAACATGTCGGAAGCCTCAAACTCCCTCCCGGAAAGATAATTTTGAACGGAAGGTTTTAATTTGTCTTCCATTTGGTCCAGCAAAGAAATGACCTCTTGTTGAAGGGCTAAAATGGTCTCTTTGGAAATTAGACCCGAGACTGAAGGCTCCACCAAAATTTGCTGCGTCACGATTTTGAGCTGCCATAAGCCGATTGAGTCTGAGTGTGATTGGAGGTTCATAATTGTCTGCAAAACAAATCAGGTTAGGAACAACGATCGGGTTCGGGTTTGTTATAAAATCGGCGAGTGGTCGGTTCTTGTTCAAGTACGTCAATAACGTACAGGATTATCCCTAGTGACCTTGAGGGCAAAATATGGGGACGCGGATTCGATTCACTATGCGCGTGTGCTGTTGCCAAATCTCGAAACGTACTTTGTTAGAATCACATACTACCGTATCGAATAAATTTCTCTCACACGTATTTACGTCGAGTAACTGGAGCAACTAGTGAAAGTGTCGGCAACATTGGATGTCACGGATCACAAACCAAGTGCTTTCGGCCTAGTTCGTGATTCGTGGACAGTATGTGAATATAACTGCACCTGCGTCAATAACGTACAGGACATTCCTTAGTGGCCTTGAGGCCAAAATATGGGGACTCGGATTCGATTAACTATGCGCGAGTGCGTGGGTTGTTGCCAAATCTCGAAACGTACTTGGTTAGAATCACATACTACCGTATCGAATAAATTTCCCCTACACGTATTTACGTCGAGTAAATGGAGTAACTAGTGAAAGATCAGCAACATTGGATGTCACGGATCACGAACCAAGTGCTTTCGGCCTAGTTCATGATTCGTGAACCATGAACAGTACGTGAATATAACTGCACGTGGGTCAATAACGTACCTTGAGGAAAAAGTATGACAACTCGGATCCGATTCACTATGCGCGTGTGCATGGATTCACGCTTTCGAAATCTCGAAACGTACTTGGTTAGAATCACATACTACCGTATCGAATAAATTTCCCTCACACGCATTTACGTCGAGTAACCGGAGTAACTCGTAAAAGTATCGGCAACACTGGATGTCACGAATCACGAACCAAGTGCTTTCGGCCTAGTTCCTGATTCGTACGTGAATGTAACTTCACGTAGGTCTAACTGTGCCACTTTCAAAAGGTCGCTCATTTTTCAGCATATGCATCCTTTTCCCATCCTTTTGTTGTCCAAGGCTAGCAATGTAAAAGACAGGCAATGTCCTATATGTTATGGAAGTTTGTGCATTTACGTCGAGTAACCGCAGTAACCCGTAAAAGTATCGGCAACATTGGATGTCACGAATCACGAAACAAGTGCTTTCGACCTAGTTCGCGATTCGTGGACAGTACGTGAATGTAATCGCACGTTGGTCTAACTGTGCCACTTTCAAACGGGTATTCATTTTTCAGCATGTGCAGAAATTGCAATATACGAGGTATTGTGTTTCCATCCCCTCCTTTTGGAATCCAAGGCCAGCAATGTAAAAGATAGGCAATGTCCTGTACGTTATGGAAGTATGTGCATGTACGTCGAGTAACCGGAGTAACCCGTGAAAGTATCGCCAATATTGGATGTCACGAATCACGAACCAAGTGCTTTCGGCCCAGTTCGTGATTCGTGGACAGTACGTGAATATAACTGCACGTGGGTCTAACTGTGCCACTTTCAAAAAGAGCTCATTTTTCAGCATGTGCAGAAAATTGCAATATACGAAGTGTGTTTCCATCCGCTCCTTTTGCAGTCCAAGGCCTGCAATGCAAAAGATAGGCAATGTCCTGTATGTTACAGAAGTATGTGTTCTTGTTGAGACCGCCATGTTTTTCTTTTATAGAATGGGTTTGTTACGTAATTATAGTTTTCGAATGGTGGGCCTAGGGCAGTCTGAGAGAATTGCCATCTTTCAATGGTGGTCAAGAAAACAAAGGATGGAAATACTCTTGTCCCAGGGCACTCCCCCGAAAACACTTAAACTTTTCCGGCTCGGTACTCGTAGATTTCCGAGATTGATACCTGTCAACCCAACATGTTCGAACATAAAGAACCGGCGCCGGCGGGATATTAAAAAATTATCGACATTTTAAATGGGAAATTGGAAGAATTTGTGAATTTTCGAACTTTCCAATGATCACACTGTATCTTGAAATAGAATGCTTACATATTGGTGCGAATGTAAGACTTAACAGTTCATCGCTTCCCTGCTAAAAAGATTTTATTGTAATGGCCCATAATACTTAATCATTTTTAAAATCCCATATTTAACCTACCTTCAATAAAGCAATCATAACAACAACCACCATCATCTTATCCTTAACAACGGCGTCGTAAACGGTTCGCGTTAAAATCTGGACGACGCGCTGCTCCAGCTGACTGGCTTTCGTCTTGTCGATGTTAAGGACCGTTTCGCAGAACTTCCTTATGGCTTCGTCCGACGTAAAGCTCACTATGGCATTGGAAGACGGGTCCCAAGGGACCACCTTCGAGTGTGTCAAGGTGCGCGCCAAATCGCTGTGATAACCCAGTTTGTCCGATATGTAGCTCAGACAGCCGGCGCGTTGTTTTACTTCGATATATCCGGTGGTAGAGAGAATTTTACTGAAATATATATTAGTAAATGAGTATCAACTTCTTGGCCTTAAACAAACCGACATTGAGCGTCAGATTGCGGATAAGTAAACTAAGATGTAGCGTCTGAAAACTGGGGTCTGGTGAACTTTTTCAACCCTAGATTTACAAATATTCTTTATTTTTAAACAGTTCCTTAGGACATACAATAGTTTAAAATAAAAAAATCTAGGATAAACGAAAAAAATAATCGGGGGTAATACCACGAGAGCTTTAAAATTTCCGATAATTTTTCACGATTGCATGTTTTCCATAATTTCAAGAGTCTTTTAGGACGAGTTGCAAGGAAATTTTCTGGTTCATTTTAAAGATCGAGCGGTATTTAGTGAGATTATTTCTCGAATCAAATTAATATAGACAATGACATTGATTAAGGTTTAGGTTAGTGTAAGCGATAATACCACGTCGTCTAGACGACGTGGAAATACAGCTGGAATTTTCTGATAAACAAACTCTCCTTATGGGAATATTTATGCTTGAGTGAAATAATCATAAAAATCATGAAAATTCCATATACTTCACACTATAGACGTACTTGGAAAGTTCACTTCGAATGCAATGCGAAAACTCCTAAACTATGACAGCAGGGACACATGGTATTTGCAATGTTGCCACACGTGTAGCTTTATCTTAATGTTGTAAGTGAACTTGCATGGTACCAAATACAGGGTGTCCCAGATAAAATGATATACATGGGGATTTCGTAAACCGTAAGAGATACAGTTTCAGTTAAATGGGGAAAAAGTTGTGCTGTTCCAAGCCCAATCAGATGCGATGTTAACATCCACGATATCTACAGGGGTCTTCAAAAGATCAGGCTAAATCTAAAAATTTTGTTTTTAGAAAACCTGCAATAATCTCGCCATCTTGAATTCGATTTTAATACAATTTGGTAGTTTTGGGTTATCTACTATGACCAATCGAATGACGTTGACGATATTTTCCTAGACATTTTAGATCTTTTGCAACCATAACCAACTTTGTTATTTCCTATAGACGCCATATTGGATTTATACGTCATTAAATAGCATGTAAAAAGACCTTTTCAACCATGTATAACAACCCTATCTTGATATGGCTGAAAATTAAATTTGTTAAAAAAGAAAACATTTTTTCACTTCCTTGGCTGTGAAATCACATGTCGGGATTGTTGTGATGGCGATGCCATCGCTCTGTCAATACTTTTAAACTTTTAAAATAATTGTGATATTTTTAAAGTTATTGATCATTGTAATAGGTTTGACATTGTGAATAATTATTTTTTTGTTTATTTTATTAAGATTTATGTTATGTGATAAACTCTCTTAACTCAGCAATAAGTTTAAGATGGAGAGATTTACAAATAGAGAAAAGGTAGATTTATATGATTGCTTCATATTGTGCCGCAGAAATGCTGAACGAGCGAGGGAAATGTACAATGAGCGCTTTTTAGAAGGACGACAACCAGGTTTAGTGACTTTCAGTAGATTGCGAGATAATTTATTGAAGTATGGTTCATTTAACAAGCCCAACAGAAACAGAAATAGCGACAAAAATTTAGAAAATTTAGTACTGCAAAGTGTCCTCGAAAATCCGCGCACACCGCCACAAATCGAGGCTAATGTGGAAGTGTCTAAAACTGCCGCCCAACGACTTCGAGAAGGAGACTTGTATTTTGCAACTGGTTCCTCACAAAATGCCAGGAATCTCCTAGATTTCCTTTTAAAGTGTTGTGGTCGGACGAAAGCAAGTTTACTAATTGTGGTGTCTTTAATAGACATAATAATATTTATTGGGCCGATAAAAATCCATTTAGAAACCGCGAAGTTCACCATCAAACAAGATGGGGATTTAATGTTTGGATAGATATTTTCAATGGACATGTTTCATTTAACATTTTTAATGACAACCTAACAGGACCAAGATATTTAGCAATTCTTGAAAGTTACGTAGAACCCAGTTTAGAAGAGTTGCCTCTTCATGACATAGCCAACATGTGGTTCCAACAAGATGGCGCTCCTGCACACAATTCTGCAATTATTTCTAATCACCTAAATGAAGAATATGGAGATAATTGGATAGGAAATCAAGGTCCAGTTGCGTGGCCTGCCCGCTCACCTGATTTGACGCCCCTTGATTTCTGTGTATGGGGATACATATACACTAATCATAATACAGTGGAAGAACTTGAAGCAGCCGCTCGACAAGCAATTCAAGAAATGCCACGACAAATTGTCGAAAATGCTTGTTTGGCTATGACTGAGAGGTGTACATTGTGTATTAACAAAAATGGAGGTCTTTTTGAACACTTTATTAACTAATTTTATTTCGGTTAATTGTTGATTGTTATTTGTTTAATTTCATTTATCGTTGTAAGATAGAAATAATTGTTGTTCCTATTTTGTTCAATATAATTTTCATAATAACAAAAATTTCATACGTATGGTACCTAATTAACTTAAAACTTTGTTTTAATAAATGATTTTCTTGTTTGAAAAAAAAAATCAAAATAATTTATTAGCAGCCTTTGTTTTCACAGCCTAGTTCTAAGTGAAAAAATGTTTCTTTTTAATAAATTTAATTTTCCGCCATATCAAGCTACGGTTGTTATACATGGTTGAAAAGGTCTTTTTACATGCTATTTAACGACGTATAAATCCAATATGGCGTCCATAAGAAATAACAAAGTTGACTATGTTGAATATCGTCAACGTCAATCGATTGGTCATAGTAGATAACCCAAAACTACCAAATTTCAAGATTCGGATACAAGATGGCGAGATTATTGCAGGTTTTCTAAAAACCCAAATTTTAGATTTAGCCCGATATTTTGAAAACCCCTGTAGATATCGTGGATGTTAATATCGCAACCGATTGGGCTTGGAACAGCACAACTTTTTCCCCATTTAACTGAAACTGTATCTCTTACCGTTTACGAAATCCTCATGTATATCATTTTATCTGGGACACCCTGTATATGGTTCTTTTGGACTTAGGAGTAGTATTGTATAGGTTTCTTTAGATTTTTTTTTGTTGCCTTTGGTTAGGAACTAAACTGAGACTTTAAGGGTAAATGTAATTTTCCAATGTGGATTAATCCCTATAGAAATATGCTATATGCGGCCTTTTGACCTCAGCACTGAATCCACTTACATTAGTAGATCCCAGTTTCTCCCTCTCTCGAACACCACTGGCCAATACCGATCATCGTCCACCATCACTTTGGTTAAATCGTTAACGTCCGGTATAAGTCCCGGTCCTTTCACAGCTATTTCTTGGCCTCTCAGCGTCACCACCCTTAACTTGGCGTAACAGATGTCGTCGTAGAACACATCTTTTGGTATGATCAGTCTAGGTTCCACAGCCAAAACGTACAAATGTCTAAATGCTTGTAAGTGATATCTGAAATTTAGTTGCTGGAAAAGTCGAAACACTCTCAAAAAAGGGCAGCTCACCTATTATCGTTACTGTGAGTAGGGAATTTAGGATAAAAAGCGCAAATTAAGGCAGCCACGTTCGCGGGGGAGTTGCTCAAAGTGTACCGTCCACCCCCTAGGAATAAAAGGCCCAAGGCCATGTGAATAGCTACATGAGAACCGTAAGTCACTATGGCGCTATTGGCAATCCCTACGCGCCTGCGCAGATGTCGAATCAGTCTCATTATTTCTAAGTTTCCTGTACCCGCCATAACCTAATGCAAATCCAATTAAAGTTATTTTCGTTTCACAGCGGTTCCGGTTTTGGTTGACAAATTGTTATGGGATTCGGGTTTCAATAATTTATCGTCAATTAACTACACACACAGAGTTCCCAGTTCTCGTTTAGTCTAGTCGCCGGGGTCGCGGTCGGCGTTGCCGCTTCGGGCCGAATCTCTATGGACCGACGGTCGGGCGTAACAATATGGTCCATTTCAAATATATATTCATCTAGCAGGCGGAGGAATTGACAGACTCTCCCTATTCGATCCATGTAAATGTGTCGTTTATATGTCAACTTCTCAGCTTACTAGATGAATATCTTCTTGAAATGGACTCTATAAAAGGCAGATCTGATTCTCAACAAATCTGATTGGTGGAAAATCAGCTGGTTTGCTATTTTTGGGTCAACCAGAACCAAAACCGGTGTAAAACTAAAATTACTAAAGCTAAAATACGAAATAGCATGCGTTTACCATCGAGGCACTTATTAGCAACACATTCAGACAGGTTTCTATTGTGGCTTTGCCGGCCAACTCGGCTATGGATTTGCCAGTGAGGGACGTGAACATATGGCAGAAATAGAGCAAAGTCTCGAAAGCATCTTGATCGGCCGATCCGGCGTATCGCAAGCCTAAAGCGAAACAGGCTCCAGTTACGATGTTGCAATAGGCCTGGCTAGAATAACAGCTAATGTTATGAAGGGCATTTTTTAGAGTTAAGGTAGTACTTCATGGCCTCGTAGTCGATTTCCGCGTCATTGCTCGGTTGAACCATGCAATAGGGGCGTATGGAGGGCGGCACCTCGCCTAGAACCCACTCTTTGGACGGTTTGATTTCTTTCCATAAAATGAGTGCTGAAAGAATAGGCAAATCGAAATTCAATACAGTACTCATTACAACAATTTTTAAGTTGTAATCTTCACTTTGTAGTCAGGACTTGTTTTGCGTATGGCTGTACCACAACTGGAACGAACCCAATCATTGATGGTACTGGCTTAAATCAAAACCTCATTTATTTACTTGCTCGAGTCAGATTTGGCGCCGTTGATAGCTTTAAGCTGAAACCAGCTTACCGAAACTTGTCAAAAAGTAGTTTGAATATGCCACGTACAGACTTAAAAAGCGATTAAATAGCCAACACATACCAAGAACATTACAAGTAATACTAGCTTTACAGCTTTTTTTTCAAACTTAGTATTTTTGTATAACTGTTTTCTTTCTTTATATAACTATGTTTTATCCCCAAGATTCGGCATTTGCCACCACTGTGGCGAACGCATGCCATACGGCGCCCTCTAAGGGCCGCCTTCTCCACTACTCATTAGCAACCGCAGTACAGTGGTCTGAATATAAGAATTTTCGTAATAAAAAGTGTATTCGTTACCGTTTTATCACGAATGTTTTATTTATACTTATACAGTGCGAGATTCTAAAATGGAACACATTTTTCAAAAAAAACCCTTTATTTTTTGGAAAAACGCTCGGACCCGTCGATTTATATTTTAAATTGCCTTCTTTTTTGTAAAATAACCATTATACATGTTATCCCAATTTGGAAATATGACGTCATCAGTTGTTTTTTTTTGAAATGACAACTGCTATTTTTTGTCAGCTATTTTCATAGTGTACATCAAGTTATACATAGTAGCCAATTTTCAAATTTTTATAAACTGTCAGTCGCAAGATAATTAACAAAATTTATTTTATTTCAATCATCAATTCATATTAGTCATTTACCTACTGAATTTACCCCAAGCTACCCTTTCATAGATTACCTTTGACTTTCTGGTAACGATAATTTCTACCAGCAATAGGTACGTTTCATTAATGTCAATATCAAATGTACAATTGACAGCGTTTTACTTTTCTTAAATATCTTTGCTTAAATACTTGATAGTAATAACTTAATAACTCGTTCAACGTAATATCTTACTTAACTGAAAGTCACCAGATTGAAATTTTAATGCTGATTGGATAGGAGATAGAACACAAACACAAAATAAAGTAGTTCAATTATTCAGAGATAGCATCGTGATTTGCCACTCTTATCTCGAAGTACTGTAATTAAGATAGAAAAACGGTTTCGGGAAAACGGACATATAAGGAAAACATTAATTCATCGAAAGAGTGCACTAAGGGAGGATGTCAAAGTTAATGTACTTAGTTAATATCTGTTCAACCAAACCCTAATATTTCCACCAGGCAGCTAGCTAAATGAACAGGAAATTAGCCAAACTTCAGCAGTAAAAATTCTCAAAGCCAAAAATTGCATCCTTACAAACTAAAAATTCTCCAGGAATTGCCAGGATCTCCAGGACAAACAACATTGTGTTCTCTGACGAATCGACGTTTACACTAAATGGTGAGGTAAACCGACAAAATGTTCTTTATTGGGCAGACGAGAATCCCCACTGGATGAGAGAAGGTCCCAGTCAACGCCCAGAAAAGTCAATGCTTGGACAGGAATTGTCGATAATCGAGTTATAGGACCAATCTTTTTTGAAGAAAATCTCAACGGAGTAAGATATTTAGAATTTTTGGAAGAGGAACTAATTCCAAATTTGGTTACTCTATTTCCTTGTCCTATAGAAGAAGATGTCCTCAACAGAAATATCTGGTTTCAACAAGATGGTGCTCCTCCCCATTTTGCAGGACCTGTGCGCCAATATCTGGATGAAGTATTTCAGGACCGATGGATTGGTAGAAGAGGCCCCATTGAATGGCCACCCAGGTCACCAGACCTGACTCCATTGGATTTTTTTCTTGTGGGGTTACTTAAAAAGCAAAGTTTACCAAACGAAACCTGAAAATGTTCAGGAGTTGAAAGTACGGCACAAGGCATGAGTTCAGACTAATTTCCCCCGAAGTAATTGTAAACGTGCAAAACGAATTTCAGTTACGTTTAGGGTATTGCCAACTAGTGAATGGACATCAGCTTGAGCATTTATTGTAGAATATTTATTAATATGAATTGATGTTTGAAATAAAATAAATTTTGTTAATTATCTTGCGACTGGCAGTTTATAAAAATTTGACAATTGGCAACTATGTAAAACTTGATGTACACTATGAAAATAGCTGACAAAAAATAGCAGTTGTCATTTAAAAAAACAATTGATGACGTCATATCTCCAAATTGGGACAACCTGTATAATGATTTATTTTACAAAAAGAAGGCAATCTAAAATATAAATCGACGGGTCCGAGCGTTTTTCCAAAAAATAAACGTTTTTTTTACAGAATTTGTTCCATTTTAGAAACTCACACTGCATGATTTAAAATCCATGAGCACAGAATATTGTTTAGCATATTTTTGTGTCTTTACTTAGAACCTCGGCACGTTTTTGGTTTAATCTTTATTAAGGTGCTATATAAAAGTTACGGGGGTTTTACGAAAAGTAGTACACTTTGTAAAAAATTTGCCCAATTATAGTTTTCAGAAAACAATAAACAACTTTGCGCCACGTTGGGCGCCAAATATTACACTCGAGAAATCTGGAACTTAAATCTAGGTCATAGCCCGGGCCCCATAAAAATGCACGTTTATGGCCAAAAATATGGTTTTATTAGAAACAGAAATCTGGGTTACCACACATTTTAGATTTTTCTACTGGGGCATCAGCACGTTTGTCTACGTGCCAAACCGTTTTTGCATACCCTTTTCATTATACAGGGTGTTTCTTAATAACGTGCTAGTATTTAAGGATCCTTGGGCCCATTTTGGAGAAAAAACTTCATATGAACATATGTCCGAAACATCTTAACGTTTGAGATACAAGGTGCTACAGAATTAAAAAAAAAAATCATTGTATAGGGTGTCCCAATAAGCGGTGCACGCGGCAGTTCCTCGGAAACTAATGATCGTAGGACTTTGGGAGCTAGGTGGCGTTTCACTAAAACTAAAATGAAAAATGTCAGATAACTCTCAAATTCGCAATGAGAAGCTAGTAAAAATATCATAAATGTAATCTCCTGTTCTCTACGAACAACTTTGCTTTTAACTGATTTCTCTATTTCTTCAAATAAAGTGGTGGGGGTGGTGCAAAGTTTGGTTTGAAAGAAATAGAATCTCAGGAACGGTGGATCGTGGAGACTTCATCTTTGCGGCATTTTAAAGAGCATTTCCTGGCCTACAGGGTGCCCTAACAAAAAGTCCAATTTCGTCAAGTTCCGTTAAGGTTGTTTATTAATTTGCGATTATTTTTTTTAGTAGTTTTTCATTAATATTTTGTATTATGGAAGAGATAGAGTCTTGCAGTTTCACAGCAAGATAGACCATCAAATTCTTTATAGAATAGGGAAAATAAAGTTATAGTATTGCATTTGATTTTTTCGAAGTAACTAGGAGAAAAGCGTGAATTTTCGAAAAACGCCCTCTACCGGCGACTGTGAAAACGAAATTGGACTTTTTGCTAGGGCACCCTGTAGGCCAGGAAATGCTCTTTAAAATGCCCCAAAAATAAAGTCTCCACGATCCACCGTTCTGGAGATATTCCATTTCTTTCAAAGCAAACTTTGCACCACCCCCACCACTTTATTTGAAGAGATAGAGAAAAAAGTTACATAGCAAAGTTGTTCGTAGAGAACAGGAGATTATATTTATGTTTTTTTTACTATAGCTTCTCATTGCAAATTTCAGAGTTATCTGACATTTTTCATTTTAGTGCTAGTGAAACGCCCCCTAGCGGCTGATTTAGAGAGCTGAAAATAATTTCCAGCATTTTCTCGTGGCCACATTTACTAAGAAGATTTTTTTCCCGAAGTCCTACGATCAATAGTTTCCGAGGAACAGCCGCGTGCACCGCTTATTGGGGCATCCTGTACACTTAACCTCAAAAAAGACCGATTTATGTATTATAAAAACAATTCCCTACTTACACCTGGCCAAAATCCTCAGCATCAAAAAATCCGGTCTGACAAAATCTAGCAAGTATTGCGTTTTCGGCGGGGCCATCCAATCGGCGACCGCCTTATTTCCGGAATCTAGATACATCAGTCCAATGGCTAAAGTCGCCCCTGGCGCTGTCACATCCAGATTAACAGAGGAGCCTTCGCGGATTTGGAAGGACGGAGTCTTGTATTTGTCTTTTTGAGAACCTAACAAAAGAAGTTAAAAATTGTTACCTAGAAAGAATTAACAAATACAACAATACATTTAAAATAGGCCTGTGAAATACAGTGAAATTCGGATATACTCAAATTTAATAATTCGAATAGTAATGTCTATTCGAATAATTTGACGCCACTTAAACTACCCAGATATTATCTACATATTCAAATAATTTCTTTTAAATAGGTACTAATTTATCGAAATTATTGTGTATTATGAATCGAGAAAATAAAGTAGATCTTTTGGGGAATTATAATTATATTGATACATGTGTAGAATGTTATAAAACTACTGCCTGTAAATGAATTACTACGTCAGTAGGATTAAATTTCTCTTAATTCCTTGGGACTAAAAGTCCCATTTTTGTACCTCAAATGAGGGGCTATACTATAAAGTAATTATTTACTATAATAAGTTTTTTAAGTATCACCATGTCATAATATGTATTATAATTATTCGATCAGTTCTAACTATTCGAATATTCGAATAACCAAATACTAATAAATATTCGAATAATTATAAATTATTCGGCTATTCGAATTCGACGAATATTGGAATACATTTTCAAATAACTAATCGAATACAAATATTGCAAAATGTCCCAGCCTTAATTTAAACCACTTTACAAATAAGTGTCTTTGAAACAACAAACTTTTCTTTTGTCGAAAAATTGCCGACTTTTCTACTTTACGTGGTAGAAGGATTTTATTTGTTCTAAACTCATTACTCTAAAAAGTAAATAAATTTAAATAAAACCAATTACACAAATTGAATTCAGCAGTGGTATCTAGCATTGCATTTGCTACGGGATCCAATAATTTATCGTCAATTAACCACACACTTTTATTTACTTTTAACTATTAGATTACTCGATTAAAACAAAATTACTCTCTACTAACAATTTGCACTGTTCACTTGTCCGCTTATTTCGCTTATTTACTAGGTACGCTGCACTATCTAACTATTCCATCGACCTCGCGCGGCTCGCTGTTTTATATACCCGTCTTGAACACACTCTCGTACTTTCGAGAACGGAGGCGATTGTTCCCGGTTCTCGTTTAGTCTAGGTGGGTTCCCGGAGTCGCGGTCGGCGCTCGGCGTTGCCGCTTCGGCCCGAATTTCTGTGGACCGACGGACGGTCGTAACATTGCCCCCCTCTTACTACTGATCGTCCCGACCAGAGAAGTCTCCACGTCTGTAAGTCTTTAACGGTTCAAGAAGAATCACTTTCATCTTTGCTCTGAGGGTACGTTGGATCCTGTATACCACGTAGTTGATCCGTTTGATGGCTGTATATGAACCCTCCCAACTTGGGAGACTTTGCTTTCTTCCTTTATGGATTATGCAGCCACACTCCCCACACCAAGTCACCTGTCTTAAATCCTGCAGAATTCGCCCTTAAGTCGTCATATGTGGCTTTCATCCGATCGCTGGCAATCTTTATCTTTGTCCTCACGTTTCGATGGATCCTTTAATCGTTCTCGAAGTTCATCACCATCGTTCTGGACATCTTGCACCGATTCTTCTGGTGATTCGTACACCAAATCTACCGGAAGACGAAGTTCTTTATCAAATATAATCTTGGCAAAAATTTTTCCCAATCTTTCTGGTGGTCCCCTACCTATATATATTGCAGAGGTATTGTTCCATGGTTCGATTGAAAAGTTCGACCATGCCATTTGATTGTGGATGGAGCGTAGTTGTCCTTGTTTTGCGGATTCCCAGAAGTTCCATGATCTTCTTGAAAAGCTGCGATTCAAAAATTCTGTCCCTGGTCCGAATGAAGCTCTAATGGTACGCCGAATCTACTGAAGAATTCGTCAACCAAGACCTTTGTCACGGTATTAGTTTCCTGATTTGGTAGTGCATAAGCTTCAGGTCATTTATTGAAATAATCCATGGCAACTAAGATGTATTTGTGGCCATCGTCCGTTTCTGGAAAAGGATCTGCCACGTCGATAGCATTTCTTTCAAATGGGACGCCAACATTGTATTGCTTCATTTGCCCCCCTAGTCTTTCTTTGGGGTCCTTTTACGGAGCAGCAGGCATCACAATTTCTGCACCACTCTTCGACGTCATCTCGGTAATTCACCCGAATTCTATCCAGGGTATTATTCACTCCAAAATGGCCTCCAGACAATGTGCATTTCTCGTAGGACATCTTTCCGTCTACTTTCGGGTACGACGATTTGGAGCGTGCCACTTTTCCCGTCGGGACTTTCTCAAGTCCCCTTCCGTAAACCATTCTGAATCGCCAAGGAATCCCATTGAACCCACATAGCTTTTACTTCCGGCTCTCATCTGCTATGTCCTTCCAATCAGGTCTTTGATTTTCCAACTTCCATTGACGTATTAACCCCACAGCATTATCGGTTGTTTGTCCGACCAGAACACTTGTTCAGTGGTTTCATCTTCGTTTTCGACATCTTCATTTTCGACGTCAATCCTGGTTCTCCTAAGAATGCTTGGTCCTTCTCGTTGTTCTACTCGTTGGCAGTGACGACATTCCCCTTTACAAAGCCTGCGTGATAATGCATCTGCATTACCATGAGATATGCCTGGACCATGTTCAATTTTAAAATTGTACTGCTGAAGACATTCTATCCACCTTGCAATTTGGCCTTCAGAATTCTTCATTTGGAGAAGCCATTGCAGCTCTCAGTGATCTGTACGAATCAAAAACTTCCTTTCGCACATAAACCTATGAAAATAGTCCTCGAATTTCACGATAGCCAGAAGTTTCTTTCTGGTAACGCAATAATTTCTCTCTGGCTTGCTCAACACTTTACGGAGGTTCTCAATTACTTTTTCCTGACCGTCTTATGACTTTTTCCTGACTGTCCCTCGGGTCGCGAATAGCCCAATATAGGGCTGGCATATAATGCTGCCTTGAGTGTTCAAAAAGCGTCTTGGCTGGACTGGTCAGTATCGAAGACACCCCGTTGAGTGGTCACAAAACGTCTAGCAGATTCGAGTTGTTCCTTAGTCAAATGTTTCCAGTTATTTTCAAATGAATGGAAAATAGTTTTCTTCCTCACAACCGCATATCCAAGTGATTGGTTGATAATTTGCCAAGAACTCTCCTTTTTGTACTTCTAATACTGGTCTCTAGTCACTAATAAGTTTGAATTCTCAAAGTCCGGTTCTATTAATGCAACGCACCACCCAGGGTCATTTTCAGGAGTGACGTAAATAAGCCTTTCAGTGCCAGGAAGAATTATCGTAGTTCCTTCCGCCGTCAAACGGACACAATCCATGGCACTTGCTCACGTTACAGCAAACTTTTCATTTCCAAATTTCAACACCCGCTGCCGATTGTCATAGAAAAATCCGTTTTTCCCAATGATGTCCATATCTAGAATGAATTCGTCCTTGATGTCCGCCACCAATACATCGTGATGAATCCTTAATCTTTCCCCAAGTTCCAAATGTATCGTTGTTTCTCTTTTAACAGGGCAAGATCGCCGGGCACAGTGCATAGGGCCACTTTTTCAAACAATGTCCTAATTCGCGTACTCAATTTATCCGGTCAAATAATTGACATTTCGGCACCAGTGTCGATGGTTAAAAAAAATTCCGTTTGTTCAATCTTGCCAGGGACTTGCTCTATCATTAGGATTAGGCTTCGTCCAAGCTGCCCAATCCTAATGATCCTAGGGGGCTTCCGTGGGGCCAGTCAGCGTTCGCCCCTTCACACTGACTTTCCCCTTAGAACGCGACAGTCCCTTTTAAAATGGCCATTCTGCCGCAATTGAAACAAGATCCGGATTTCTGTAGGTCGGCATTTCGGTCCATATTTCTTCTGTAACCAATGTCTTGTGCTCTGCTCCTTGATTGGTCGAAATATGAAGTCATTTGCTTCCTGAATTCACGCTACTCGTCCAACAATTGCTTTAAGATTGAGTTTGGCTGCTGCTCTTCCTGTACATCAACTATTCTAACTCTGTGGCCCGTGTTTATTCTCGACGCCTACTCCAATGCCCGATTTAATGCCTCATTTGCACTGGAAGGACGAGTCAACCTCAAATGGCATTTTATTTCAATATCGCGAACTCCTTCGATAAACTGCTGCACTGAGAGCTGGTCAAGGAAATTAGAGGGAGTCGCAGGATACGCTAATCTTGTCAAACGCTCAATTTCTGCTCCAAAGTCCTGTAGGTTTTCGCCTGGCTTCTGCTGCCTCATCCGTAGTCCTGTCTGGTAGATTATTTCGCGATGAGCATTACCAAACCTCCGCTCTAACGCCGCGGCAATTGCGTTGTAATTACACTTTTCAGTGGTCGACAATGTAGGCATGATGTCTGCAGCCTTTCCTCTCAAAGCTACTAAAAGTTCGGTAGCCTTGTCTGAATCCATCCATCCATTTTTAACTGCTGCCGCCTCAAATTGGTCTTTATAAAGGCTCCAAGAAGTAGTGCCGTCGAAAACTGGAGGCCTAGTAATGTTTAGTCGCTCAGCGGTTGAAGTTGGCCCACTGCGACGTGTTTCCCAGATCCGCCACCGTTCTTCCAACTCCGTCATTTTCATCTACACTTTATGTTTGACTTGATCCACGTCTTGTTTGACTTGATTTACATCTTGTTTGACTTCAGTTGTTTTGGTTCAGACATTTTGGTTGAGACAATTTTGGTTGAGACAAGACGACCATCCGTTAATGGTTGAAACAGAGCAGCTTGATTTTTCCTTTGTTCCTCTTTGTCGAGCTGCCTTTATTTTTCTTGTTCCTTTTTCTCAAATTGCCTTTATTTTTCTTGTTCTTCCAGAAAATTAATTTTGTCCTTTTTGTCATTCTTCAGCATTTCCATAAGTGATACCAGTTTTTCATCCATGATTTTAGTCGTAGATCGAGAGAATATGGCATGTAGAAAACACCAAAGTTCTTGCACTGTCTTTACCACGCAAAATTCCATGCGCGCGACGACTCCTTTGTCCGTACAGTCACAAGTTTGACGAAAATTATCCCACTTCTGACACCAGTTGTTACGGGATACGGGTTCCAATAATTTATCGTCAATTAACTACACACTTTTATTAATTTTAACTATTACACGATTAAAACACAATTACTCTCTCAACTAACAATTCGCACTGTTCGCTTATTGACTACACTGCACTATCTATTCCATCCAATCTCGCGCGGCTTGCATCCAACACACTCTCGTACTTTCGAGAACGGAAGCGACTGTTCCCGGTTCTCGCTTAGTCTAGATGGGTAACAGGGGTGGCGGTCGGTGCTCGGCGTTGCCGCTTCGACCCGAATCTCTGTAGACCGACGGTCGGGCGTAACAATAGGTTTTCGCATATAATAACGTTCAGTGGAAAGTTGAACGAAGAAAGAAGGCAAAGGATTGCTTTTGAAGATCTTGTTGGAAGATATAATGTGCTGAAACTCGATCTTTTCATTCGAAAATTACAAACAATACCGGAAAATGCAATATGTAAACCATACAACACTCTTTGAAGTTGCCTCTACTACTTGCATCTTTACTGTTGAAGTGGTGCAATTTTTGAGAAATGAAGACTAGATATTTATGTTTCATCTATTTCTTCATAAATTGTAATTTGAGTCTTACCAGGCACAAATAGAGAAAAAGCAGTGAGTCTGTAATTTCGAAATTGTAAAGAGTTTTTGGCTTATTAAAATGTGTATTGGAAATCTGAACGAAGAAAAGTGGTAAACGTTCATACCTGTCAACGGTCGTTTATTTCCCCCAACCATATAATAATGCAAAGTATCCGGCACATTCAGATCGGACATGCCCGTGGGTTGATCGCCATGTTTCAACATGACCAGTCCCAACGCCAGTCCAGCAGCCAACGAATGGGACTCCCGATCGATGCTGTTTTCCATCTCTGGACCGGGAGGTCGCCCGATCTCGGAGAGTAAAACCTTAAATCGTCAACACTCTATTCAAGTCCGCAAATCAGGAAATCACAACCATTACCTCGGTCATGTGTCTGTGCGCGCTTTGTTGGTACAATAGCCCTAACCCTAATAAACCGGCCACTTGTAAATTATAACAAATATCCAGCTCCATTGAAGTGGGGGGCAGCAAGGCTTCAATGTGAATCGCCAGAAGCGTAGTGAGAAAATGGTGGCACGTTCCCCGGAAATCAGCCGAAAGACCTAATAGAGGTTTTCCCTGTTTCGTAGGTACTTTCAGCGTTTTCGGGTGACCGCTCTAAACTGCTCTGAGAGTATTGCTATCCTTATATTCTTATTAAGAAAACAAAGAATTGGGAATACCCTCGGAGCGCTCTAAAGCGGCCACCTTCCGAAAACGCTGTATACTACTAAACCCACCCAATAATATTCCGACGCTCGTCATTTCTTGATTTTTACTCTTGCTGAGGTAATCGAAGGTGCTCATCAACACTAAATTTTTCAAATGGCCGTTTAGGCCTAAAGCCATTAAAAAACCTGCATGCTCCATTTGGGCATCAGTACCCCCTGAACTCGCTGAAATCACAAATAACATGCAATTTTGCAATTACCTTTTGGAAAAATCTACCTTTAGGTTTATTAAAAATAATCCAGGTACTATCGATATTCTGCGCATCGGGGGTGACTCGAAGCCCGTTGGCCACACCATTGTGGAATATGGGCCACAAGTTCATGTTAGGAGGTGTGTCTATGTGATTCAGCTCTACAGTGTTGCCCCTGGGTAGGGCTTTGCCCGTTAAACATAAACCTGGAGCGGGAAGTGGTTCGGTAATGATAGGCGTGGCTGTGCGGAGAGTCATCATCCCTCTAGATGAGAAAAAATACAGCGTTTTTGGGTGACCGCTCTAGACCGCTTTGAAAGTATTTCCATCCTTACATTGCTATTGAGAAAACAAAGGATGGGAATATTCTTAGAGCTGTCACCGAAAACGCTGATACGTTTGGAGAGCTACTGTCTCAAAATAAAATCCCCGATAAAGTAGGTAACAAAAAAACTGTCATTTACCTCCCAACAGGTAGCGCCATTGTTCTAATGCAAATACCGTACAAATGCCTTTCTTGTTCTTCTATGAAATCGTGATCCGATACATCGGGTCGCTGGGTTAAGTTTATCACTACGGGCTTGGAACTTGCGAGCATTTTTCTTGCTTCCGCCACTCTACAAATGGATCTTAGGTACTATCAATCGGCAATTTACTATCGTGTAGGTACCTAATATCGTCGCTAAATCGAATCTTTGTTAAGCTGCAATCGATATCTTCCATGCCGTCCAAGTCGGCTATTTCCTGCTTAGTATTCGGCATTGTTTCTTGCAATTGGAAACAAATATTTGTCTTCTCCTAAAGGAATAAATATTGCAGGGTGACAAACAACTAAAAGTATTCAAAAAAAAATTGAAATTGAAGAATTACGAATTTGACATGTGTGCCCTCCAAGGAAATATGGCGGACAAACTATTTAAATATCTGACGGAACTTAAAACTTGATCTTGACATGTGTGTCTTTTAGGCAAACGCTTCAAAACTGAATTTATAGTTTTGTAGTGGAAGTACTGCAGGAAATCCTAAAACATCAAAACAAATATGCTCTTCACAATTAATTAACTGGCTGAGGTGTTGCCATTCATACTATTTGAACTTTATTTATGTGTAATTATTAGTTATATAGGAGGAATAACAACAGAAAAGTATTGTTTTAATGAAGACATATCATCTCAAAACAACAAGCGGCATCGAATTGTTTATCCTTCTTCATCATTTCCGCATAAAAACAGAAAACTCGGTATGTTTGGCTACACTGTTTGTATGCCCCTCAAAAAAGTTTGTCAAAATCAGCTGTTCTGGAATGGTCAATGTTCTCTTGGTTAGTCCCTCTTCGGTTGGCAGCTCTGGAGCGCAGTGAGAGTATTTCCGTATTTAATTTCTCAATACACTCTCGAGCGGTGTAACGTGACTTGAAGAGCTTTGCTTGCCTGTCTTGGAACTTTTTTGGGATGACGGCTCTAGAGCGCTTTGTGAATATTTCCATTCTTTGTTTTTGCAATAAGAATACGAGGACGGGAATACTCTTCAGCAGTGTAGAGCGGCCAATCCAAAAAATTGTTATAGCGTTTTCGATTGAAAACCCCCAGTGCAAAACTAGTGCAGTTTGTACCTTCGATTGGTAGCTTTCGTGCAGTTTGGTATGCTTTATTGGGAAACCAGTGCAGCGGGTTTCACACTGAGTTCGACGTTTTCGACAGGAGCTGTACCAGGTAGTTTTGCCCTGAGTGCAATGCAAATGCGAATTGCGTGTTTTATTGGAACTACACCGGGGTATATATTTAAAGAGACTGGAATTGCCCTGCCGTCAACTCGGTGCAAAACTCGTTTTGCCAATCGAAAACGCTATAAATCTTTTCAAGTGTACATTTCGCGACTTTTGACAGTTATCACATGCTATATGTTTACATGATACGACTCTGTTTACAACATAAGTCGTATCATGTGACTTCATGAGTTTTGTTTTCCTGTCTTAACCGCTCTAGAGTGCCCCTGTGATTATTTCCATCATTTGTTTTTTCAGTAAGAATGCAAGGACGGGTATACTCTCAGAGCGGCCACCCGAAAACGCTCTACTAATTATCTTTTACGTACCATTTCGCTTTTTTGAGCTTGCGCCACCAAATCGTCTCTCCATAAAAGACTATATGCATCAACCGGCCAGTCCGAAGGGGGATTCTCTCTGCGCTTCCATAGGACATTGTAGAGTAAATAGTAGATACTGGGCGGCAACGTTTCTAGATACCTAAAAGTTTAAACTCAAACGTTCTCCAAAGACATCTGTATTTTTGAAATAAAGCAAGTTGAACATTAGAACAATAGAAGTCCGAAACCATAGCCGCTTTAGAACTGTAATAATGGATTTGTGTGTCACGCTCTCGGAGCATTAAGTCGATACGGATTTTAAATATTTTAGCTGGAACAGCTTTTCACATGACACAACACGTGACCTCTTCACTTCGATGTCACGGCTCCGACGTTGCCAGCTTGAGCCTGATTTAATTAAATCTTCCGGGAAATATATCTAAACACATTTTACTTTTGCTGTTAGTCTCTACGAAAGTCGCAATAATCTTATAAGAAAATCCTGGAAAACGTACACAAAGCACAAAATCTTTGATTTTCTAATTTTGGAGGTTAGATAGGCCGGTGTTGGAGATTTTATGGCCGGCGCCGACGCGGCCTTATATCCAACCACGTTCAGCGGACAAAATTGTTGCCTCAACTGCTTTCATCGCTATTTAGAAGCGAACTCGAGGAATGCATAATGTTGTTTAAAGCGTAATATACGAGCACGCTTAGTAGTCTACATAGGTAATAGGTACTCTACTAAACGCGGTCAATCGTGACATATAGGAATAAAAGATTGTATGTAGGACGATATGGCAACGTCGCAATCATTGGATTATATCTGTCCTTTTTAAGTTTTTTAGGAGAGATAATCTGATAATTGAATAAAATAGGTCAAGTGTTTCGTCTGCTAAAAAATTTCGACTATATGTACTTGTCACTCCTCGCAGAAGAGTGACCGAGATTGCGGCCTACACCGTCAGATGGCAACGCCATAGCAGAAGTAACCAAACTTCATCATCCATTAGGTCGAGGAACCATAAACCAGTTCCGCTGTGCGTCAGTATGGTGTATCCCAACCCATAGATGATGAACGAAATTTGGTTCTTATTCTTGCTGCGAGAGCGGTGGGTAGTAGAGAGGGTATACAGCAAGTACACAGTGTATGTGGCTCCATCTGCTGATGGCAGGTAATTCCACAAAGGGCATGCAAAACCACATGTGCAATGACCCAAATATTTTTCTAGCATGAAGTTTTCACTCCACGCAAAAGGGTGAGCGAGATTTCGCCCTACACCGTCAGGTGGCGACGATATAGCAGCAAGCAAACATACACTGTACCCCCACCCATGTCGTAGCAAGAACCTAAACCAAATATTCGTCGAAATTCTTCATGTATTAGGTTTGAGGTACATGACTAAAGCGGATTCAAGGTGTAATCGTCTCCCGTCCGCCCCAGAAGCGTGAGATGGAAGGGAAAGAAGTGGCAACGCCGACGAGCCGCAGCGGAGTCAAGTTGGTTAATGGTCGTCGACAGGAGAAAAGAAGGTGGCAACGCCGACGAGTGGGGTGAAGCTAGCAAATGACAGAAGTATCGAAAACCAATATGCTTTTTCTCATTTGTAAAACAAATTCTTCATTATTAAGTTTAGTACGAGTGTTTGGCGTCCCAATAAACTAAGTAGTACGTGGATTAGCGGGATGGGAACAAATAACAACTCAGCTTTTATCAATTGCCAACGTTTCGACCATATATTGTGGTCTTTATCAAGGATCTTGATATGCCGAAGTCCTGTACATTCTATTCAAAAACGTGTCCATTGTCCAAGCCAAGGGCAGAAATTCTCACGATGACAACAAAACACCAATAAATTAACATAAAACAATAACGAAAATTAATTACGGAGCAGGCGAGCGATGAGCAACAGGACGACCACAAAACCATAGCAATGGTAAGCTTACCACTACAACACCGGTACAATAAACATTTCTACTAAACTGTGTGCCTTATTTGCTCGCCGCAAAAGACCGCCGCATCATTATGAAATGATGAGCTGCAATTAGAGCGAAACCGGTTCATGATTCCTCGACCCAGGACGCTTATTCTATAGGAAGGTGGGAGAGTGAAAGTGAGAATTTTAGGTGAAACATCATGGCGCCTTCTCACTCACACGTACTTCACTCATATTCTAGGTATATTACAAACGGGCAGATTTTCCAGCTTTGCCAGATCGACAGTAATGGGTGTGTGAAATAAAATGTTACATCTCAATTTTTGTCTTAAAACCAATGTAAGCATGGTTAATAACGTCCGATACCATTGTCCAATACTATTATTTCTAATATTCCGAACCAAACCCCCTTTTAACGCGAAGTCAACAGCATACGTTGAGTAACAGGCAACGCTGCGCGCATTGAGAGGGCTCATGCGCAATGCGGCTAGCCCAAGGATTATTTATTATTTTAAAAAGAGAGGTGTTGTGTTGTCGTTGGGTTTTAATTTCTTGTTTCTTTTAACTTTCATTTGTAGTTGCTTTTGCCTATTCGGTTTCGAAATTTTGACGTCACCTAGTCGGGACTAGGTGAAATCAATTCTCACCCGTTTATAGGCAACCCTCAGCACAAAAATTCTCACTTTCACTTTCACTCTTTCCTATAGAATAAGCGTCCAGGCCTCATTCTATAGAAAGTTGTGAAAGTGAGAATGAAAATCTTGACAACCTTGATTGGTCAAAAAAATCTATTGTCCAATTCCATTGGCCAGAGATTTTCATTTTCACATTCACACCTTTCTTTAGAATAAGTGCCCCGATAGATTTGGTTTGCTTATGCTATGGCGTCGCAACCTGTCGGTGAAGGCCGAAATCCAATGTTGGCGTTACTTTCACGAATTATTCCGGTTATATGTGATGGAAAAATATTCGACATGGATTCTAACCAAATACGATATTTGGCAACAATCCACCTACACGCGTATAGTGCCTCAGATCCGGGCCTCGACGTTTTGGATTTAGGGGCAGGAATCAGGAAAGAATGTACTGAATTATTCTAGTTCGTGCAGCGGTTCGGGTCGGTAGTGGAGAGCCGTTCCGAAGTGCTGTGTGATAGTGTGTGCGCGTTCAGGCTGCGGTGCTCTCAGCGCTAAAGCCTAGGCAATTGTCATTGCCATCCAAGCTATTTTCACAGCTAGTAGAAATTCGTCAGAGCGACGTTCGGTGGTTAGTGAGAGTGCCAACGAAGAACAAGGAAGATGTACAACTTCGAAATTCAAGATACTGAATCCGAAAAAGAGGTCAAACGTGTCATAGAAAAGATCAAAAGAGAGGAAGCAGAAGAAAAAAAGGATAAAAAATGTAGAGAAAGAAAATGCACAACTCAAAGGGGAGAGCATTAAAATGCAAATGAAAATCCAGGAAATGTAAATGATGATGGCAAAGCGGGCAAAAAAATTATATAAGACATGCAAAGAAACATGACTAAGCCGGAAGAAAAGAAGAGGAAAAAGCCAAGGAAATCAGGCGAAGAGATGACGCAGAGCGAGAAATTGATCGAGGATATGTTCGAGGAAACACCCGATCAAGAGATGGAAATTGCTGGAAACAGCAATGACCAACCAACTAAAAATACATCGGAAAACTGGCAAAAGGCAAAAGCGCAACACCAAAGGCCCCACCTGTGGTGTTGAGAAACGCTAATGACAGGCCTACAATCAGCAAACGTCTTGGAAAGACAAAGATCAAATACTCGAAAGCAAAAATGACACGCAATGGCCTTGCTATTATACCAGAAACGTCGACAGATTACAGGCAGCTCACTAAGATGCCGTCTGATACAAAAAAGGAGTACCACACGTACACCTTAGAAGAAGACAAAACCGAACTACTGGTTACACAAAGCATACCAACAGTGTACAGGGTATCCCATTTTCGGCAGTTTTGAGGGGTATCTCCCTTATTTTTAAAGATAGAGGGTTGCGGTTTTCACGACAGTGTGCTACTTTTTTGTGAAACTAAAGATGGCGCCAGCAGAATTTTTATAGCCTTTTTGGTTTTTGAGATACAGGGTGGAATTGAAAAGTATCGCTTTTGAGGCACCCCCCGTATTACAGTTATGTTTAAACTTATCGAAGAAGTTAAAACGCATTCTTAAACAATTTTTTCCGTGGAATCCAGTGGCGTTGTTAGTTCTTTCCTAGCAACTTCAGTTTTTGAGTTACGAAGCAAATATATGTTTTTTTAAATGGAACACCCCGTATATTATCTTTTTATTTTATTAGTCATAATGTGGGATTTCCAAAAATATATAATTGTATGCAATTGTTTTCAAAACGAAGCTCAGAATTTAAGATTTTCTTAAATTTTCATTTTTGTCCAATTCGTTGGTAGTAGGCTATGGCTAGATGGCTAGCTTATTTGAAACAAAAGGCAATATGTCAAAAACTTTGTGGTTTTGTCACTCTTTGTTTTTATTAGTAATATGCTTGTTGTTTTGGTGTTTCTATTTTACTATTTAGCTGCTAATTAAATTAATTTTGTTACAATAATGGCGGTTTACGAAAATTATGAGAAGTATGATATGTTGGTTTGTTTTATACAATCTAATGAAAATCCCCAAGAAGCTTCGGAAGTATATTTCCAAAGGTAAAGTATTTTGCACGCTATGGTTAGGATACCATCTTAGGGGTCGTTTTTGCTATTATTAGATATCCAGAGAGAAGGCAACCTTTCCCAGACATATTTGCCCGAATTAAATCAAATCTAGTAGAGCACGGATCATTTGTCCAGCCCAGGCCTAATTCATACTCCAAACAAGATAGAGAGAGAAAAGAGATAAACGTATTGGGTTATGTAGAAGCAAAGCCTTCATCTTCTTGCAAGCATATAGAGGAAGCAACTGGTGTATCCAAGTCTGATGCTCAGAGAATTTTGAAAAAATATAGGTATCACCCCTATAAATTCCACATAGTTCAACGTTTACACCCTGGCGATGCCGAGCGCAGAATGTTGTTTTGCCAATGGTATTTACAACAAATCCATACTGATGAATCTTTTGGCAGACTCGTTATTTGGTCCGATGAATGTTATTTTTCAAGTGCGGCAATTTTTAATCGCCATAATACTAGACATTGGTCCACAGAAAATCACCATTTAACTTTTGAGAGGGCACAACAAGGACGTTTTGGGGTTGGAGTCTCGTGTTTCATTTTTGGAAGACGCATAGTCTACAGAATTATTGAAGGAGGTCTGACAGCGCATCGTTACCGAGAAATTCTTGAGGAAGTTATTCCAGAACTGATGGAAAATGTTCCCTTGGCCCTTTATAATGCCGTTTTTTTTCAACAAGATGGTGCCCCAAGCCACAACTCTGCCCTTTTAAGGGAATTTTTAGACGATAACTTTCCTCAAAGGTGGATTGGTACCTACGGACCTGTAAGGTGGCCCCCTCGATCTCCCGATCTTTCAATTTTGGATTTTTTTTTATGGGGTTTTATGCAAAATGAAGTCTATAAAACACAGTATCAGTCTCGAGCGGAGCTTCTTGCGGCAATCAATTTAACTTTCCAAAATTTGCAAAGAAGGCCTATGATTCTTTTTAACGCGATTAGAAGAATAACGAAAATGTGCCAATTTTGCATACAGGAAAATCACCTTTAAAAACTGTTTACTTAATTATGTTGAATGCTGTAATAAATAACTAATAACTGAGATACTGAGATTTAAAAAAGATTTTTTGTATTAAATTTGAAGATGTTATAAATTAGAATAATTATTACTTACATCGATTTTGTTCCTAATAATATTTTAGCCATAGCCTACTACTTACGAATTGGACAAAAATAAAAATTTAAGAAAATCTTAAATTCTGAGCTTTGTTTTGAAAATATTTGCATACAATTATATATTTTTGGAAAGCCCACATTATGACTAATAAACTAGAAAAATAATATACAGAGTGTTCCATTTAAAAAAACATATATTTGCTTCGTAACTCAAAAACTGAAGTTGCTAGGAAAGAACTGACTACGCCATTGGATTCTACGGAAAAAATTATTTAAGATTGCGTTTTAACTTCTTGGATAAGTTTAAAGATAACTGTGATGCGGGGGGTGCCTCAAAAGCGATACTTTTCAATTCCACCCTGTATCTCAAAAACCAAAAGGGCTATAAAAATTCTGCTGGCGCCATCTTTAGTTTCACAAAAAAGTAGCACACTGTCGAGAAAACCGCAACCCTCTATCTTTAAAAATCAGGGAGATACCCCGCAAAAGTGCCGAAAATGGGATACCCTGTACAGCAGCAAAGACGTCAAAGTCGTCGAACAGGATCTGGCAGCCTAAGTCATAGTTACACTCTCTGTCCAACGGATGTACATCTTTAAAGACAAGAAACCCTTGACTTTAATGCTGGTGCAAGTGAACGGGATGAAGGGACGTGAGAGGGGTTATGCAGAAGCTAACTCGCTGCTGCGACTTAAAGCTCGTTTACACGGTGACACTAAAGCGTGACACTAATGTCGCGGCACTCAAATGTCTCAAGAGCGTCATCGTCTATACATATGTTTTTAGATCTCTGTTTATGTACAAAGAATAAGTTTTTTTTTCTTTATCATCAGAATAAACAGTTAAAAAAAATACATACATTCTAAGTTGTATTAGTTTATGATACTTCTTGATTTTTAACTTAATTATTCCGTATTATGTAGACACTATCGAATATTCCGTGAAGATGAGGCAAGGCATAACAAAACATATGTACAAAAGATTAAGGGATTGTAGCTTAGAATATATGCAATTTTAATTAAATAGGGTGTGTTGTGTTGCGATACTTCATACTTGACTATGAAATGAGAGATAGGCGCCTTCGCCATTATATCCAGAAATTTGTTAAAAGACGCACGCGCGCATTAAATGTCGCGACATTGATGTTTCCTGTGAACACCTAGTGCCGTGACATCAGATGTCAAGTACTGTCACGGCACTAGATGTCGCGACACTGATGTCACCGTGTGAACGAGCTTTTAGCGGTAATAGAAGAAGCACAAAAGAGACGAAACAGCTCCCAAATGTGCCACCGATGCCAGCGGTACGGGCACGTGCAGAGGCATTGCACAGCAGCGGCCAGATGCGTAAAATGCGGAGGAGGTCACCACTCAGGATAGTGCAGAAAAACCAAAGAGACTCCAGCCAAGTATGCGAATTGCGGTGGTCCCCACCCAGCTAGCTATCGAGGCTGTAACAAAAACCCCGCTAAAAGAAAGCCAGAAAAGGCTCCTCAAAGGCAGCAGAACAGCCAAAGAGTTCCAAATTAAGAGCTAAGCAGCCGTTGCTAGTAGCAGCCAGCCAAAGGCCCCCGCAAGCAACACCTGACTGCCACAGGACTAAGCTCAAGCGGCACAGCAAATGCAAGAAATGCTCTCAGCAACGAGCTCAGCAATGAGTGCATTTTTTGCTAAATTTGCGGTGCCAAAGCTTAATTAATTTTCTTTTCTGTTTCAGATCCACAGAAGCCAGGACCCCCCCCCCCCCAAAAAAAAAAAGGCAAATCACCCACCTACGAGACATTCACCCCAGACATCGAGAATTTATTCTCAAAGTCCGGTTAAAACCTACCGTGCTTAACTGGTGGTAACCAGCTCTTTTCCACATCCCGCTCACTCACCAGGGTGAGCTTCCTACTCACCCAATCAACCCAACCTTGAAGTGTTACAAAGATATAGCAATTGCAAATTGTTATATTATTTGTTTCACTCCAAAACTGACAACCCGCAAGGGTGACAGCCGATGAAGAAAGAAGTGTCCAGGAGAGTGCCTGAAGAGCCCCAGTCGGCGGGGTACTTCTAAATAGGACCTCAGGTACTTTGGGACATTTCTGAGTGGCTACCACTCAGGACTGGGCACTCTTCAAGATGGTTCAGAAGGGAGACAGGTGGCTGAAATTTCTGTTACAGACTGGTCCGGTCTACAGAGATGATAGAGTAAAAGGCAATAGTCCTGCCTGACTCTTTTATCTGAGGCCATCTTTTAGCCTCTGATAGTGGCGCGAAGAATGTCCAGTACGTCATAGACGTACTTGTGCTAGACCCACGACCCCCGTCCACATACTTGTGCTAAACCCACAACCCACGTCCACGTACTTGCGTTGCGTTTCGTTTGGGGACAAAGCACTTAATTCAAAAAGGAAGTGTGTGACCTTCTAACCAAGTACGTTAGACTTGACCTCGGATTTGACAACAACCCACGCACACGCGTATAGTGCTTCGAATCCGTGCTACCATATTTTGGCATCAAGGTCACCAAGAAATGTCTCGTACGTTATTGACGTACTTGGATTACCTTTGATGACGTCAGATCTAATATTAATAGTAAGTTGCTAACAATGTACTCAAAAGCTCTACGATTTGGAGTACGTACATGTCTATCGTTTCTTTTCTTAATCAAAATTGAGAAATTGAAGGAAAGGAAGGCCACCTGAAAACGCTAAAAGACACATGCCAAAGTGGCATTTTTTTCTATCAATTAAGATATGCGGTTATAAAGAAGTTGAAACATAACGTCAAATCCGATGAGCTTGGTGCTGATGTAAAAATAATGGTGCTGAAAAAGCTCTGCGGAAGACCTCAAATAAAGGTCGAAACGTTGGCAATTTCAAAAAAGTGAAGTAGCTTCTTGTCCTACACCTGCTATCCAAACGTTCACATAATGGTGCTTTCCACTGGCTGCACCAATGCGCACAGAGTGTATTTCCGTCTTATATTTTTGCTGAATTGACAAAGGATAGAAATACACTCAGTGCACTAGTGCAGTCAATGAAAAACTCTATTAATAAAAAAAATGTCGAAAATTCCACAAGCTTGTATCAGGCGGCGTTACCAGCTGAATGCTGGCTAAAAAGTGAAGCGGGGTGACGACAGTGTTGCCGATCGTAGCGACTTTTTCCACATAAAAAAGTTTTTAAATATGTCCGAGAGTAGCAATATTTTGAATATTTTAGTTCAATTATTTATTTCATGTATATGGCCACCGCTATTAAAGTTGTACAACTTACCTCGTGTCAATCTTCATTTGCACCATAATTAAAATAACTTGCTCAATAGATGAAGCATTAACGCGCACACTTCTCTGAGTCGGCTCTTGGGATATATCCTTTATGAAACTATCCAAAATCACTTCGGCGTGAGCATTTTTATTAACTTCTGACAGAACACCAGACAACTAAAAAAGACATTAACAAGAAATTGATACTTGGAGCCAGACAGTGTAGTTTAGAGGACTTTGTGACTACAATAGAATTCAATAGTTTGTCTTACCTGAATAATGTCCCTAGACCTCCCGTTCACATTAACCACATAAGGATAAGCGCAGGAACAGCTTCCTTTCAACAGTTTGAAAACATGTTCCATAACACTTATAGGTCCATCGTTCATGCATTGGCCCACAATAACTCCCTTCAGCGAGCTCTCCTCAATTTTCGGACCACCAATGCAAACTTCCTTAGGAAAATCTTTCCAATAGTGAATGGAATATCCCCTCAAACCTAAGTCGTTAGACAGGTTACTCAGGAGCTTGACTAAAGGAAGCAAACATTCCGTGTATAACATATTAAGCTTAAAGTCCTCGTAGAGCAGGTGCAGCGTAAAGTGCACGTATCTCATATAAGGGAAGAGAACTCCTTTAGGATTTATGAAAACTTTAGTTTTAGGGGGTTGGGCCGTTGTAGACGGCTGGGAGCTGGAACCTAAAGGAAGCTGCAGTACTTCAAACAAGGGATTGCCCATAGAAGCGAGAGGTCCTCTTATGACGTATTTCCAATCCTCATCTGAACTCAATGGAGTGGTTTTAGGACGTTTAACAGCGGGGGTTTCCGGTTTTTCAAATAGATGATCGTCTTCATAACCAAACAACTCTAAAACGTACCCATCAGGAAATCACATCACAGGAACTCGACACAACAAGCAGCATTACCCATTAGCAAGTTTGTAAACATCTCCCATTCCTGCTTGGCGTCGACTTCCTCACTGCCAATGACGTTTCTTACGGAATACCATCTGCATGTTAAGAGGAGAGCTGCGTCTCTTGGTAAGCATTGTCTCAGAGACACGATACAACGTTCTATCAAGACTGAATGGGTGAGTAACGGTAGGTTTATCCTGTAAAACGTGCCATCCGAGTATTTTAACGTCAGTCGATTTTCTATTGAATCCATTAGGCCAATGAGATTAGCTCGCTTCTGTGCTCCTAGAAGGTAATTTAATGAACGGTGTTAAATTGCCAAAAACTAACAATTTACGGCCTTACTATTGTGACCAACAATATTATTAAAAGTAACAAGATATTGGCAGGACTATTTTTAAGATTTCACTTGTTTGCTAATAAAACAAGTGAAATCACTTTCCAATATACACTAATTATAAAATAACGGTCGTTTTGGTCACCTGCTTTCTGCCTATCAAGTATATTGAAAAGACGAGTAGACAAATGTAGTATGCATATAGGTAATTATTATAAACACCATTCGTTTTTGGAATAGCTATCAATCAAGAGTGGTCAAAAGACAATTTCAAGACAAAAAAACCGTTAAGACAAATTTTCAATGAACTATTTGCTTCCATAAGACAAATATAAAAGAACAGAAGATGTATTTCGAGGAATATCTAGATTATCAAGAAATTGTGTAGTCAGCTGGCTGAGAACCTTTCTCCACTTATAAATATCATTCGGAGAGAAGGAGTATCAATCAACAATTTGTCTGTCAGTTTCTCCTACTACAAAGTAAACTCTTCACAATTTTTTTTTGTAATTTTTCCCAACCTGAACGTTGGATTTTGTTTGTGAAACTCTACACAGAGCTTATACTGCTGTTCAGAGGTCTTTCCAAGGTTCAGTCGACTTTTTAAGTAAAAAATAGTAAAGCAAAATTCCGGAAGGCAAACAAAACTGCAAATCGAAGACGTAAAAACTGAGAAACTTGAATTTGAGAAATGTGAGTCACCTGCGAAGGAAAAGGAATCTGAAGATGTGAACGTTTCTCTCAACGAAAAAACAGAAAGTTAAGCCTAAAGAAGCACTGGAAGACGAAGAACTCCTACATGAAAAAAAAAAGAAGTTTAGGAGCATCAGAAGTTACTAAACTGAATATAAGGAGATAACTGAATATTAGATAACAATGTTTTGCGCACAGTGAGCCTCAACCGGAGAACTTATTTCCATCAACTAATCAATTTTTGGTCAAATATCAAACAAAACTGAAGTGAACACAAGGTGGCAACGCAGCGTTGCTCTTTTGTCAAAGCAATATGGCAGATGCATCGCATAAAACTGCGAGGGGAACAGAGACAGACAGACAAACAATGATTATATTGTTACGATCGCAGCAACGCCGCATGGGAGGCGGGGCAACGCATGGGAGCGTGTTGGTTGGTGGAGCTTCGCGACCTATCCGCGCTGCGTCATGGCTGACACGAGTGATTTATTGCTCGTCTGGCTTAATCTAGAAGGCAGTTGTTTACAACCGTTTTTTTTTATATGAGATTATTCAAGAATTCTTATAAAGAACTTTCTAGGTTTTTCTGTAATTTTAGGATTGTATATAAAAGGCGCATAGAGCGCCCGAGTAGAATAGTCGTATTTTAATCGGGCTATAAGTAAGCTAAAGTTACGAAGCGATAATAGAAGGCTATAAAGTGTTAAGTAGTGAGTTATTTAGTAGTCGTGTGTATTTGTGGAGTTAAATAATAGTGTTTTCGTATTAAATTGTTACACTGGAATTATCGAACCCCGAGTTCGCAACAATTGGTGTCAGAAGTGCGATTCCAGTGGGAATTTGAGAACTAATATTGCTGAACTGTAAGTGAGTGCTTCATTGCCGGACATTACGTGTTTATGCCAGTGACCAGAAGCCAGCATCAAGCGATGGAGGATCAACTTGCCGCCCTGCTGTCCCTTATGCAACACCAGAAGGAAGAGCAGGAGCGCCGTTATCTAGAACAAAAAGAAGAGCAGGAAAAACGTTATAAGGAACAAAAAGAGGAACAAGAAAGGCGTGATCAAGTACAGGAGCAACGTTATCAAGACCAGAAGGAAGAGCAGGAAAGACGTTATCTAGAACAGAAGGAAGAGCTGGAAAAACGTGATCAATTACAGGAGCGACGTTATAACGAACAAAAAGAAGAACAAGAAAGACGTGATCAAATACAGGAACGACGTTATCTAGAACAGAAAGAAGAGCAGGAAAAACGTTATTTAGAACAAAAAGAAGAACAGAAACGGCTTAAAGAAGAATTAGTGAGCCATTTCGCAGCTAGGGAGCAACCATTGGAAGAAAGAATAATGCAATCCGTTAACGAAGGACTCGAAGCTGTCAACCAGAAGGTTCTCGAGCTAGAAAAGAAATTCCGGGAACAACTTGAGGACGACAACGTGTCTACAGAGAGTTTTAGCACAGCCAACGCTAAAATTAAGCCTCCCGATTACGACGGTACTACTGCATGGGAAATTTATAAAACTAAGTTTGAGGCAGCTGCAAAAGCTAATGGTTGGTCCGAGCCCCAGAAAGCTACATCATTAGTGGTAGCACTTCGTGGAAAAGCGGCTGAGTTACTCCAATCTCTGTCGGCAGCGGATCAAAGTAATTATGCGGCTTTAGTACACACTCTGCAACTACGATTTGGGAATGAGCACAAAGAGACCGTGTTCCAGGCCCAGCTGAGGATGAGGCAGCAAAAGTCAGGTGAATCCTTACAAGAATTTGAGGCGGACATAGACAGACTTATTCACCTGGCATATCCATCGGCCCCTGAAACTTTTCAAATGCAATTTGCCGCCGAAAGGTTCATTGAGGGAGTTCGCGATAGTGACATGAGATACCACTTACGTCTAGTAAGGCCCAAGGATATCAGCGAGGCACTAGTTCGGGCCCTGGAATTAGAGGCGTCACGAGTATCATCTAGTTCATCTCCACGTGTAAGAATGGCAACTTGCGATGAAGAGGAGAATACGTCTATGGCTGAATCCATGGCCAGTTTACATAAAGCATTGAACGATATCGCAGTCAATATGCAAGCCCTGTTGGGAACAACTCCTCGATCGACAGGCAATCGGGGCATAAAATGTTTTAACTGTGGTAAACTGGGTCACGTCAAGAGTAATTGCCGTAATAGGGCAAGAAGTCCGTCGCCGTTGTTTAGAAGACCGAGCGGAAACCAGGACCGCCCTAGATTCCAGGAAAAGCCAATTCCGGTCAATGTAAGGGGGCAATTGACCGAGCCCGTTAAGACCCCCAGGATCAGTCAAGTCAACCAATCAAGTCAAGGCAATAATTTGAGTGGCAAAAGTGTTACAGAGGCCGGACGCATTAAAGGACAGAAGATCCAAACTGAACGTCGACAAGGAAGGTGTCACGGAAATGCCGATACATTGTCTAGACGGCCATGTAAAGAAGATAGTCAGGATTGTCGAAGAACTGAGCAACGTGAAGGACATCCTTCTGTAAGGAGAACGTCGGTGGAAATAAACGATGGCTGGACCACACAGACGCTTCTAGAAGAACAATTGAATGATTCAGATATTGGACCCATACTCTTGGCAAAGACTGAGGACAAAAGACCAGAGTGGCAAGAAATCGCTGGTAAAAGTCCAAACCTGAAGGCGCTATGGGCCCAGTGGCACTCTCTTAAAATAGAAAATGGACTACTGAAGAGAGCGTGGGAGAGTCCGGATGGCAAGTCTATAGTCAGTCAGTTGGTTGTTCCTGGTAGCAGAAAATCAGATGTACTACAGGAAATGCACAACGGAACAAGCGGAGGCCATTTTGGGGTCAATAAAACATTAGCAAAAATTAAAGAGCGGTATTACTGGGTGAATTATCATGAAGACGTCGAGTCTTGGTGCCGCAAGTGTGAAGTTTGTTGTGCCACAAAAGGACCTCGAACAAGATCACGGGGCCGAATGGTGCAGTACACTGTAGGTGCTCCATTCGAGAGGGTAGCAATTGATGTCGCGGGACCGTTTCCTCAGACTGAGTCGGGCAACAAATACATCTTGGTCACCATGGATTACTTCACTAAATGGCCTGAAGCATACGCCCTGCCTAATCAAGAAGCAACGACTGTGGCAACGGTGCTAGTAAATGAAATGTTCTGCAGATTTGGAGTCCCTCTCGAACTTCATTCTGTCAGGGCCGAAATTTTGAATCGGCTGTTTTCCAGAAGGTCATGGAACTTCTCGGAATTCGCAAGACCAGGACAACTCCTTTGCATCCACAGTCGGATGGGATGGTAGAGAGATTTAATCGGACCATGGAACATTACCTGTCTAAAATGGTGGCAGATCATCAGCGTGATTGGGACCAACATCTACCTCTCATGTTGATGGCATATCGAGGCTCTACGCATGAAGCCACTGGTTATACTCCGGCGAAAGTGATGTTCGGGAGGGAAATGAGGCTTCCTGCGGATTTGATGTATGGAACACCAGAAAAAGAGTCGCTCAGCTCTGAGAATTTTGTGGAGGAGCTTAAGGAGAGGCTGAACAATGTTCATGAGCAAGTCAGGAATAAACTGCGGATGTCCAGTGATCGAGCCAAAGCAAGATATGACTTACTAGCTAACTCCCGCGGCTTCCAGGATGGTGATTTGGTGTGGCTATACAATCCGAGGCGAAAGGTGGGGAAGTCGCCCAAACTTAGCCAAAATTGGGAAGGACCTTATACAATTATAAAGAAGATTAATGATGTGGTGTATAGGATCCAGCGGACCCCTAGGTCAAAGATGAAGGTCGTTCATTTGGATCGATTAGCACGATACCATGGAACTCTATCTGTTCGGGACGAACAGACTTAGGAGGAGGGCAATGTTACGATCGCAGCAACGCCGCATGGGAGGCGGGGCAACGCATGGGAGCGTGTTGGTTGGTGGAGCTTCGCGACCTATCCGCGCTGCGTCATGGCCGACACGAGTGATTTATTGCTCGTCTGGCTTAATCTAGAAGGCAGTTGTTTACAACCGTTTTTTTTTATATGAGATTATTCAAGAATTCTTATAAAGAACTTTCTAGGTTTTTCTGTAATTTTAGGATTGTATATAAAAGGCGCATAGAGCGCCCGAGTAGAATAGTCGTATTTTAATCGGGCTATAAGTAAGCTAAAGTTACGAAGCGATAATAGAAGGCTATAAAGTGTTAAGTAGTGAGTTATTTAGTAGTCGTGTGTATTTGTGGAGTTAATAAATAGTGTTTTCGTATTAAATTGTTACACTGGAATTATCGAACCCCGAGTTCGCAACAATATCAATGGACTAATGCGATGTTGCCAAACTGATAATATGTAATTTAAATTAATTTAGTAAGGTAGTGAAAACTTGAGATTACCTCTTTTTTGAGCACAGTGAGTGTTAACAGGAGGACGTTTTACCATCAGCTAATCAATTCCTTCAAGTTACGAAGAAAGTGAAGAATGTTTTTAATATTTTAGCTTTAGAACCTCGAAAAGAACCTGTATAATGTTACCGTATGAACAACCGTATAATATTATGTTTGTTTAAAGGTGGTAGACAATGATGTACTATTATTAAGCGAAACATCTTGGATTTCCATTGTCTTTATTGAGTCGTTTACACGACGATTCGAGCAGTGGAATCTGTGCTCGTTTTCAAGAGAAACTGAGCATTAAGCTCGAGGCTACTTGCTTATGTACTAACACAGCTAACCACGTCCACCATTACTCTTGGCCGGAACGTCGCCACCGTTGCGCGTCAAACGACCAGCACTTGTCGGCCGTATCAACGCAACTTGGTTTACTAAAGTCGCCCTCATTGCATCTAATGAACACTGCTTCGTTAAACTTTCGTTTCTTCCAGTGCTGTTCCTATGGACAATTTTGGCTTCCAACCACTTAATATTACACGAGGAGAAACATCAAAATCCGGAATTGCAGAGCACGCTTGGGCCGAACACCATAATATGTGTGTAACTATATACATAATAAGTGGTCGGAAGCCAAAATTGTGCATAGGGAACAGCACTGGAAGAAACGAAAGTTTAAAGAAGCAGTCTTCATTGGAAACAATGAAGGCAGGGCGTCTTTAGTAAACCAAGTTGCGACGTCCCTTCGGTATGGCATCAGTTGATACGGCGGACAAGTGCTGGTCGCTGGACGCGCGACGGTGGCGACGATCGGACCAATAGGAATGGTGGGCGTTGTTAGCTGTATAAGTACATAAGCAAGTAGCCTCGAGCTTAATGCTCAGACTACTTGCCTTGAACTTAATGCTCAGGCTAGACGCACCGAGTCTCTCACCATTATGTCCTGGAACGTCAACGGGCTACGCGCCAGGAAGTGCGAGGTAGAGCTCCTCTTGGCGGAAAGAGAGCCGGAAATTCTGGCCCCTTTGGTCTCTTTTAGTGCTGTGATTGTTAATTGTCCAGTTTTTTAAAGTTTATCTTTCCTTTTTAAACTTTTGTGACATTATCTTTTCTATCATTGTTTGTATTACCTGCCATGTTTTGCGGTTTCGTATCAAGTTCATCTTCAGCCTCCCTTCTGTATTGGTACCATCTCGGGCATAGGAGTATTGTGTGCTTCGCGTCGTCGACACCATCGCAATATATGCATTTATTATCCGTTTTGCCCAGCCTTTTGGTGTAGGTCCTAAAAGATCCATGCCCTGTGAGAACTTGTGTTAGGTAGTAGTTGGTCTTGCGGTGTTTGCATTTTATCCATTCTTCTAAGTTTGGTATTATTCTTTTGGTCCATTGGGCCACTTCTTGAATTTCTTTATAAACATTAGTTTAATGAGCTCAACTTCCTGCTTATTTGGTCTTGGTGCTGCACGAAATATTTTCTTCCGCTCTTTTATCACAAGGTCTATAGGCATTATTCCTGCTATAACTCGGGCTGCTTCCGTCGATATAGTTTTATATCCAGATATAACTCTTAATAAGCTTTTTCTTTGTATGCCGTCTAAAAGGTTCTTATATTTTTTGATTTGTATCATTCCTTCTCACACTGGAAAAGCATACAACACTATTGACTGCACCATATAGTACAGTAATTTCCTTTTTGAGTCGTCTGGTCCTCCTATGTTTGGCAATATTCGTGCCAGCGCACCCATTCTTCGCGCTGCTTGTTCTGTTTTTATCTCCACGCGTTTTACAAAATACGTGTTTCGGCTTATGGTAACTCCTAGATATTTAACGTGCCATGATGTTGTGACGCTTGTTTGATTAATTTTGAACCTGACTTCTTTGGTTTTATAGGGAGCATTTAGAAGGACTGCTTCCGTATTCTGTTCAGCTAGTTCTAGTTGTTTTTTTTTCATCCATTCAGATATTTCGTGTAGGGATTCATTAGAGATATACACAAGCTCGTCTGTATCATCTGCGTTTACGATCACAGCCAGGTCATCTGCATAGGCGACTTTCTCTACTCCTTTTCTGGTTGCCGTTTCTAGGACTGAGTTATAAAAAATATTCCGTAGCAATGGCCCAGGGGTATAATACCCCAGTACCGAGCCCTGGGGTATTCCAGCATGAATTTTTTGTTTTGTTGTTTTGTCCGTCAGTATGTATCTGTCTTCTACACCAGATTTTTTAAATATTCGGGGACTCCTATGTTGTCGAGCCGTGTCAGTATTTCTTTCCAAGGTGCAGAATTGAACGCATTCTTAATATCCAGGGTAATCAATAAACTGTATCTTTTACCACTTCCGCTTTGTTTTTGTCTATATCCGATATCTACCACTCTTTGAATTGCATCCACCGCTGATTTTCCTTTTGTAAATCCGTATTGTCTTTCAGAGATCATTTCTTTATCGCGAATTTCTTTTTCTAATCTCTGTTTTATGAGTTGCTCAAACAGTTTGCCGAGGCTATCAATGAGGCAGAGAGGCCTGTATGAGCTTGGCTCATCTAGCGGTTTTCCTGGTTTGAGGATTAATACTAGCTTTGCAACTTTCCATTCATTGGGAGAGTGCTGATGCGTAAGTAGAATGTTGTACATCCTAAAAAGTTCTTTTGGAGTGGTGATTGCTAGTATTTTTATTGCTTCTGGCGGAAGGCCATCCGGTCCAGGTGCTGTGTCCAGTTTTATTTTGTTTGCAGCCTCCCTGAGGTCCTCTTGGGTCAGTGGTACATACCAGTTTGTTGTTTGTCTTTGTCCGCTGGATGTCTTCCTTTGGGGAAATAATGTGTTTATTATTTCCATTTTCCGTGTGTCTAAGAGCTGGAATGGTGGTCCTTGTGCCCTAAATTTCTTAGTAACTATCTCGTAGCCTCTCCCCCAGATGTCATCTTTTGATTCTTCTATGAGCTTGTTCCATTGCTCTTCTTTTCCTTTTTGTACAAGCGTCTTTAGTTTTTTTTTATTTTGTAGTCCTTCCATATCTGGGCTAGGCTGTCGCTATTATGTTGTTGTTTTCTGTCTCTTTGGTGTTTTCTCCTAGCCTCATTACACTTGTTTCTTGCGGTTCCGATGTCTGTGGCCGTTCCAACCGTCCTGTGGCGAATGTTACATCTATGTGGGATGCTTGGTTTCGCCTGATGAACGTTGGTGCTCCTCCGTGATTTTGGACAGTAAGCCCTAATCTAGCCGCCTCTAGTAATATTTGTCCTCGTTTGTCGCACAACGGTGAGCCGCATTCTGGTGCCTTGGAATTAAAATCTCCCATTACCACTCATTCTCCTCCTTGATGTTCCATAATATCGGTGACGTCGTCCACGTAATCCTCGAATTTTTCACGTGTTATATTTGGTGATATGTAGCAGCCATATACCGTGTATCCTTGGACTCCAACGACCCCGTTCTTTTTTATGACTTTGTCAAATTCTAGGTTTTTATTTCTTATATATATATGGCAACGTTTGTTCATCAAAAACGAAAAAAAAATAGGCATATATACGACAAAAGGATGAGTAGATGCAGAAAGCCAAGAAAGATCCCGAAACACAAGAAAAAGAAACTTCAATACGTATGCAGTAGTAGTAAACAGCAGCAAAGAAAATACTAGAGACACAATAAATAAAGTCAAATGTAGTTTCAAAGAAAACCAAACTAAGGATTCTATTAAAACAATAAGAACAAACAAAGAAGGTAACCTAGTAATAACACTGGATAGGAATCTAAATGCTCTAGAAGCCGTCGGCAAAGACATACGAACCTCCTTTGGCGAAGCCAACCTCAAACTACTGTGGGAAAATAAAAGAAAAATGGCAATCTACATTCGAGGAGTGGATGCGACAACCACAAGGGAAGACGTACAAGCTTCACTAATAGAAAATATCCCGGAGCTGATACATGATGAGCTGTACATTGGAGAGCTAAGGCCGTACGCATGCACAGCACAGGCAATCACAGTACGATTCTCTGAAAAAGACGTGGAAAAACTGCTTAATCTCAAAGATATAAGGATTGATTTAGTGAGGTGCCGAACGGAACGGCAACTCAAACTAACTAGATGTGGCAAGTGCTGGAGCCTTAAACAGTCAGCATTATGCAAAGGGCCTGACCGACGAAAAAACTGCTTCAAGTGCGGAAAGACGGGACACACAAAGAACGAGTGCTCGGAAAGCAATTGAGAATTCTGCGTACTATGTCACGAAACAGGACATCGCTCCGGTAGTAATATGTGCCCAATGTTGAAAACAGCACTAAAACAAAAGAAAAAAAGAACCGACAATATAGCAGGCAAAACACCCAAAGCTCAGAAGCAATGGACGCAGACCCACAATAAAAAAAAAACATGCAACAAAAAACAAACAAAAACAAAACATTACAGTACTACAGATTAACGCGGACAGCAATGAAACAGCAAATGAAATATAAGCAGACTTGATAGTTGGTAGCGAACCAAACAGAAAACTAAGCCAAGCAGGAACACGATGGATAATTGATACAAGAAGGCTCCGGGACTGGACGGCATCTACAACAAGATACTGAAAAACCTGACTAGGAAGGGTGCAACCTGTCTCTGCGCTGTGCGGCGATATTCCTAGAACACCAAGGACTACGCTCGCGCTCTATGCCGACGGCACGGCTCTTTTCGACCTCCAGGAGTGGCTGGTACGTTGGAGGATTAAGATCAATCCAACCAAGTGCCAGGCAATCCTGATGGGTAGACGTCGCGATGCCATCCCGGATCAATTTGCGATCGATAACATCGAAGTGCCGTGGCAAGGCTTGGCCATTTAGCTGGGGGTAACCTTGGATAAAGGGCTGACTTGGGGCTTCCAAGTCAGGGTCGCCGCTGCGAAAGCTAAGGGAGCTATGGCCCCACTATACCCCTGCTCAATCAAGAAGCCATCTGCCCGTGAGGGGGACGCTCCTGCTGCTGAAAGCCGATCCTAAAATATGAATCGGTCTCATGGGGGAGTACGGCGGAGGCTCGCCTCTCAAGAGTGGAAGATGTTGAAAACATTTACCTCTATATTGCGGTAAATGCCCCATGGTACATTAGTAACGAAGAAATTCGTGCTAATCTGAGATGGCAAACAGTGCGCGACTTTATGAGTCAAAGCTGAGAAGTCCTTCCGACGCGCGGAAGCATATCCAGACGACCTGCTGCAGGCTTTAGGGCACTACGAGCTGGATCCGGTATCAGGGCAACTCTGGAAACGGCCACGGCACCACCTACGATATCGAGCTGCGGAGTAGAGCTACAGCAGAAACGCAAAAAACCGCTCTGATAAGCAAGGGCCACATCTCCCGCAAGAATATCATGCCAAACCAGTCAAGCTGGCGAGGCTATGAGATATGAAAACAGGAAAGAGCGTGCACCAGAGTGTACGGTAGTAGTGTATCGTAGCAGACCGGGGATTTATATAGGCAACCGGGCTCGGAATCCCCAAGCACAAACGGGGTTTTTAGTAGATCAGAACCCCACACTACCGGACAGCAGAGCGGGGTGTCCGGTGTCTTGCCGAGAAGATTTTTAGCCCCGGAGTCACTGGAGTTTTATGAACAAAATTCAAAGTTCAGTTTAGGCAAAATTATAAAGATGAATATGATGCATTGCGTCCCAGAGAAATATATGTGGATGTAAATTTACAATCACCACTATACACAAAACTATCCAACACTTCCGTCACAATTAAAATTAAAATAATTAAAAGTTAAAATACATCTACATATTAAAAGATGGTAAACAGCCAACCACACGAGAACAGATAGAGTGTCACACTGATAAGTCCAGCCTCTTCCATGTTTATTAGTTACGACACGATAAAATTCCAACATTCCACGGTGGTAAAGATTGCCCATGAACAAAATAGAGATAAAATTGAAAGTATTCTGCCATTAGTGGGTCTTATGGAACCCTGCAACATTTTTATGTATTAAGCAACTATAAATTACACTTAGCCAAACCTTGGCCCAGGTAGCACAACTGACCAGATTGACGTCTGTCGGTTTCAAGTCATTTTTGGTCAATACGTCAATTGACCTAAGCAGGACTTCTCGAAGACGTCAACTTTTTGACGTCCAATGGGCAGCAACAGATGAACGTCCAGTATACGACCAAGAATGGTCATCATATTATAACGATCAAAATAATCTAATCATTTTTTCTGCTCAGACTTTTGACTAGTAGGTAGGTATCTAGGTACCTACTGATATATCTTTAATATGTTTAGCATATATTAGAAATACATGCTTATTTAAGATGATGGAAAGCAAGTATTTTCCATCGATTATTGTCTAACTAAACTCATATATGATAAATAGAAAAGTGTAAACACTACAAGAATTTAAGATTTCAGAATGCTAAAAAAAAATTCAACAACTGTCAGTGGAAACAGAAGTGTTCATTTCTGCTTCCATGAGGTAGTTAGGTACTCACTCGTTTTTACTTTTTGTTTATGATTTAAAATGTTAAATCCTTGAATAGTGTTTACACTTTCGTATTTATCTTTTATATGAATTCAGTTAGATAATACTCGACGGAAAAGACTTGGGTTAGGTCATCATCTTAAATAAGCATGAATTTCTATTATATGCTGAGCCTAGGGATTCATTACACAAAGATTTTCTTGCGCTTCAGCTCTGAGGAAGACTAAATGAATATTCGAAACCTTGGCAATGTTCTGATAAAGAAGAGTATTATTTGATCTAACTCTGCTAACCACCTGTATTAAATTTCCAATAAAACATGTTTAATATTAAATATGTAATGAATTCTTTTTATGATAAAATCCACAGCAAATTAAATATGTAGAGACGTCAATAAATGGACGTCGGAAGACATCTAAACGCAGACGTCAGACCGACGTCAACAAATGGACGTCTTGTGGATGTGACATGTAGCCGTCATTTGGACGTCTTTTGGCTCAATCTCATGTCGTTATTTGGACGTCCATACGACGTAGTGCTACCTGGGTGGTGTCGGTTCTAAAGTTTACAGCTTGTTCTCTGTTCTTATTAATGAAAAGCATCTCTGATATGTTACGCTTCTTGTAGTTACTTTCTACATCTAGGATGCATGCTGAGTTTTGCGAAATTAAAATTATGGCCTGTTTCAAAATGGTGGATTGCCAAAGCAGTTTTTTCTTTCTTATTAATATAGCCAATGCTGCGATCATATTGGTGTTGTTTGAGTCTTTGTGCTAATTTATTTCTAGTTTGACCTATATATTGTTTGACGCAATGTATGCACTGTATTGAATATACTACCTCAGACCTATCCAATAACGGAGTTTTACTCTTAATTCTGGAGTTCAAATCACCAACCTTCTTCTTTGGATATAGAACAATTTTGACTTGGTCACTCTCCAAACAGTAACGTAGATTTGTACTCAGTCCAGACACTAATGGGATTTTTAGATATATTTTGGGTGGCTGTAAAAAAACACTGGTCCATGTTAACAACGTTTAAACCTCGCATGCTCTAATAATGTTTATATTTAAAATTACGGGCAACGTACATGTTGATCTCGAGGTTTGTATGCCATTCAAATAATTTAATATTAGCTCTAATGTTCTTATTATTGTCATTCACAGCCCTTATGAAGTTTAATGTAAAATTAATCGAAACGTCGGCGAAGAAGTTGTAGTACTTATTGCTGCCTTGTCCCAATCCGCCAATTTACATCCACATTATAAAGAAAAATGGTGAGGAGTTTAATTTGTTGTGAAGCTCTAAACCGACGATTCCACAAACGATAACTACACAATAGAATACCTTGTAAACAGCACCACTTTTATGTAGAGATAAGTGTTGAAAATTGGCTCTTATATTTATAAAAAAAATTAAAATACTAACTGTCTTGGAATCCATATCTCAGCGGCGTAGGGGTCTTATTAGCAGGCGGGACACTCACTTCTTGCTGCGCGGACGCCGGCAACACAGGCGAAAATAAGTGTTCATCGAACATCGGCTCCGACGGCTTGGACAAGGGCAGCAAGCTGCTACGTCTATAAAAAACAAAAACCATTTTCGATGATTAATATTACCCAATTTGGACATTTAAAAAGAAAAATTAAAAAAAGCGTTTTGCAAAAAATATAAAGAAAGTTACTTGGGAAACGGTGATGCAGTGTTCCGTCGTATGAATGGAGACGGCGTATGCCTCAACAAAGTTCCGTTCAAGTGCAACTTTCCCACCATCGTAAGGCCGGAATATAAAGTTACGTTTCCGCTATGCTCGAGAAGTGCCATCATCCGCAAATGCTAAAAGTCGCTGTGTTCATAAAACGTTTAATAAAAAGAAAAACAACAAAATTACTGGTATATTTATTGCATCTTTGGCACTAATGCTCGTCAGCAGTCCACAAGACATATTTGTTGTGGAAAAGTCGACTTTCACAACAGAAAGCTGAAATCTTGAGGGTAAGATGTAGCAGAGATACCACTGACCAACGAAATCTTCCGATAAAAATACGTTGGTAGCGGGGGAACCTGTAACCGTATCTCTAAAAAAAAAATAAGATTTTCGATGTAAATTTCACCTAAAAAATTAATTATCTATAGCAGTGACTTACTGGACTGAATATGTATCCGTCCACAAATACTCCAGACAAATATTAGGACTAGAAGTTAAATGTGACATGGCCCGAGAACAATTAAAGAAAGACTTCGACGACACGTCACTGTCTTTATCTTGTATGTAACTGCGACACATGTTATCCTTCTTTGACGATCTGCTTTTCCACGGGCTTTCCATGTCTGTGAGGGCGGGTGACTGACAACGGCTAATAAATACAATTTATACAAAAATTTAGTAACGTTTTCCGCAATTTTGTACCTCATAGCTGCCATTGAACTGAACGACTTAGATTTTGGCGGGTGGAATAGTTTGTCATACATCGGCGCTTTATTGGTCATTATGGGGCTTGGTGTCACTATTTGACCGCTTGTCATGAGGTTATCCCACATTGAGAGGCGACTTTTCAACTAAAAATCACTTGGTCCAGTACAATTTGAGAAAGATGACCCCTTTATTAGGACAATTTTTGTTTAATAAAAAAGGGACAGGGAGATTAATGTAATTAAACTTTGGTTTTTGTCTTACTTTATGCGAATTATTGGTAGTATTGTGACAACCACTTCGAGCATCTCCATAGTCTTTTTCATCTGGACGGACCTTCCGTATTTTAAACACACTGTGCTCTTTGGTGGTAACGTCAAAAACCATGCATATACTGGGGTTATCACTGGTAAAAACCAACTTATAATTATTGGTCATTAATCGAGTTATGGACAGATTGCGACTAATGGCAATTGGACATACGTCATCCAAAGGATAAGTTAGTGAGAATATGGTGCCGGGATTGTCCTCGAGATATTTATCGTCGCTTGGAGATAAATCTAACAGAAAAGTGCTTAATGTCAAATTTGCTATTTCTTGTGTATGTTACTACACTTAAACTTACTCTCAAGACATTTTTCTACCAAAATCCCAAATCTAGTGTTCCAGATTTTTTCGATATGAAACGGCATTGGAATTACATACTGTTCGCCTTTGACAACAAATATTCGGACATGGTGGGTGTCGACTAGGCACACTGCTGCAGTTGGGGTGCCTACAGTTCTTAGAATTACTGTTAAAGTTCTTAAACGATGTTTTAATAACTAACCAGAAGCTTTGTCTGTTCGGGCATATGGATCGCTCAAACTACTATCGAAATCGGGCCTTTCGAGGTAAAAAGTTGACCAGAGAGCTTGTTTAATAGGTAATGGAACTGTAAAACAACTAATAACCTAAAAGTACCACATACATTATTACTAAGATCATTAGTATTGCCAAAAATAATTTAAATGTCTGTCTGCTCTTCAGTTCTCATACCTTTCGCCCATTTTCCTGCTGATCGATATTATTAAGAAGACCTCTAGACCAAACCGCTGTTTGGCCTTTAACATATAACTCATCCTCCATGAACCCTGCTTCGATCCGTGAATTTAAATATGATGGATATGCCTTTGATTCCCCTAAAAGTGTCCTGAAATTATTTGGTGTTGGGTACTATCAAAAGTAAAATATTCTTGACCACTTAAAGCTGTTAGGAATGATACAGACACTGGAGTACTGATAGGCCCATTCTAGAAACATCCATTGTTTCTTTGAATATTGACGAGAATTAGGAAACAGATCTGAATAAATTCTTTATCACTGAAGAGAAGCTTTGCAAAGTCACCATTTTATTGATCGGATGTGAGTAATAATAACTTGTACAGGGTATCCCAATAAGCGGTGCACGAGGGTGTTCCTTGGAAAATATTGATCATAGGTCGGGAAAAAAATTTTTTTAATAAATGTGGCCATGAGAAAATGCTGTAAAATTACTTTCAGCTCTCTAAATCAAAAAATGAAAAAGTTAGATAACTCTGAAATTTGCAACGAGAAGCTATAGTAAAAATACCATAAATGTAATCTCCTGTTATCTACGAACAACTTTGCTATATAAGTTTTTTCTCTATCTCTTCAAATAAAGTGGTAGTTTGGTGCAAAGTTTGCTTTGAAAGAAATGGAATATCTCAGGAACGGTGAATCTTGGAGACTTTATCTTTGCGGCATTTTATAGAGCATTTCCTAGCCTACAGGATGCCCTAGCAAAAAGTCCAATTTCGTTTTCACAGTCGCCGGTAGAGAGCGTTTTTCCAAAATTTTCGCTTTCCTCCCAGTAATTTCGAAAAAATCAAATGCAATACTAATAACTTTATTTTCACTATTCTATAAAGAATTTGATGGTCTATCTTGCTGTGAAACTGCAAGACTCTATCTCTTCTAAAAAGAAAAGTACTGGCTGATGCTGCTAGTGTCTCCTCAAGTGTTGAAAATGCCGTCCATCTTCCGCAATGCATTGTTCCACCCTAGTGCGCGTCGAAGCAACAGAGGCTTCTATTTTTTACTGCAGGCAGGCCTCGGATAGCATTTGTTATTAGCTCTCGCTGGTCGTTGGTCTGGTTTCATAGACAATGTCTTTCCCTCGCTCCCAGAGACAGAAGTCAAGGCACTTCAGATCTGATGACCTAGCAGGCCAGGGAAACAGACTCCCGCGTCCTATCCAACGATTTGGGTAGGTTTTGTGAAGATATTGCCTAACATTTATTGAAAAATCTGCTGGGCAACCATCCAATTGCAAAAACATAAAGAAACTCCTGCACATTCAGACACAAACTCGTTACAGAAGGTAGGTAAGTCAATAAATTTGAAATTGTTATCACTGGCGTATATGGCAACACCACCGTGGATATGCATTGTTCTGGCGAAGAAGGTGGCCAAGTGGTAATCACCCAGGGCAGGGTCGTAGACTGTATTTGGTCCAGGTCCATCCAATGTTCAGACACACATAGAAATTTGGGATGGAATTTATTGAGTAGTAATTCCATTAGCACTATCTTGTTGGTTAATGATTGACAGTTTACATGGATGAGTAGGTTTAGATTTAGATTTGGCTCAGTGAGCCAAATCTAAATTAAACCTCTCATTTGTTTTTTTCCATAGCAACCATAGCCTACTCTTAAGTTCATCACTTTTACTGTTGTTCATTAATTTGCGATGATATTTTTTAGTAGTTTTTCATTGATATTTTGTGTTATGGAAGAGATAGAGTCTTGCAGTTTCACAGCAAGAAATTTGTTTACAAAATAGTGAAAATAAAGTTATAGTATTGCATTTGATTTTTTCGAAATAACTAAAAAACGCTCTCTACCGGCGATTGTGAAAACGAAATTGGACTTTTTGCTAGGGCAGCCTGTAGACCAGGAAATGCTCTTTGAAATGCTGCAAAGATGAAGTCTCCATAATCCACCGTTCCTGAGACTTTGCAGCACTTTATTTGAAGAGATAGAGAAAAAAGTTAAATAACAAAGTTGTTCATAGAGAACAGGAGATTACATTTATAGTATTTTTACTATAGCTTCTCATTGTAAATTTCAGAGTTATCTGACATTTTTCATTTTAGTGGTAGTGAAACGCCCCCTAGCAGCTGATTTAGAGAGATGAATATAATTTCCTCCATTTTCTTGTGGCCACATTTACTGAGAAGATTTTTTTTCTCGAAGTCCTACAATCAATAGTTTCCGAGGAACAGCCTCATGCACAACTTATTGGGACACCCTGTACAGAGTTTTTGATCTCTTTTTTAACATACTTCAAGTAGGGAGTTGTTTGAAGAAGCTGCTCCTAAGAGTAGCTTTTTTATTGAACATGGAGTGTAAATGTAAAAAATGCCAAATCTGTATCTTGTAGATGAGGCAAAAGCAGATAAGTTGAAATTATGATTGAAAATAAAGAGGCATTGAACAAAGATTCTCTTACCTTGGTTCTTGTTATCTTCACCAGTGTTTCTTTCATTTTTCTTATCAGAGCCCAAGAATCTTTTATTAGGAAACTTGGCACTGGCTTCTAAGGTTCTTTTTCCCATAACCTTCTGATGCATACTGACTTCAGGAGTTTTAAAACATGCAGAGTCTTCAGTTAGCTCAATTTCACTTTGTTGTTGGCTAATATTCCCTCTGGATACTGCAAATGCTCTTTTGCTCTTATTTGCACTTAGCTTTGATGTGATTGCATTATCCATGTTGGTACTAGAAAATATCACAACTTTAAGATGAAGTGTTAAATGATTTAATACAATAATAGGAAAATTGTTGAACATCTATTATAAGAACCTTGAAAAGTTTATATCTTGAGGTGCTTTCCTTATCACCCAAAATTCAACAGAGGCATCCTCAGAAAGTGACACCTTTTCCAGGCCTGTTTGCAGACAGTCCTCGAAGTCCTTATTTTTAAATAGAGGCTCAGGTGGTCCTGGATGACGAGCTACTTGCTGCCGACCACGGGGTACGAACACCTATATTTTTTGAGTAATTCAGCAATTTATCAGCAAGTGCAACTTAATACCTGAACTTACCAGTGGATCTGAAGCAGCAATCATAATTTCCAATTTATCATCCAGATTTGCTGCAAAATAAAAACTTGCTGAATTATGATATAAAATAGCAAAAACGAATTTTAGTAATTCTGCTCCTTTTGACTTCAATTTTCTTTCATTTCGGTCTTTTGAGAATATTTTTCAAATTTTCTTTTTTTGTTTTTTGACCTTATTAAATTAGGTTATGTTTTTAAGGCTTTTGCCACTGTCAAAATGGCGAAAAAGTTAGAACTGCATTCGGAGCATTTAGAGTAGGGTCTATGTCCGCTATTGCTATTAGTTTTGTTTTTTCATAATTCTTATATTGTAACAAAATAATTTTAGACATTCTCTGATTAACAATAATAAAATAAATGTGCCTAACATATACATACTATCGAATATGAATTTTAGTAGAGCAATTGGGGCACACTGATCAGCATCTGAACGGGTGAATTTCAGATGCTCTAAAACGTCATATGTCATTTCTGTCATTGCCACTTTTAAATTTTGTTGACGTTTGACGTTTCGTTCGAAAATAAAAGCCGTTGAATATTGAATATTTTAAAGCGGAAATTGAAAAGGGTACCGAGTACATTAATTTGTGATTAGCTCACTAGCTAATTAGTAAAAGGGTTTTCGTACAAATCGAGTCAAGAATTCAATAAGGCCCTTCTTGTGGCTGGTTTACGTGGTAGGACATTCCCTAAACTTTCACTTTTCATTTTTTGTCTTCTGGTTTCCTCTTCAAATATGGACGCTTTTACAGAGGTAATAAAAGCATTTTTATAAACCATTTTATTAACGATTTCTTCATTTAATAATACAAGTTTTAAACATAATCTGCAGTTGAGGAAAATAATAATTTGCTATTTGTATGTTGTGTAGACCATTTTAGCCAGAGCTCGAGAGAGGCAGAAGATGCTCAAGGAGTATCCAAGTTGTAATAGTGGTGCTGCTCCACTACGTGAGTCAAACAGAGAAGTGGTTTCTGAACCTGATCTTACTGAAGCCAAAGAACTGCAACTTCAGGAAACCCAGTCAGAACCAAATATTCCATTGAAGGACTGTACCACAGAAGGTAAGAGAAAGCTTTATCAATCTGGTGGGGGTGCTTGTAGAGTAGTAAGTACCCTATTTGTAGTTAAAAGTAATGTTTTTGGTAAAAGTTCAAATGGATTTACTTACAGTTTGATTGATTTCATGTACCTGCCTACATACTGGGGTGATTGCATTTCTACATTTAATGATGAATAGTGTTTATCACAATGCAAGTCAGATTTCATCTCTACTTGTGGTACGATTATTTGTCAGTTCTTATTTGTTTTTGGATTTCGGAACTTAAGGGAATGAGAAGTTTTGTTTGAATAACAGGAGTTTTAAGTCTAAAATATTTATAGGGTCTATATCAATATAGGTACCATTGAATTTTGCAATATTTTCTTCCGTTATGAGTAGCAGGGTGTCTACTGAGTAGATCAAAAGAAAAAAACATGTGGAGGAACCATATTTATTAACAGAAAATAATTTTTTCTTTAAGCATATTAATTCTATACTCTCGCTTCTGTTTAGGTCCTGCTGAACTGAAGCAAGAGTGTAGAATTAATATGCTTAAAGAAAAAATTATTTTCTGTTTGGCGTCCTGCTGAACTAGGCAACTTTCAATACTTTCATATTAAACAGTTGCAATGTATAAATGTGCATCGTTTTTGGACCTTGCTGTATATACAGGGGGGGGGGGGGGGGGGGTTTGGGCATATGGTCCTTAGGTGATGGGAAACAAAAAAACACAGGGTTTTTCCTTTCCTCAAACTTCTAATTGTTTAGACGTTTGGCATCTTCATGAGTAGGAATTGCAAAACATTTAGCTATGAGTGACACGGTCCGTGGGACCAATAGGTAGATAGAGGCTTACATTTATACTGTACATTGGAAATATTTATATCTAATATTAAAATTAAAAAATATGCAATCAAAAAGTGTGAAAAAAAGGAAAAAAGGGGGCCGGCTTACCACAAAACACTGATCTACTCAGTAGACACCGTGCTACTCATAACAGAAGAAAATATTGCGAAATTCAGTGGTACAAATATCGATATAGAACCATATTTATAAAGTAGGGCACACCACAGAAAACTTTTATTAGTGCAACAAAAAAGAATAGGACATTGCTGACATTTCTTCTTTTTTTGTTGATGTTATGTAAATATTTTAATTTTGCTTACCGGACAAGACTTGATATTCTGTAGATAAAAAGTAGTTAACTCTTATACCCACGCCTCTTAGAAGAGCAGTTTCAGGCAAATTTATCAGACAAAATTCAATAACCCGGGTGTGTTCTGATCTTCAAGGCTCTCCAGGTCAACAGACCAAAACCCTAAATATCCAGAGGGACAATTTTAACATGGAAATAAAAGTAAATAGCGCCGATAATGTCAGAGTCGAAGTGGAGATTGAGGAACACAGCGATGAAGGCTCTGAAGGGAATTTTGGCTTGAGAGAGGAGTCAAAAAATAGGTTAAAGCGGCTCGGAAAGTTATATGCTGGTACGATTTTTTATTTGATTAAGAGCCTTGTTTATCAAGAATATTTCACAAAAATGGAGGCCTTATAGGCTTTATATGCCCCATAAAGTTTTTGTTCTTCAAAATGCATATAAAGTCATAGATCTAAATTTTTCTAAAGCAAACATCATCTATGCAAAGAGAATGCTATCAATGTCTCATAGGTGGTGATGAAGCCGATATATCCTCACCGATTCATCGTACAGAGGCGAAATTCTATCAAGTTTTAGAGAGTGAGGCGACTAAGGAAAATATAGGTAGAAAACGGGAATTGCAGAACAAAAAAGGGCTCAGCAGGCTGGCTGACCTTGCGGACACCATCAACCAGTGGGAGGATGATTTATCTCATCCCGTATGTTTGCTACCCCTCTTATAACTCGCATTATTTTACTTGCTTCAATTTTAGTCTCGACCAATAGATAGAAATCCCCCTTCACCTAGAAAGGGGTGGAAACCTCCTGCGCCGCAACCCTCTACTGACAAAATGCGTTTTTCCCCGCAAAAAACTACACCGTCTAAATCTCAAAAGCCTAAAGCTCCCACTCCGCCGCACACAAACAGCCCTAAAAGGGTTTTGTTTTCCGATACCGCAAAGGGTACCCCTACAAAGTCTCCCTCATCAAATGCTCGGAGTAGGGAAAGAGAAGAAGCTTGTTCGTGGAGGCAGGAGACCCTGGAGTCTGTTCCTAAGCAGCTTCATTGGGACAAGAAAGTGTTGGATACATTGGTGAGTTTCAGTCCTTTTGATTGCTTTGCATAGAGTTTTCGGGTATTTGTTGTTAAAAGTTTCCTTGTGGCTCCTCTAATACTAATATACTGGTGTTTTTTTATTTGCTCATTAGCAGTATTGAATGGCTTATTACTTTATGTGCAATTTTTCAAAAAAATTGTTATTTTCCTAACAAGTGCGCAAAGTAACACTTTCGCGCACGCGATTGCCGCGAGAAAGATAACAACCGTTCTACAACCGTCAAAATATGACACGGTTTGCGCATTACTGACAATATGCAAACTGACACAAATTTTCATTGTTATCTTTCTCGCACGTCGCCCATAGCAGAGTAAAAAAAAGTGACTGGTTGCCATAGGACATGTGCAACAAAGTCTTTTGCGCACGCCTTTCGCGCCGTCTATACAGGGGTAGCAGAAAAGAACTGTGAAGCTTAATCATTTATAAAATCGTTAAAGATGTTCCATATTAGTGGCAGCTGGACTTTTATACCGTTGTAGAAAAAATGTCGTTCCTAATTCTTGCGCAAAGTGTCTTTCGCGCACTTGACTGCTGGCCGAACTCCGCTTCGGGTCGTTCGGGCAACATCAGTCGCGTGCGCGAAAGTGTTACTTTGCGCACTTGTTAGGAAAATAACTATTATTTTGTGCACACTTATCGCTAAGATAGGATTACATTGGATTTGGTCGAAGCATAGCAAGTATTGTACACTACTAAGCTTTGGTTATAGATTATAGCATATTGTTGTTTGTTAATTATAGGAATCACAAGGCTTTACCAGAACCGAGTCGTCTTCGCGTCTAGTGTACTCATATAATTCACAGGAAAACGAAAAAACTCTTTCTGACAATCAACGTCACACCACTCAGGCTTACCTAGATCTTCAAGCTATTCCTGAAGAACATGCTAAGGAAGATACAGCTAAGATAATAGCGCAGTCACCTATAAAGAAACTGCAGCAGTCCCCTAAATCTCCTGCCAGTCACTTCAGATCTGGTGCCATAGCAAACAGAGCTGCGCTATTTGAGAAAAAAGGAAGCGAGTCGCCTTCAAAGCCGGAAAAAGACCCCGCTCTATTGAGCTTGGCCGATCGGAAAGCGTTGTTTGAGAAAAACAAAGGCGAAGCTTTAATTCCCAAAGCCGCGTTCGGAATGGCCATTCCTGTAAAAGTCGACACCACAATGAAAGCCTGTGAGAGCAAGTTTATCGGAGCCTCGAAAAATACCGTGCAATCACATAAAAATGCGTTTGAAGTTAACAAAGAGGCTGCACAACATACAGTTAGCAAAAGCAACGCTAAATACCCGGCGGCACCGCCGCCACTACCAAAATCCAGTGCCGCCTCTCAGGCATCGGCATCGGGATCGGTTTGCAATGCAAAAAGCGTTCCGACAGTTGCGGTCGTGCATCAGGCAGGCGGTATTGCCAGCAAGATGGCCGCATTATTGGAAAACAAGAACAAATCAACGATTTCCGAAGAACAGATAGCCACTAAGATGAAAGAGGAGCGGCAGAAAGAGCTGGACATGCTGCTGAATCGTTTCAACCGAAATAAAGAGGTGGGTTTTTGTGTTGAGCTCTCCTTCGAACATAGTAACCTTTGTACAAGGTGACCGTTTTTGGCGTTTGACTATAGAGATCTCTGTTATTTAAAGAGAAACGAAGAAGGTTAAATTAAGGCAAAGTTGCGCAATTAGAAGTCTATACAAATGAGATTTTCAGATTTCAAAAATTTCGATTGGTTTCGGAAATATTCGCAAAAAATCGAAAATTAAAAAAAAATATTTTTTTTACTTTTAACTTTTATTTTTATTTTAAATTTATTTTTATCATTAAAGAAAAATTGATACAGCTTCTTCACTCACTCATCATTAACTTTATTTTTTAAGTACGGTACTGGATTTTTTACATCGGATTCTGAATCTACTTGCAATTCTGCATTTAGTGATATGCGACAATTAATAATTCTATTGTTGCAAACCCAGGGTTCAATAAACCCAGGGTTGCGATTTAACACGAAAACACTATTTATCCCACAAATACACACAAGTACAATTCGACTACTAAATAACTCATTACTTAACACTTTATAGCCTTCTATTATCGTTTCATACTTTAGCTTACTTATAGCTCGATTAAATAAGACTAATACTAACGGCGGCGCTATTCGCCTTTTATTCAAAATCCTAAAAAGACAGAAAAGCCTAGAACATTCTTAGAAGAAAAATAACTGCGTTTTAAATAAATAGAGCAATAAATCACTCGTGACAGTCCCTATGTGCAACAACGCCGCAGCGCCCGGATAGGCCGCGTACCGCGAAGTCCAATGTCGTTCGGCTTCGCTGATAATTGCTCCTAACAGAGAGTTCCATGGTATCGTGCTAATCGATCCAGATGAACAACCTTCATCTTTCACCTGGGGGTCCTCTGGATCCTATACACCACGTCATTAATCTTCTTTATAATCGTTCCCTTCCCAATTTTGGCTAAGTTTGGGTGACTTCTCCACCTTTCACCGCGGATTGTACAGCCACACCAAATCACCATCCTGGAAGCAGCGGGAGTTAGTCAGTAAGTCATATGTTGCTTTGTCGTCAGTCTTTGCCAAGAGTATGGGTTCAATATCTGGATCATTCATTTGTTCGTCTCGAAGCGTCTGTGTGTTCCAGCCATCGCTTATTTTCACCGACGTTCTCCTTACAGAAGGAAGTCCCTCACGCTGCTCTGTTCTTTGACAATGCCGACAATCTTCTTTACACGGCCGTCTAGACAATGCATCGGCATTTCCGTCAGACTTTCCTGGTCGATGTTCAATTTGGATCTTCTGTCCCTCAATGCGTCCGGCCACTGTAAGACTTGCCACACAAATTATTAACTTTAAAGATCCTGGGGGCCTTAACGGGCTCGGTCAATTGCTCCCTTACATTGACCGGAATTAGTTTTTCCTGGAATCTAAGACGGTCTTGGTCGCTGCTCGGTCTTCTAAACGACGGCGACGGACTTCTTGCCATATTACGGCAGTTACTCTGGATGTGACCCAGTTTGCTGCAGTTAAAACATTTTATGCCGCGATTGCCTGTTGATCGAGGAATTCTTCAACAGGACTTGCATATTGACTGCCATATCCTTCATCGCTTTATGTAAACTTGCCATAGACGTATCCTTCTCGTCATCGCAAGTTGCCATTCTTACACGTGGAGAAGAACTAGTAAAAATACAGAAAAGCCTAGAACATTCTTAGAAGATAAATAACTGCGTTCTGAATAAATAGAGCAATAAATCACTCGTGACAGTCCCCATGTGCAACAACGCCGGAGCGCCCGGATAGGCCGCGTGCCGCGACCGTCCAATGTCGCTCCGCCTCGCCGATAATCCACGCCCACAGCCGCCGCTTACCGTAACGCTATTAACTTTTCGGTTAGGTTTTGCTAATATTGTGGTGATTGTTAAAATTTGTTGATAAAGTCGGGTCACAATCTTTTTTTTTCCACTGCAGACTACAGACTTTTTCATCGGCCGATAATTTAGTCGGATTGGGTTGATCTTCACACAGTACATACTTGTTCTAGTGGTATTTGTCTTTTTTGTGTACATTCAGTATTTTTTTCTTAATGAGAAACTAACGTAAACCTGAATTAGTACAGAAAACAACTTTTTCTCAATTTTCATATCTCCACCAGCTTTACCACTAGACAGACTTTCTCTTGAACAAATGTTCTCATCAAAGTGAATAATCTAGACGTGTATAAAGGGTTGCCTAAATTGAGGAGCCAAAGCAGTTAAAATGAGCAGCATTTACACCGCATTCAGCCTCAACAAATTTTAACAACGAAACTTTGCATTTTAAATTTGAAAATACCACTTTGAAGAGAGCAAAAACTGTTTATGAAGAAGTCTCAATAATTTATGACTTTAAATTAAGACTAGAAAAAACAAACGTTTTTTCAAAATTTCGATTTTTTGCGAATATTTCCGAAACCAGTCGGAATTTTTTAATTGCGCAATTTTGCCCTAATTTAACTTTCTTCGTATCCGTTCATATAACCGAGATCCCTATGGTTGAACTCGAGAAACGTTTACCCTGTAATATTTATCGGTTGTTTAGGTGGCTCAGAATGAAGACGGAATTCAGCAAATTGTCAGCGAGAGCGACAGTGATTCTGAGACGGTTGACGAACGAACTGCAATGCTGAAGGAGAAACCCGTCACAGTAGTTTCCAGCCAAACTGGGAGAAAATCGGGCGAGAAGAGGAAGAGTGGCAGCCGATTGTCTAGTGAGTCATTATCCGTAAATCGTTAATAAATATGAATAATTTTAGAGTGGGCTAGAGCTTGCAATATCGACCTAAAGTTTAGAGTAGCTTATTAATTGACATTATGTTATTAATATAGCCGAAGCAGACAGTCCTCGAGTAGTTTCCGTGTTGGACGAGGTGAAACGCATCAAAGTGACCACTGCGAAGCCGGGCAAACTCTATCCGAACCTCTCTGACATCGAGGCCACCACTACCGATCAGGAAACCAGGACCCCGACTCCCAATGAAGAGAACAGGTGCGATAAAGTTACGAATTGGATCTTATTCTGTCTGTGTTTGGCATGATATGCAGGGGGCTTGCTATTTCTTTTACCTTATTGACTGTTACTGCTTTCCAATGGTGCTTTTTTGCGTCTAGTTAATTGATTTGGGAAAGAAGGAATTTTCAAATTGATAAATGATACCGAAATATGCGATATATTTATATGTATACTTCTCGCCCATTTTAGTTGGCTTAGGTCCTGTCCTACATGTGGTGCTGGTTTCAGTGTCTATTTTTTTTACCTCTGCTAAATTTAACCACAGTATAGAGAATATATAACAGTAGCGTTACTTGTATCACGTGACTGTTCCTCGCTAACAATACTTCCCCTCTTACTTCGCCTAAGATTTAGGTTAAAGTAAACAAAAGTTCGGCCACTCTAGGCCACCGGCTTATACTGAATACATTGCCTGCGTAGGCAATTTCACGCCCGAACGCACACATCGGCACAACACTCTTGAATTTCTTCCGACAGTGACGCTACTGGTATATATTGTCTATACTGTAGCTTAATGTCAGTTGGCTGCTTATATGGAAAATGAAAGTCTCAAGTGCAGGTAAAGCAAGTAGTATTTATACTACAGATTAATGGATCATAATGTTGCGAACTCTGGGTTCAATAATTCCAGTGTTGCAATTTAACACGAAAACTCTATTTATTTATCCCACAAATACACACAATTACAATTCGCCTACTAAATAACTCACTACTTAACACTTTATAGCTTTCTGCACTGCGCGGCAAAATTAACGCATAGCTTAAATATATCCTAACTTTTGACTGTGGATATTTTCTCAGTCGGTGATCCGATTTGAATAAATTTTTTACCGAACTGTAGCTCCCCGAAGATCTTCGGTAATCCCCGAAGAATAACCAGTTAACCATTCACAAATTTTTACTTCTTTACTTAACCACTCACAAGTTATTTAGTATGGTTACCATAAGTTATTGCACCATAAGCTATTATTATATTACCATAAGTTACTGATGCGCACAAAGGATAATGTGACCAGTATGTTCTTGCTTTCAGTTATTGGCAACTTGAATCATATTCATTTTCCATTTATTGCCCACCAATCCACTACTAACCGCCTCTTTCTGGGTTATGTATATTTGTAAATACTGTCTAATAAAGTATATGTTTTTTATCACTTTTTCATTTCGTATCCCGTCATTCATTCTTCCTAAATCACATTTACATTTCTTATTTATTCTTATTTACATACAAAACCTATTTAAGTATTTACAGATATACATCAACATCCTCCATCTATTGTTGAGTTTACAAAAAGATGTTAATAGCACCTTTCTTTTTTTCGTTTCCACGAAAATTGTATCTGCTAGGATTATCAGGACACTGATCTAGTGGCTCTAGTAAGGTTAAATAAAGGTAGGGCTGCAACTCATTATTACCCTTTGAGCCAAGAAGTTGATTTCTATTGAGCCCTGTCAAGGTTTATTAGACCGCAATGTTTGTAAGGTTGTTCTATAGAATGATCTAGCTAACGAAGAAAATCCATTAGTATGCTTAAAATCTCGTTAAGAAAGTTCTGACCAGAGAGACGGAGAGAAGTAATTATCTCAAAATATAAATTTTGGCACTGACCTTGTTTATTACTTCCACTCTTCAAATATCTCGTAAATCATAGCAAATAAGTTTTTTAGAGAAGCGTGTTGGGAGGAAAAGCGATGCTGAATTGCGACGTAAAAACAATTTATCGAAAACTAGGCAGCGTAGGAGTTTTTATACTCACCGCAGAAGACAGATTACTCGAAAAATCAGGATTGAAAAAAACTATTGAAAAAAAAGACAGGATTAGCCTTTTTTTTTCAATAGAGCCAGCCCTAAATGATCACGGTTTTTAGGTATCGAATTACTGGCAAAAGCAAGCCAAACGAAAGGGGGTCACAGTGGACTGCGCTTTACTATTAAAGCACTGTCTTATTTATATTTATCACATTAAAGAAAAAGAAATAAGATTTTCCTTCTCAATACCTGTTGAAGATCTCAATGTCGTCTTGTTTATAAAACTATGGAGCATAAGCGCTAAATAATGTCATATGTCAGTTAGAAGCAATGACGTTTTCGTGTAGCTGCTCTAGAGCGTTCCAGAATATTTCCATCCTTTGTTATCTCAATAAAAGTGAAGCAATAGCGATACTCTTAGTGCGATCTAAAAACGTTTATAATATGTCGCGTTTTAGTAATGAGGACAACAACTACGATTCCGATGACCCCAACACCAGTTTCGGAAGGGATATTCTGCAGGCGGTGTGCAAGAATATCACACCCACCAAAAAGGTGAGTTATATTGAAATTTTCGAAATCGTGGCTCTACAGTTTAGCCTCCCAGGTTACATATAAAGACAGTTCTTCTGGAAGCGAAAGTTCAAGCATCATGGACGAATTAGATGAAATTCTAGAAGAAATGGACGATGACAGCAGTACCGGGCCAACTCCGCCCAAACATGGACGACATGTTTCGCCAAAAGTACATTTTTTTTTACTTTTTCAAATATTTTTTTTTGTTAAACAAACATTTTTAGTTTAAAAAACCTCAAGCTTCTAACTCCTTCCATTACAAGAGCTTTACCTCGCCTTCCACGCCTGCCTCAAAGACTGACTTCCAATCGCCCAAAAAGTCAATAATATCCCCCAGGCAGTCTATGGATTTACCTTTGGTTGTCGATGGGGACAACGTCATGACGCTGACACACACTGTCAGTTTTTACAGAAAGCAACAAAATGAGGTAAGTGGCGCGCAAGCGCAAACTTACAATTAACGTCATTGATAACCAGTCAAATTTGAACCATGTACATGAATATGATGTTATCCACTAATATTCCTCACATATAAAATGTATTGGCCAACGGTTAGACGGGAAAATAGACATAGTGTAAAAGCCTGATGTTGGCGTATATATGGCGAACGAAACGTCGTATCGCAGCTTGTAGCCGTATTAAGCTACCTAATACCAATTTCGGGCTTTCTAACTTTAATCCTTTCAAAGATGTCACTCTTTAATCGTTTACGTCACGGCCGCTTTGCTAATGAAAGGTATTTTTAGTCTACATTTTTTGACTCGAGTTGCAACTCTACATCGGCCAGGAAACAGGTCAAGGTCTTTGCTATAAGTAAATCGGAATTTCGGAACGTGGTTTCGACATGAATTCCGATATGAAATTTTGAAATCGGCCAGTCTTTGCGAAAACATTCTCAAGGATCGGGCTTTTTGCAAAAAATCTTAGAAATAGTCAAATTTTCACATGTCTTACAGATTTCCCAGGTTTTTAGCCGATTTTCTTTGATCTAGGCCTTTAAAGTTAATGTTTACAGTTCGGAAAATTTCAGCTGTCAGTTGACATTCAGTGGGAGGAGCCAATATGCCGAATGCCTCCGATCCGATTCACCCCCCCGTGGTGGATGTGATTCGGAACCACTCGGGATTTTGGGACAAATTTTGAAAAAATTCACTTCGAAATTCCATTTCGCGATGTCCCAGCGAAAATGTGGTTCCTAAGTCCCAAAAAGAAAACATTCAAAGGTATCCGCAGGGATAGAAAACCATTCGATTAGATGCACTGTCTCGTCACAAATCGACCTCGAACTGGCAGTTTCAAATTTAAAAATTCGTCAAAATTTCAAATTCAAAGCGAGGCCCTTGATTTTTGGCCTGATCCGGGGCGTTATATGTGTACTACCTCCCTGAAATATGTGTACTACCTCTCTGAATCATTTCAGTTTTTTTTACTGTGGAATCTACAGGGTGTAATGCGGGAAAAGTACACCCAAATTTACAAAAAATGTGACACAGATAAACTTTTGTAGCTCGCCGTATAAGAGGTAGACCAAAAACTTTATTTTTCGGAAAAATCGCAAAAGTAATACTATACTATTGTAGAGTTAAGAAATATTTGTGCTGTCAGTCGGATTACTTAAATAATAAAACAACATTTTACAATATATTTAAGAAAATATATAAAATGGTCAAACAGCACTAAAAGTTATGTAAAACAACTTACACTAGATAGGTAAAGCACGACTATTTGTCAACAATGGGCGCCTGCAAGTCTCTGATCGGGATGACACGTCTGTAAGTGAATAAAATGTACCTGAGCAACTACTTCAGTAATTAATAGATCAATATTAAAATGTTATTAAATTATCCCCATCAGAAATTAAAAGCAGAAAAGGATATCAGATATGGAAGACATGTTAATGTCTTGACATAATATTCATATACAGGGTGTTACGGGACGAAATGTACATACTAATATGGGAGATAGGTTTTGACCATGCCAACACATATTCAGTATTAAAAAAGTTTGGAACTCATTTCTTACTGATATACAGGGTTTTGTATAAATTTTGCCCAAAACAAAAATCTATCATATTTCTGAGAATTTTTGCAGAAATGAATTCAAGTTACATGTGCGTGAAACGTTGGAGGACAAGAACCCAGGAAGGTAACAAAAAGTTCTAACTTTCCAGAGCCGGGCTAATACAGTTGTTCTTTTCATGCTGCCGCAAAACAAACACTCAGTATACGATTTTTTTAAACTTTTGCAATAGATGTGAAATTTACAAACACAAGACTATAAGAAATTGCAAGAATGTAAGTTGTCGCACTTTTGTTTTTTTTTACAATTTTTTAATGTTGTAATCAACTACGTTTTGTGTTACAAAATGACTTATTAGGTTTAAACTTGCGTAACTCCTTATTATTTATTGTACCATTTCTTGATATTTATGACAAAAAAAAATAACAGGAAACAAATAACAGAGATGATAGAATATTAACAAAGAAGCATAATAGATAATTTCAAATACAAATAAATCTTACTATTTTGTTTATTTATTGGTGACCATTACCCCAAAAATATTACACATTTATCTAGTTGCCTGATGTAGTGGTGGCCTTTTTGCATGTCTGCAAAAATTCTGGGAAATATTATTGATTTTATTTTGGGCAAAATTTAGACAAAACCCTGTTTATCAGTAAGAAATGAGTTCCCAACTTTTGTAATACTGAATATGTGTTGCCATGGTCAAAACCTATCTCCCATATTAGTATGTACGTTTCGTCCCGTAACACCCTGTAGAACAGAAGAAGAGAAAACACTTCTGGGTCACTGGTATTAAGGGTTAACTCGCGAAATACCTCACCAGAAGAAAGCTATTATGTATACAACTATCTTCTTGAAGTGCCTATCCTCTGGATGTTGGCTACCACATTGTCCAAATGACTCTATTCACTGCCGCTCTGAATAGAGCTGTCGAAGTCAATCCAGTCCATGTTCGTAAGTTTCGCAGCCACGATGTTCGTCTTCGTCCTGCTGACGTTGAAGACGTTGAATGAGTTGAAGAAAGTGGTATTTTTCATTTCGCATGATATGTCCGAAGTATTCCAATTTTCTGCGTTTGAAGTATTGCAGGTATTCTAGTTGTCCATCGATGCGTTGCAATACCGTATCGTTTGACACGTGGTGGCTCCATGAGATTCTGAGCATGCGGCGATAACACCACATCTCAAATGCATTTATGCGCTTACATGAGGCATCAGTAAGGGTACACGCTTCTGCTCCATATAGGAAGGTTGAGAGTACGTAGCATTTTAAAATTCTTATTCTAGTATGGATGTTGAGGGATAGACTGCATAGTATGTTACGCATCTTGTTAAATGTACCTCTTGCTTTTTCGATTCAGCACTTTATTTCTCGAGAGTGATCCCAGTGCTTATTCAAGGTGCAGCCCAGATATGTAACTGTCTCGGCCATTGTGAGAGCTACATTGTTAGCGGTAAACTGTAGGTTGCCGATGGCGATTTTACTGATAATTAATGTGTGTGTCTTCTTACAGTTTATCTCCATATCTGTTGCATGCAGTCTCTACACGGTCTATAAGTCTCTGAAGTCCTTCAGCAGTATCTGCTATGATAACGGTATCATCAGCGTATCTTAGGTTATTTATTATTTCTCCGTTTATTACAACTCCATCTTCTATGTTGTCTAATGCCTCTTTAAAAGTAAGTTCTTTTAAAAATATAAAATAGAAGAGGTGACAGTATACAACCTTGGCGTACTCCTCTCCTTATGCTCACCTCTTCTGATGTTTCGATTTCGACTAGAACAATGGCTTTTTGTTGTAAGTAAAGCTTTGATGTTATATTTGTGTCTCTGCGATCAAATCCGGACTCACGTAGGATTGAAATGAGTTTAGCATGTTGGACTTTATCAAAGTCTATAAAGCATGCAATGACGTCTGCGTTAACGTCCCTTAATGCAAGGTACCCCCCTAAAGTAAGGCCTCTCGGGTGCCAAGTCCCTTCCTGAAGCCAAACGGTGTGTCACGTATTCTCTCGTCGAGTCTTCTGTATATGCGTGTCTGTATGATATTAAGGAAAGCTTTTAGGATGTGCCTCATCAAGCTGATTATTCTGTGGTCAGAGCATTTACTTGTATTCGCCTTTTTGGGAAGCGGGATGAATGTCGACAGTAGCCAGTCATTTTACAATTGAACGTCTGTGTAAACATTGTTGAAGAGGTTGGTCAGCAGTTTTATTCGTTCTGGGTCGAGTCGTTTGAGGATTTGGAGGGAGCTTTGTTGTTTTTTAGTCGTTTGATTCCACATTCCTCCTGTGTGATGATAGGCATTTCGTCGCCGACCACTGCGGGCACATTATCGCAGTTTTCGTCTCCGGAAAGTTCTTCCATGTACTGCTTCCATCTTGCGAGTTTTTTGTCCGTTTCGGTAATGATGTTGTCTTTCGAGTCCAAGATTATCCCTGGACCCTTCTTATGAAAGTTAAAGTTGTCGTGCTTTTCTCGCAATATCTCGATTTCGACATATTTGTCCTGTAGCCACCGTCGTTAATTGCTTTCAGGACTTTTTTGTGTAGCTCCTTGTATTTTACACTATCCCTGTTTCTGTGTTGTCTTCTTTCTTCTATAAGTTCCAAGATAGAATTTGTCATCCATTGTTGTCTTTTTACGATTCTGCCTTAGTTCTTCTTCTGTGACGGAGGTTATAGATACTTTTATTTTATTCCATAGGTCTTCTATCTTTTTCGTGGTTGCTGTTTTCAAATATATTTTTGAGTTCTCTGTTTAGCCTGTCCCTTGTTTGCTGGAATACGTCTTGTTTGAGTTTCCGCATGTCAGCAGTTTTTGAGGGGTTCTTTTTGACTATTTTCTTTAGTCAAAGTTTAGTAATAGCTAGTAACAGGTTGTGATCTGATAGTATATCTGCGCCTGGGAAGTCTTACAAAAGACAACCGCGTTGCGATATCTTCTGTTTATCATCACAAAGTCGATTTGATTCCTTACGATTCTATGGTTGTTATCGGCTGGGGATCTCCAAGTGTACAGTCTTCTGGGAGCTACTTTAAAAAAGGTGCTCATGATTGTGATGTCTCTGTCTTGGCAGAATCCTGTTAATCGTACTCCTCTCTCATTTCTCACTCCCAGTCCAAAACCACCAACCAAATCCTCAACGTTTCCCGGTCCGATCTTAGCGTTCATTTCGCCCAGAGTTATGTTAATTTCTTGCTTCTTTGTGTGTTTAAGAGCAGTTCTAAACTATTCATAGAAATCCTCTATTTCTTGTTCGTTGCTTTCGGATATCGGTGCATATGACTGTATGATGTTAAGGTCAAATGGCTTAGCCTTGATCTTGATTAACGCGATTCTATTCGAAATAGGGATGAATCCCTATACGGCCATACTGGTTTGATTATTAAGAATTATTGCTACTCCATTTTTGTTCCTGATGGAAATACCAGGAACAGAGATAGCATACCAGGTCTCCAGAGAAATATATGTGATGTTTGTCTATTACGCAGGGGCCGGAGTCTGGCAATCTTGTTTCTCTGCATCCTAGTATGTTGATTTGGAGTCGTTTCATCTCTTTCACTATATTTGCCGCCTTTCCAGTTTGGTACATAGTTTGTACATTCCACGTGCCGATTCTCTTTTCTTGGTTCATATTGAAGATATTGTTGCCAACTCAGGGTTCAATACTTCCAATATAACGATTTAACACGAAAACACTATTTATTGCACCATTTATTACACACTTAGTAGTGAATTATTAGCCTTTACTTTTATTAGCCTAACAAACACTTTATAGCCTTCTATTATTGTTTGGTACTTTAGCTTACTTATAGCTCGATTAAAATAAGACTACTACTAACCGCGCGCGCTATTCACCTTTTATACACAATCCTAAAATTACAGAAAAACTAGAACGTTCTTGATAAGAATTCTTGAATATTCTAACATAAAAAACAGGTTGTAAACAACTGCGCTCTAGATAAACAGAGCATTAAATCACTCGTGTCACCCATGACGCAGCGCGGATTGGTCACGAAGGTCCACCAAACCCACGCGTTGCCCCGCCTCCGGTGCGGCGTTGCTGCGTACCGTAACAATATCATTGGAAGACCGGGGGATTCTTAGCACCCTCTCCTTATTTAAGGGGTGCCTGGGACTGAGGGCCATTGCTTGATTTTGTGTATCCATTGTGATATCTTTGGGAATTATGTAAGTCAGGTAGTTTCCCGTTGCTTTTCTGACCTTATTTTCAGCCGCTCCGACATGGAGAACAGACGCTGTCGGATTACCGCTCCTAACATGGAGGCGGTCGTATCCTAGGTGCTAGTTTTGGTCCGCCCCGAGTATTTGATTTCCTCGGTATCACCCACATCTGGGAGGCATTCTCCTATCCGCCACCTGGGGAGGCGCCTGATGGGGGACTAGCAATCCCACACGGGTATTTACACATCTATAATGACTCAAAAGCACTTCCGGGTCACTGGCATTAAGGGTCAACTCGCGAAATGCACCAGAAAAAAGGCTAGCTAGAGTTTTACCATGGTAATAGTGAAGTTGCCCGCACTAAGATACTAAGGGTCAACTCGTGACACACTCAAATAAAAGAGTCAAGGTGTCAACGTTAACAAATGACAATATAGATAATCTGTCAGATATTAATGACGATCTTTATGACAAACTTTTGAAATATTTATAAATTGAGAAATTATAGAATATTGTGCAATTAAGTGAAATAATAAAATAGCCAAAAGTAGTTACTCTGTGAGCGCAACTCACCTAATTACTTCAAATATGGCACCAGGCACAAAAAAACACACACAAGCTCCACTTACTTACGCAACAAAACTGTTGGTGTCGTGCTTGGTTTAGAAAAAGAGCCCTCTCGTTAATTTTAATGCCCTGAGAAAGTCATAGGCGATTCTCGCCCTTAAAAACCTATAAATTAGATAAACGGTCGAGTCACACTTTCCAGCTAACATCAACAAACACTTGTGGCTCTTGAGCACAATGTCGAAGATAACATTGGCCTTCCTTTCTTTTAAAAGCTTGATTTTTTGTTTGAATATGGGAATATAATTTTAATGTGAAATTATTTACTTCTTACACTATTTTGGACACTTTTTCTTGATAGTCTTTAAGAATTTTTTTTGCTCTGTATTCAAGTGACATCTTTGGGGGGATAAAATTAAAAGTTCTCAAGGATATGCCCTTTCTCCTGGTACCGCTCTCGTTGGGCCAATCATCTAAGGGGGGTCTAGGAGGCCAAGAAGTTGACTATTAGAAAAAAAAATTAAAAAAAAACCCTTCAACTTTTGCCAATTTTTCTAGATTTTTCTATTTAACTTATCGGATTAGACTTTAAAATTTATCATATAGACATATGAAGTATTGTGCCCAGTGATAGTCCTAAACCCCACATAGCCCCGGAAATATGGTAAAGACGCCGTAAATGTGGGTATTGACAAAAACGTATTTTTGACTTTGGTTTGCCGCTGCTCAACCAATTTTGCCAGCTGCAGCCACATTTTTATATAGTTGCATGTCACCAGTTAACCAATATTTGTTAAGCATGGTTGCCGTTGGTTTTCATGACATTTTTCATATGGCAGATAATTTTTATGGAGCTTACCCAAGTAATATGAACTTTTACAACCAGGTACATACCCCTGTGAAACACATTGTCAGACAACCAATTATTGAGGAGGTAACTGAAAGTCTTCGCAGTAAAAGTGATGAGATTCAGGCAAAAATTTCCCACTTGGAAGAAGAGGTAATCAAAGCGTATAAGAAAAACATTATTTGCGTTATCCACGTAATTTCTTGTGCAGGTAAACAAACAACAAAACATCATTTCGCAAACCAGCCAGGCACTAAATTTATGTAGTAGCACTCCTGAATTTTCCGGTTCGACTGAGCAAGTCGAGGCAGAGCGGGTATTGCTTGTCGCAAGTATGAACTTGTTCGATGGTTATTTTTGTCGTGTCCGACACTTTGTTGTTACAGCGCACAGGAGACAAGCGGCTTTACATGAACTCCAAAGGTTGAAAGTAGAGGGCAAAATTAGACCTCAGAGCCAGCACTCTCAGAACGTTCCTTTGGAGAAGGGCACTTTAACCATTTCAAATATTGTCCTGCCCATGAAGCAGAAATATGTAACAGCTTTAGCGGCAAGTGAGTGTCACGAAATTCGACGAATCTGAAAGAGATGGATAGCGGGTGTGTCGTCTATTGAGAGTGCCCTGAGGAAGGTGTCAATAAAGAGCGAAACGTTGGCAATTTCACAAACGTAAACTCTTGCTTATGTCTTACACCCTCTATTCGTCTTTTTCAACTTTGATAAAAGGACGCAAATTCAAGGAATTTTATTGGGTATCTGATACATATCTGTTTTCTGCAAATTTAGCGGGAGGTAAGGGTCATCATGTGGTCTGCCTTATCAAGTGCGGGGAGCAAGTAGTGCCCACTAAACTCGTCTCGACGGTGGCCAGCAGCAGCAAAAACCCGGACGTTGATTTGTATGTTCCCGGATCGGTGATGTTGACCGATATTTACAGCGATTTTACGGTCACGTTTGAGGTGTACTGTCTGCAAGCTCAAGAGGAGTGCCTGCCGCACGAGGTGAAATATCATATAAACAAAAAGGTAAATAATTGTATAAGTCATTCACTTAGTTTTGTCGTCAAGTAAGCGTTGGAAAATTGACTTTGAACATTTTTACCGTATCATCTCATCGAATATCTCTGATCGGTCGGTCCACAGAAATAAATTCGGGCCCAAGGGGCAACGCCTAGCGCCTGCCGCTACCCCAGGAACCCATCTAGAATAAACGAGAACCGCGAACAGTCGCTTCCGTTCGGGTCTATGTCTGGTTCTGTTTTAATCGTGTTAAATTTAATTAAATGTGTACAGTTAACTGACAATAAATTATTGGAACCCGTAACAATACTAAACTAATAACAATCACAATGACAGATTAATATGATGACGTGCATGACAAAAAACGAGACCCGAAAATTCGAGAACATATGCGATTTCGACTACATAATAGCGGTTTCGGGTGGCCGCTCTAGAACGCTCTGAGAGTATTCCCATCCTTTGTTTTCTCAATAAGAATGTAAGGATGGCTACACCCACACTGGTCTATCTAGTGCTCAAATAGTGAATGAGAATCGTTTTATTTTCATTATGTAATAAGTATATTATTAATTACTTTCACTACCTATAGGACTTTTTTGTTACTTTTTCTCCTATGAGAATTGGAAAAAGCACTTCAAGTGCCTGGTATATATTGGGATAACAAAAAAAGTACTTTTCGACCGCTTGGACAAAAAAAATACATTTAAGGAGACTGAAAAATTCCGTTTTCGCTCTTTAAATTCAAAGTGCGAGTTATTGTTCTAGTAAGTTAAAATAAATTATCCATTTTTACTCATGCCGTATATACGGGGTGTTCATTATAAAACTTCATCTAGTTGGCTGTGAAATGTCAAAAGAAAAGGATGGAGAAACAAAAGTCCATTTATTTTGATTATGTCATCCTTTTCTGTCAAAATTTCATAGCCTGCTAGATGAAGTTTTATAATGAACACCCCGTATTTATTACTAATTGCAATGACTAAGTTTCACAATTTATGTATAACACCTACTTCTGTGGTTTATTCATAATAATAAAAACAATTATTTGCACAAAAGCTATTCAGTAACAGGGATTTAGATATTCGGGATAAATAACTAGTGATCATCAGTACTATTGAGTCTGGGCGTAAATAATTTCTAACCGTCATGACGTCACCAACACTAACCAATACAAATGTTATGTCAGCTGTGCCAATGACTATGCTGCCCATAGTACTAATGTTACGGTTGGTATTACAAGATTTATTGTTGCAAATACCATTTTTTCTAAAAAGGGCCCTCATCCTTAAATTCTAGAATAATCACAGATTCATTTTGAGGTCGTGAGTTGCAGTTGGGTTGCAAAAGGAATTATCGCTTTGCAGATTTATAGAACTTAATTAACATCTAAATCCCTTATTTTCTGTTCTTTGGAAAAAAGATTAGGGCGAATTCCGAAATTCACCAGGTCATCTACCGGTTAAGCTGGTCATGTGATGGCCATCTAGCAATTCAATGGATTAAGCAGGTAAAAGGACATCGCATTTCGTTTTTTTGATGTGGTTATAGAACTTTTGTGTTTGGAATCTTAAAGTTGATTTGGCTAAAAAGTCTAAAAAAAATATTACAAATTTCTTAATTTTAAATTTAATTTTGCATTGCAAGCTTGAAAATACTAACTAAAACTACTACGAATTTCCACAATATTGTCATGGTTTTCTTGACATTTCCTACAAAATTTCTAAGCACAATGGATCAAAAAGACGAAATTTTAGAAAATAAATACTGATCTTTCATTTAATTGTTCAAGAATTACTAAAAGAAAATTGAAGAAATTGATATGAATGAAATGGTGGTGGAGTGGTTTCAGATTTCTCTCTAAAATAAATACAGAAATTTCTTAAAGAAAAGCTTAAAAATTGATGTTCGGGAATAAATCCTATTCTATTAGAAACAAAATTGGCTAAAAATGCTACGAGCTTCCAGAATACTGTTTGGTCATATTTTTGGTAACATTTCTAAGCTCGAAGGACCACAAATCCGAGTTTTTGAGAATAATTACTTATTTTTTCTTCGGTCGTTCAAGAGATTGAAGCTGATTTACTACCGGAAAGAAAAGGTCTAAAATAATTCAGATTTTTCTCTAAACTAATGAGGATTGTCTTGAATTTTTTTATCCATTTGCGAGCTTGTAAGTCCAGAATATTGTGGAAGTTCTCTTGGCGTGTTTGGCAAAACTTCTAAGCTCGAAGGACGAAAAAAACCAAATTTTGTGTTGTGAATGAGTGAAGTTTAAGGTAATTTACACCTAAGGCATCATTGCGGTTTACTAAAGGCTACTACACCTACAAAAATTTAAACCCCACAAATTGTTTTCGTTTAATTTTAAGTGGAGTTTAAACTTGTGAAGGAGAAAAAGTGGCTCTTAAATGAATAGACTCAAGCTCATAATATAGTGATTTCTTCTTTGACTTTCTATAGGAGCTTTTTAAAAACAGTCCGCTAGTCTACATTGAGTCACAAAATGTGCAACGATTTGATATTAATCTGAACTGACTCATGCACCTTACATGACCTCAATTTATAATTTCAAGATATTCTAAGCAAGAGTTAACAGACTCGCTGAATAAGGTCTGTTTTTATACTTGTGTTCCTTTATTTTCTGTTCCTGCTGTCTCTGCTTTATACTTTTCGTCTCAGCATTCGTTTTCTATGTGGAGGTCTAGTCGAAACCCGAAAAGTAAACATTTCTTTAACGTGATTTATTCATTTCACACCCCAATTACTTTGTAACATGATAGTGGATTTTAAGGCAAGCTGATGTTTTAACAACCCTTTAATCGAATTGAATATTAAAATGTTAACCCTTTTAATCGTGATTCATTGTCCACTCAGGGCATCACAAGTAAAGATCTGCAATACTGATTTCATCAAAAGCTCGTATTTTTTGGCAAATATGGATACAAATTCTGAAATTTTATATGCGATCCGATTCGAAAATAGGTATTAAATTTAAAAGTCGTAATGTCCTTGAAATAATAGGTTTTGAAAATTCCTAATTAAGGGTTTGAAGCAGAACCATATGAACTTGCTCACAGCAACGATAGGTTATTACCCTTGGAGAATTATCGATCCTCCAAAGACCCCGAGATCGAACACCCTTCAAGGGTTGTCCCTATTTACTTCATTATTCGTTCTTTCAGAAACTCATGGCCAATTTGATAACTTTTTCTATTAAACGCAGTGTAGTTTTCTAAGCCTAATGCAGTGAGGTTTTTGTATTTTTCATCTCTGCAGACGACCACTTTGAAACAAACCATTTTTCTTTTCATATCAACTCAGCCTCAGAGCTGACTATGAGTAGTTTCAGTGCTCAGACTCACCTCTTAGACTCTGTACTTGTAGTACTAAGACTCACCTTTAATATTAAAAAAAAATCACTTGCAACCTAAATCTAAAGAAACCTCTGCTACAGTATAGCAAGTGTGGTGACGATGACAAAACGATTTTGACCGCTCAACAAAAGCCAAAGTCGACGTTCAGACACGACTTCTCCCGTTTTTTTTTTTTTTTTTTTTTGACCATGCGCGCGGGGCGCCCATACTTTAGGAAATATCCGAACGGTCCTCTGATATAGCTTAAACTGCCGTAAAATTATCAACAAAGAACCTGATGATACCTAAAAGTAACTGAAGTGTCGAAACGTCTGAAATACTTGATTTCATATTCGCAAACTTAACATCTTTTGAAGAAGGGTAAAAAACGTGCTAAAATTCATAAAAAGATATAAAATGGTACCACGAGTACCCATATCAAGGCTCTCATTTATGACATATTGTTTGTGATTATAAAACGAATCTACAATTGAAATTTCAGTTTTCTAGCTTTTATTGTTCGTAAAAATGTAATATTTGCCAATTTTTGGCTCACCCTATAATATCTAAATCAGAAATCAATGGAGTGTTTATAATAAGGTAATAAAATTTAGCATTAGCACTTAGCATTATTTTGGACACCGTATATTATTGAAAACCGAAATCAACGCTCTATTTATCATAAAACTACTCGAATTACCGTATCATATCATGTATTAAAAGGAGATGGGTTTAAAAAAGTGAAGGTTTCAAAAGTAACTAGATGACAAAAATAAGTGAATGGGTAATAATGAATTGTACTTGTTTCGGCAAATACAAATATGAGAATTTTCAAAATACGAAAGTATCTGTTTTAGCCTCTAAAAGGTATTACAACTCCGAAGAAATCGAAGCAGGAGTCCAGACTTGTACGGCCGCCCAAGGAATCTCCCGCAGGACCGCAAGCAGTCCGCACTTCGTCTTTTGCGCTCATGGGATATGTGGTGTTTTCTGTTCAAGCTGTCAATAAGAGAGTTTGGAGTTTAAATAATGTGAGTTTTTAGGTTCAAGTTTTCTTCGCGTAAACTTAGTAAATTAGAGACTCACTTATGGAAGGCCTCGTCATAGTCCGCGCGTTACCAGTTTCGTCGTGTTTGTACCAAGACTCGTTTATTCTTTAGATTTTAACATTTTTATTGTTCTCTATTAGACACCTTCGATGAGCCCACTGGAAGGAAGCGTCGAAATGAAAATCACGTGTCAGCTGGCCGTGTCAGTTGAACATCGGGGTTTCCTCACTATGTTCGAAGACGTTTCAGGATTCGGCGCTTGGCACAGGCGGTGGTGCTTACTGAAAGGGCACACCTTGTGCTACTGGAAATATCCGGAAGATGAAAAGAAAATGGTAAGTACTCACTTTCTTGTTTTTTTTTTTAGAAATTGTGTCTGTTTGGTTATGTTAATCGAAGTGTGACCAAAACAAATTTGCAGCCTCCGATTGATAGCATCGATCTGAAAGGCTGCATAACGAAAAAGGTGGGACCTGTAAGCCGCGACATATGCGCCAGATTGCACACATTCCTGCTGGAGCGGGAAAGACCCGCTTATCCTCAGGATAAAGACACGCTGGTTATAGAGAAAAAGGGCGATAAAACAATAATTCGGTATGAGCAAAAATGTTTATTCAATTTTAAAACAAAAAAAAGTTCTATATCGATATAGGTACCACTGAATTTCGCAATATTTTCTTCTGTTATGAGTAGCAAGGTGTCTACTGAGTAGATCAAGAGAAAAAAAAATGTGGATGAACCATATTTAGTAACTTCTGTTTGGCGTCCTGCTGAACTAGGCAACTTTCAATACTTTCAAATTGTTCGTTAGGTACGCTCGGTCGTCGCGATGAAAGCAATGTTGCCAGTTGCCATTTCTATCAGAGTTGAGGGCCTCATGTATGATGGAGGCTTTAGAGACCTTATTTCTAGTCTGTGATCTGTTCAAGTTAGATTTGATTAGTTTAGGTTAGTTTATGTTAGTTTAGGTCAGTTCAGGTTGGTTCAGGGTAGTTTAGGTTTGTGCAGGTCGGTATAAAGTAGTTCAGGTCCTCGAGTCATTTCTGTCATCCTCTTGGTGACATCGATCTGTCGTTTAAGTTTGACGCTGATTTCCTTTATGTTCTTTTTTGTATTCTGCTCTAGACTAGAGCTTCACGAGACCGAGACTTACATACTCTCGGTCTCAGTCTCGAATTTATAATTGAGTCTCGGTCTTGTGCATCGAAACCGAGACCGAGACTCGCGAAATCTCGGTCTTGGTCTCGTAGTAGCAACTCGAGTCTCGGTCTCGAATAAAAGGTAGTATCTCAAAAAAGGGGGGAGGTAAAAGAGGACATCAAGAAGAGTAAAAAAGAGGTGGATTCACTCCCATCGGTGCACTTGTTCTAAATTAAAGTAATTTTTTCAAAAATTGGCCAAAAACTCGATTTTAAAAGTGCCTAAAAATTGACCACGGAAAGGGTCTAACTCCAAAAATGTTGCATCTATGGGACTTTTGTTGGCGGGAGGTAAAAGGGAACATCAAGAAAAGCATTAAAGAGTTGGATTCACTCCAATCGGTGCACTCGTTCTAAAGTTACAGGGAGTCAAAGTTGAAAATTGAAAAAAAAGACGTGACCCGCCTTGTGTCAATTTAAAAAAAAAATTGGAATTTTTTTGCTATTTTTGGAGGAACATTTTTGAGGAATGGTATGTCTGTAATTCCCCAAGAACGTAATAAACTCCATTCGAATGAAGTTAACTTTTGAAGTAGTTCTTTTTAAATTGGCCAAAAACTCGAATTAAAAGTGCCTAACGGTTGCACCTAACGGTAACCAATGTTGCACCTACGGGCCTGTTGACGGCAAGTGAAAGGGGAGAAGAGCAAAATGACAGGTGGATTCACTCCAAACAGTCCACTCATTCTAAAGTTACAAGTAGTCAATGTTGAAAATTGAGAAAAAGTCGTAATGCCCACTCTTTGGTCAAGTTAATAAAAAAATCGGAAATTTTTCATTACTGTTGTTGATCAGAATGGAACGTCTGCAATTCCCTAAGAATGTAAGAAACTCAATTCGATGAAATTAACCTCTGAAGTATTTTTTTTTTAATTGGTCAAAAACTCGATTTAAAAGTGCCTAAAAATCGGCCACCGAAGGGGCCTAACTCCGAAAATATTGCACTTGCGACATGTGAAAGGGAACATCAATAAGAGCAAAAAACAGGTAGATTCACTACAATCGGTCCAGTCGTTCTAAAGTTACAGGGAGTCAAATTTGAAAATTCAAAAAAAAAGTCGTAACATCTTTTCGGTCAATTTAAAAAAAGAATTAGACATTTTTTTTGCTGTTTTTGATCGGAATGGCACGTCTGCAAATCCCTAAGAACGGTATCAAATGATATTTACCCTTAAAATAGTTTTTTTTTAAATTGGCCAAAAAATATCGATCTTAAAAGTAAATGAAAATCGCTCAACGAAAGGTGGTCTCTCAGAAAATGATGCCTCTACAGGACTTCGTTGGCCGGAAGTGAAAGGGGACATTAAGAAGATGAAAAAACAGTTGGATTCACTCTCATTGGTGCACTCGTTTTAAAGTTAGAGGCGGTCAAACTTGAAAATTGAGAAAAAAGTCGTACTATCGTACCCCCCCCTCCTTAGACAAGTTCAAGAAAATGTAGGAAATTTTTCTTTGCTGTTTTTGATCGGAAGGCACGTCTGCAATTCCCTAAGAATGCAACAAACTCAATTTTAATGAAATTAACCCTTAAAGTAATTTTTCAAAAAAAAGGCCAAAAACTCTATGTTATAAGTGCCTAAAAATCGTCCACCGAAGGGGTCTGATTTTTAAGATTTAATATCGGACCATCTATTAAGAAAGTTTTGACGAATTCCAACTTTTTTAATTTTGCCTCATTTTTCGTTTTTATTTAGTTTTAAATCCTTTTTTGCCTCACACTCCTTTTCAGCCTTCTTCTGCATTTTTGACGCATTTACTTTTTGTCTATATTGTTCTTTTCCAAGTGCTTATTATTTTTCCTTTTTTGGTTTTTCATACATCTTTTCACCGTTTACATATCTGTTGTTTTATTTATTCATCAAGCTCCACTTCTCGCACTGCTTTTAACCTGCTTTGTTGTTTGTATGATTACTTTGTATTGTTTCTAATCCGTGATATTTTCCATATTTATAAGACATTTGCTTCATTTACTATTTTTTTAAATAGTCATCTTACGCTTTCTATAATTTGAAGAAATTTTTTGAATCATTTTTCAGCCACTTTCCTGTTGATATTTTTTTTTTATTATTTCAACTCATTTTCTTTTCCCAATTACATTCTGTAATATTTTCTGTTTTTTTGTAATTGTGGCTCAATTGCTCCCCGTTTTAATTCCTCTATTTTTGATCATTTTTCCTCATTATTTCCTCATTATAATTTTCTGCCAATAAAGTTCCGTTCTTCGTTTTTGTTTTTTTTTTATTAAATTTCTTCTCTCTAGTTGGTTTACGTCTATTCTTCCATTGGCAAAATTTTTACTCCTTTCTATTTTAGATAATTTCCTATTTTTTCTATTACTTCTTACTTTGTTTTTGAGCATACTATACTGTTTTTTGTTTGAATAATCTTCTGCTATTCTTTAAATTTTTAAATTTTAGCTCATTTACTTTTTCTCTCAATTGCCGTTTTTTTTATGTTCTTAAATTTAATTGGCTCTCTTTCGGTTTTTTAAGCACCTATTCAGCATTTGTAATATCCATAATTTTTTCTTTACTTTTATATTCTCTACTTCTTCCCATACTCCCTATGACCTACTTTTCTCCTTTTCCTAAATTTAATATTTTTTCTTAATTTCCCTTTCTGTTTTCTCTTCAGTGTGAATCGGTTTGCTACCTGTCTTACTTGACAATATTTACCAGATATTCTTCTAATTTATTTTTTTTTTTCTAAATTATTGAGTTATAACGCACAGTTTTCAAAGAAATGTCATTTTTTGTATATAAATGTTTACTTAAAATCAAAATTTGAAATTATTGAGGGTTCCAATTTCCTATGTAGAATCAGGTTAGTTCAGGTTAGTTTAATGTAAAACTGCATTAGACCTTCCCGTAGGTTGCCACTAATGCTACTAAACATATTTTTTATAAAAAAATATGCGTCCTGTCTTAGCTATCGACATATCTACAAAATTTCATTGAAAATATGGAAATATTCCAAATCAGGTTTTATATTATGAATTCGAATAAGCATGTCGAAAAAGTGCACATACTGCCAATGGAAAAATTCCTATTTTTTTAGCTTTAGTTAATGGTAGAAGAAAGTAATTTAAACCAACTTAAAAATTACTCTGTATAGAAATAATACAATACTTTTGCAAACACAAAAATGTCATCATCGTATTGTTAACTGACAGGCTAGCCACACTCAGAAATCCATAGAACTTATTTATGATAGTTGATAGTTATTTATAAATATAAAGGGCGGAAAGTAACACAACTCAGGTAAGTATGCACTAGAGTACTTCTCTAGTACGTACTTAAAGTAAAGTGTATTTTCGTACTAAGAATAACTATACGCAACGCACTATTATAAGGACCCCTCGCCTGCTGATTATATAATACCTAATATCATGCAAACGAATGATATTTTTCGAGACCGAGACTCTCGACTGGCAGTATCGAGACTTAGACAGCCTCGGTCTCGATATTAAGGTCTCGGTCTCTTACGAGACCGAGACCGAGACTTATCTCGTGGTCTCGTGAAGCTCTAACCGTAGAGGTAGACTTCTGGGCTCTCTTGTTTATTGTAACGTGTGTATTGTTCGTCTGCAAGTGTATTGTTCGTCTGCAATGAAAGAGGTATCTCCAATTTTTCTTTTTTTTTCCTGATGAAACAAGGTCTCGTTAAGGGAGTTCCTTCTGACACTTCTCTGTAATGGCACTATTCTGCCGCCGGAGGGCTTATCTTTAACTATCTCCTTAGGTTTGCTTGTCGCGAGACTGCCTTCATCGTGGACGAGATCGATGATCGCGACCACACTTTTTCCCGCTTGCTGCTCGGATCCCTCCGACTCCTGGGATCTTTTGCCTTTCCCCCAGTTTGCCACAAGATTGCAAAACATTTGCTAAATTGTCCAGCGCATCGTGTGACAAGAGGCGGGCCGAAAAAACCGAGAACGGGTATACCCTCGGAATATTTCCTACCCAGTTCCCCAGGGTCCGGCCTGCGTTTTCCCAGTCCCGGAAAGCGCGGACGGACTGGGGCTCGCCCGGATCAATGCGGAGCCCGACCTCCGTTGTGTTGTGTATGTATGTATACAACCGCAAATGCAGCTACAAAGACTATCAAAGTAGCTTCCTGACGGAAATTGTATCGGTGACAACGTATGAGAACTTTATCTCATATGCGATAATCAGCCTTCTGATAGTTCACGTTAACTTAACTGACCCGTTATGTTAGGCTAACAGGGCTGTTGTAACGTAGGGTATATTTAAATTATAACAGAAATAATGTTAAATTTCGAGTTAACGCTTGTGTTGTGGTCAACGTAAACGTTCTATCATAAGGCTGATTGACTGATAATCGCGGGAAATCCAGTCACCGCGCCCGAAGATACCAAAGCAGTTTTGGGGAGCACGGAGGACAAATATATGGAAGCAGGAATCGGGAAACACTTCAGGGACCGCTATCCAGAGCTAGGCGAAATCCAGGAAGAATTTGGTGTCATCGAACAGACGTTTCAAATTAGAACGAGGAGCGTCAAATAAGAAGAAAGGTAATTAAAATTACTTACCATGCAGAGTGATCCCTGTTCAACAGTCTTGTGGAGCTGCGGGAGAAGGCAAAGGAAGAAGGAGCGATTGCTCTGCACCAGGTTCCGGACGTGCCTACTGATAGACTGAGGAAGATGGCGGAGGGCGTCTTCCACGGATCAAAAAACAAAATCAATATGTACACGAAAAAAAATCTTAAAAGTCGTTCAACACAGATGTTAAAAAGCAGAAGCGGGACAGAAAGATTTATGCGTTGGTAGTCGAGGGACAAAGCTGCAACTTCAATGACACCGTGAAACAGATTAAGGATCTGGTGAAGAACCCGGATATTGCTGAAGGAATACACACCATAAGGATCATCAGGCAGGGCAAGGTGCTCATTACAACGGAGAAAGAGGACAAGGAAATCAATAACTTACAAAGGCATTGCAGGGCTTAAACATACCTAACGGAGGAAAAATTTATCGACTCATCGAAAGCCCATCAAACTAAACCGTGTCCATACGAGACATAGATTGCAAAGCGAGTATGGAGGAAGTTAGACGAGCAGTTAGGAAGTATATTCCTGACCTAGAGGATAAATGGAAACGGTTGAGTGAACTACGACCTTTGGCCAACAAAACGCAGGCGGTGACGCTTACGATTAACAAAGTAGATGCCGATGAGCTCCTCAGGGAAACTCATAGCAAAATAGGCTTAGTCAGATGCCGAGCGGAGGCTAGAATCGTGGTCAAGCGCTGTCAGAAGTGCCGGGGCTATGACCATGATCGCCAAGCATGTAAACTCCAGGACAAGAGCAAGTGCTGCTACAAATGTGCGAAAGGGGGTCACACACTGACGGATTGTACCGAGTTCTGCCCGATATGCAAAGAGGCTGGGGCATTGTGCAGGTTCTGGGAAATGTAAAGCTTTCAGGAAAGCTTTAGCAGAAGCAAGGAGGGTGCTGAAAGGACCGGGAAGAGAAACAACTGCCCAGGATGCCTGGAATTAAAAATGTCTCGCCGCGGGGATAAAAACGACAGTAAACATACTACTCTGAATAAGAGCATACCAAGGCAAGTCCTGCAAATCAACCTAAACGGGTGCCGAGGAGCAAACGACTTTCTGCTGAATGACCTTAGCAAGCAAAAAATTGACATAGTTATAGGACAAGAGCCTAACATCGCCAAATCTGCAATTTCATCTGTGATAAACTATGCAATAGCTTTATAATTGTAATTCAAAACTTATCAGTGATAGAAACCACCAAGGGAGACGGATTCGTATGTGTGGAACCGTGTGACTGTATAGTAATATCATGCTATTTCTCACCTAACCGAGAAATAGAGATCTTCGAAGCGTACCTGGAAAACATTACAACCTCTCTGGCGCACCAGAAAAAGGGCATCGTTCTTGGTGGATATCTAAGCGGCTAAGTTGGCGGCTAACAACTTGTTGGTCCTGAATAGAGGACAAACGCCCACTTTTAGGGGATCACAAGGGACATCTGTAATCGACTTCACCTGTGCATCGAAAACAATAAATTAAAATATCACCTCCTGGCAAGTGGAGGTGGACGCAGAAAACCTAAACGATCACCGAACTATCACTTTTCAGCTCTCGAACAGCAAATATTTCTCTGTTCAGCGAGGGTTCAATGTGAGTTTCTTCATCTCATTTCATTAGAAAAAGATCGCTAAAAGCCAAGCGTATTATTAATTCTTATTAATAATAAAACCACCAGCTAAAGTCAGTTTGACACTTAATGTCAAAATGTTGTCAAAATTTAGAAATTCTGGATTAATCGTCACCTGCAAAAGAGTGCAAAATTTTGTGAAATGATTACAAAATGCCTTGGCGCTACGGTGAAAAGGAACAAATTTTGATATTAAGACTCATTGACTACTTTCAGCGAGAAAAAGTGGCACGAAAAACATTTTTATCAGTAGATGCAGTGTTCAAGGTAAGTTTCTTTTTAGTGTATTTTTGAAGACTAATAGCGCTTTTCACTGGAAAAACTAGTGCGCACTGAGTGTATTTCTCTCCTTTGTCAATTCGTTCAAAATATAAAGACAGAGTTTAGTGCGCACTAGTGCAGCCAGTGAAAAACGCTATAAATACCATATTTTTACCAGCTCAACTGACATTTTATCAGAGACACGTTTTTTTTTTTGTATGACGTTACAATTTATGACGTAACATTTAACCCTCGCTGAACAGAGTACACATAGAGAATCGCAGCTGCTAGGACGAAGGTGGACAACATAACGTCACGTCACTATATGACACTATAACATACAGCCCAGATGCATTGGTACTAGCCACATCAAAGAAATGTGATAAGCATCTAAAATTGAGACAGGGCTTACAACCAGGGCGACCCCCCGCATACTGGTGGAACGACGACATACGCGAGAAGCGGAAAGAGTGCACCACAGAGGGAGAAGTGGCAGCCCTAAAAGGTGACTGTAGAAGGGCCAAGAAAGAATTTCGGCTACTCATAAAAAAGAGAAAGGAGAGGTGCTGGCGGAGCCTCTGTGATGAACTAGAAGAGGACATATGGGAAAAAGCCTATAGAATAATTACCAATCGACTGAAAATGCAAGGCACAAGAGCGCCAAACATTGAGGCTACTAACCAAACAGAAACTAGACGCGTCCCGCTCTTACCGGCTATTGTACCACTCGCGTCAGAAGAAGAGCTTCAGGCCGCCGCAAGACACTTAAAACCCAGAAAGCCGCCCGGTCCGGATAGGATTCCAACAGAGATATATAGTTGCATCATGTGCTAGGACCAAATCCAGAGCGCTCCTGAAAACCTTCAACCAATGCCTGAGAGAAGGAGACTTTCCACTGATATGGAAAATGGCCAAGCTGGTTGTAATTGAAAAATCCAAAAAGAATCCGCATGATGAGCAGGCATACAGGCCAATCTGCCTATTAGACAGTGTGAACAAACTTTTCGAGATAATTATAAACGACAGAATTGTTAGGAAAGCTTAACAAAAAGCAGTGTTTTATGATACTCGGCACGGCTTTAGGAAGGGCAGGTCGACCATTGGAGCTTTTCAAAATGTTCTTAAAACAACTGACTTTCGCCAGTTGTGCCTGATTTCTCATCGATATAGAAAACGCCTTTAATACGGCCGACTGGGACATAATAATACAAGTAGTTGAGAGAATCGTATCTGTCATAACGTGCAATCATGGCAGCTGACGGTCAGACATTCCCCATAGGGAGCAGCGTACCGCAGGGCACCATACTCGGCCCTACTCTATGGAACCAGTTCTACGATCAGGTACTCCGGTTGGACGCAGAGAGGTGTCACTTTTATTGCCTACACTGACGACCTGGCCGTTATAGTGAAAGCAAAGACGGTAGGGGAACTGGAAGACAAGACAACATACGCGACTCATTTAATCCTTCAAAAGTTGGGAGAGATGAAGTTGAAAGTCGCAGTTAGAAAAACGGAGATGGTTCTCTTGGCAGAAGGAAAGTACCCACTTTGAATTGCGTGTTAGGCAGTATCTAGTGGTATATGTAAACAAGGATGTAACAATGGCTGATCATGTCAGAAGGGTCACGGCTAGAGCACACCAAATGGCAAATCAACCGGACAGACTTATGCCAGGCACCGGAGGCCCACGAATAAGAAAGAGAAGACTGCTTGCGAGCTCTGTCTTGTCAGCAGTCCTATACGCAGCACCAATTTGGGAAAAGACGCTAAAGTTTAAGAAGTACTTAAACATGTTAAACCGCGTTAATAGGAGACTGGCTCTGGGCATTACGGCGGCATACCGGACGGCACCGCTGGGGGGGCATGGAGGCTATTGCGGGGCTCCCTCCAATTGATCTCGCAGTGAAAGAAAGGATCAAAGTTCATCAACACGGCTCAGACAGCAGAGTAGAAGCGAGAAGGGAACTACTGGATGCGTGGCAGGAGGCGTGGGACCGATATAACGGAAAATTGAAAATGCTGACTAAGAACATTAAAGCGTGGACCTCCAGGAAGTGGGGTGACCCTGACCACTTCACCGTCTAATTCTTTACAAAACGTGAAATCTTCGGCGAATATTTGGCGCGAATAGGGAAAGAGCCGACGGACGAGTGTTGGTTCTGTCTCGGAACAGACACTATCGAGCATTCGTTGTTTTGCTGCCCTAGGTATGAACCAGAAAGGCTAAGGGTTAACAAAGCATGCGAAACCCAGATAAACACAGAAAACTTTGCTGACATCATACTTAAATTAGAAAAAAACTGGAATGCCGTATCAGGATATATGAAAAGTATCATGAACTTGAAGGACGCGGTGGAGAAGAAAAGAAGAGAGACTGAAATCTGAGAACTCTCTTTCTTCTGCCATCCCCCCCCTTAAGTATTGCTTACCGGCGGTCCCAGGGAAGAGAGGAAGAAGGGGCTTTTAGTGGGTATTTAGTGGCAAAGACTGGGATGGTGTTAGTAGCCGGTAGAAGGGTTCAGGGACTACAGATAAAGGTTGACGGGTTGACGGCGCAAAGGTGATGACCCGGACGTCGGTAAGGTACCTGGGGATCTTCCTGGACAAGGACACTCGCACGTATGACTACTCATGTCATTAAAATTGCGGAAGAAGCAACTCAGCAGGCAAATGCCCTGATCAGATTGATGCCAAAAACATACGGTCCCAGACCGAGAAGCAGAAGACTGCTAGCAGACGCGGTACTGTCAACCGCACTTTACGGTGCCTCGATATGGAAAGAAGCATTAAAACACAAGAAATACCGAGACATCTTGACTAGAGTGAACAGAAGGCCTGCCCTTAGCGTGAGCGTTTTTAACAGGACATGGGTGCTTTCAACCTTATCTGAAGAGAATCCAGAAAACTGAGAACGAAAACAAGTTAGTGTAGGTCAGACAATGTCAGTTTAGGTTAGTTTAAATTAATTCCAAAGTTAATTCTGGTTAGTGTAGGTTAGTTTGGGTCAGATAAGGTTCAGTTCTGTTGTGTCTTTATTTTATTATTTTACGTTACATTTTGCTTGTAATGGCATTTATTCTGTTAAACATTTAATTTTGCGCAACGATCGGCAACGCCGTATATGGCGAATGATGGAGGGAAGAGTTTTAGCATAGTAAAGTGTGATAAATGGGCTGTTTTGTGATTCATTTTTTGATGTTAAATTATGGTTCATCCACATTTTTTTTTCTTTTGGTCTACTCAGTAGACACCCTGTTACTCATAACAGAAGAAAATATTGCGAAATTCAGTGGTACCTATATCGATATAGACCCCAAAAGAAAATTATACAGTAATAATTTCACAGCAATTTTATAATATCATCTTTTTCTTACCTAACCGATCACCTTTCAGGCATCTTCTGTCTGCCGATACGAAAGACGAAAGAATCGAATGGTGTTCCAAGTTGAATGCCGCCCTTACAGCGCTCAGAATGTGGGGCACTGAGCCGTAGTTTATACATAAAGTATTTGACATACATATTTTTATACCATTTTGTTAAGGTAATTATAAGGTATATAACTATTTTATTCCGTAACAAGAAAGATTATAAAGTAACTAATTATTCCGTAACTTTTTGACAAAAAAAAGTATTCCGATTCCGCCGTGGAGCACTAACAATTGATTACAAAGTTGATTGTACATGCTTGGCGTTTTCTTGAAAAAAACAATTAAGGTTAAATTATTGATATCGATAATTATAAATATTATTAACATGTTGTAAATAACACAATACTAATTTTATTTTTTTATATTTTTATAGTTTAATATTTTTGTGCTTATTTATATCGTTTGTGCCGTGAAGTAACGTTTTAGTAATTAGTGTGAAGAATATTTCTTCGTTATTTTTCAGTAATTATTGCTTACATGATTTATGTAAATATGCGAAGAGTGGATAATCAAGAACATTTTAATAAATGTTTGTAAAGAAAAAATTCTTTATTTTATTCAGATTTTTTTACTTAATGGTCGTTTTAGGGGTCCCTAACTTTTTCAGGTGGCCGCTATCTTAACTGCTTTGAGAGTACTTCTGTCCTTAGATTTTTGTTGAGAAAACAAAGGATAGGAATAAACTAAAAGCGCTCCGGAGCGGACACTCGAAAACGCTTTTAGTTATGTCACGTGTCGGCTTTGAATAGGTAGAGTGTAGACTAATGGAATCCGCGCGCGCCATTCTCCGTAACATTGACAGCTGTTACCAAAAATGATGAAGCGCCATGTTTAAGACGAAAACCAAATGTTTCGTTGGCTATGTGTTTTTTTGCAATAAATTGCATTTTGCAAGACTTTAATACAGTGGCGGTTCGTAGTAAGGTTTGCAGGTTTGCGCAACAACCAAAATTTTGAGCTGCCGATGATTTTTTTAATTTTAACTATACAGAATAATGAATATTATGTATACTGACAATATACAAACTCGTTATTATATATTGTATATGTCAGTAGAATTAGCCCGCGAAACAATAATCATGATGTACACGTCGATTTCCATAAAATCCGGCCCGCGATCATGTATAGGATAGGAAATTCGGCAACGAGGCTGGTGTTGTAGTCCGGCTGCAAACACCAGTCTCGCTTTCTTTCCACTGTTTTACTGCGGACCGCCGGCGTCCACGTGACAATATGCCCCTCCACCCTAGCACGCTCCCGTAAGCCCTGTGGTGTTGCAATTTGAGTGCAATCAAAACAATGCGCGGACGACGTTTGTAGGGACCGGACGCGGAGTTGCAACAACTTAAATTTAACCATGAGTTCGGTCGAAAGTTTAATTGCAAAGGACTTTCTGTTCAAATAAAAGCTACGTGATTATTTATTACTATTTAATAACCAGAATTTCATTAAAACAAATAGTTTTATTTTTGTAGGAACGAGAAACCACCAGCATTTAAGGGCCATACTCGTAGTCATTGACCCAAAAGGAAGGTCCCCAATTTTTTTTATTTTATTATGTGTTATTTGTATTTATTTATATAGATATTTAATTATTAAAAAATGTTGCGGTTTGTCGTACGCTAATTACCAAAATTGGGCGTGACACCTTAAAAATTTTTTGCAAGCGTCGCTTTTACTTTCTACGTGCAACGTCACTGCCATTTTCACACTTGACAGATTGGAGCAAACTGGTAACTTACGCCGGCGCCGTATCCTACTTCCTCTGGTTTACCTTTTCTAAGGTGGGTGTTTTGCCCTGCCATTCCAAAACAGCACGGTTTTAACTATAGATGGGCGAAGGGAAAATTCCCAAAAAACCTTTAAACCCAATTTAGGGTTTTTACCCGGGTTTTTTCCCATCTCTTTTTGAAAGCACCCCGCAGTTTCAAGATTTAAGGTTAGATTTTAGATTAGAATTCAATAAATCCAGATTCTGGTTTGTTTTTTGATAAACTAAACACTTGTCAATTGATCAAAAGCTTCAAGCTGCACAAACCAACAAATTATTGCTTAATTGGTAAGAGCTAGGCGTATTGAAAAAGTTAAATTTACAGGTTATAATGGAATAAACCCGGAATTTTCCCGAATGTGTGTAGGGAATAAACCCTCAAAAATTAAAAAACCGGGTGAAAACCCATCTCTAGTTTTAACTGTTTGCTCAAAACCATGTAATAAAAGTCTTAAAAACGAACATTTGTTCTGACATCTCACGCTGCTTGTTGCGGGTTTAAAATTACAAGATGCCTGTGGGTTTTGCAAGGGAAAGTTATGAGGGCCAGAATGCACTTTGTTTTAACCTCAAAATGAAAATCAACAAACAATAATTTAAAAGTAAACAAAGACTTGAAGTTTATTGATTTTTATTGGCATTTGGATTTGACAGGGTGTCAGTTTTACAAGTATTGCTGCAACCAAAAATACACAGAGATGCCATCTGTTGGCAATTGGAGAACTAGATTTTTTATGAGGAGAAAAATTCTTTAATTTTTAAAGGGCTTTTGCCATTTTTGTTTCCTCCTGCCAAGAACAAAGACACCGTAGTGTGCCGCACATTTTGTGGATATAGTTCTGGAACCCCTTACTCGATTTACTTTATTTTTGGTGTGAAACCAAGCAGCAGTATTGCTGGATCTTTGGTATTGGAGAAGGAATTCTGAGGCAGAGAAGAGATAAGAAAACGATTGGAGGACTTGTTCCTTCTAACTTTCAGGCCACCCCACATCCAAGGTAAGATTTTTTCCTCATAGATATTACTAGCACGTTTATGAATCATTGCCCTCTCTGTGTATTTTATAATTGCCCTCCAGGTTTTAACATTTCATACATTATGCTGCTCATATCTGGTCATGTTTCAGAGAGTAATTCGGTTACACAATTATTTTAATACCTTCATGACTTTGTGAGGACATTTTGCTGTATAATTGACCTACCGAAATGTAAAGCCACAAATGAGTAAAACAATATTTGAGTACCTTTCTTGGCTCTCCTGTCCAGATGTGTGAAGTATTTAATACCGCAAGTTGGATCTTTCACTTATGCCCTGGTATCGAATTTCCCTTAGGCCTGCTGTTACTGTTGCTGTTGCTATTGCTGTTGTTGTTGCTGCTACTGTTGATGTTATTGTTACCGCTGCTACTGCTGTTGTTGCACTAAGCTTCTGATATCCATCCTTCTACTGCTGCTGCCCCTGCAAGTCCTGCAGCCTTCTTTGCATGAGTTTGCTTCACTCAATGACTGCCAGTTTGCCCCTTTCCCTTCATCCTTAACTAGAGAAGGTGATCTTGATGAGCCACTAGCTGTCACACACCATCGACAGGACACACTCCACACGAGGAACTCGAACACACAAGCACCAACTCCAGAACTGTTGTTAACACCACACATAAGGTTGGTCCATTCCATTTTTACACTAACTCCTAGTCACTCAATAGATAACCTCCAAGGGACTACTTTTTGGTGGCAGTAACCTCCATTAGAGGCTTCTGACTCCAGTACTTGTTTTCACAATATATAATTACCAGGTTTATCTAGCAGAAGAGAAATTCAATAAGAAACTTCATTTTTTAAAGTGGTCTACCTACCTACTTTTATACTTTGTTTTAATTTGTAAACCAAGGCCAATACGTATTCGCTACGGGTACCCTCGGGTTTGAGTTTGTTGGTAGTTTGCGCTGGAATAGTAGTAGAGGCTAACTCTGGCACCTCTAATTTCATCGCAGAAAAGTTTAATGTTTGTATACATAGGTACTGTAAATGTTGTAGTTGATTATTTCATTTATTTCTGACTTTGTGAAGAGTTTACTTCTTATTTTCTATTAGTACTTGGGAGTGCTTAAGGGTAATAAAGACCAGCTAATTGTCACTACTGACAGTTGATTTCATCTCCCCGTGTTTGTGTCAACGTCAACTGTCTGGGTTTTACGACCGCGCATTATTAGCAGGTGCGTTCGGAACTTCGACCGCCCGACTGGAGACCCACGAGTTCGCGACGTTAGAGTTGCTCGGCTGGCTGCTAAATTTTCCCGCTTTTGAGTTAAAAGGCAATCGCCGTACGGATTTACTAAGGGCGATAAAAGTGGGTGGCGCTCTTTCGGTAACTTTCGGACTATAAACCCACGACCACTCTCCCTGGGTTAGTCCGGCAACAAGTGTCCTATAATCCGTGCGCCGATTGTCCCTGGCCAGCTGAGTACCAACTGTTATGCAAACTGACCTCTCTATTTGCATATGAGTTCATGTGTGGAAACGTGGCAACTCTGTAAGCCATCTTTCGAAGCTTTTAAGCTTTAATCTTATGGAAGTTTTTTCTATTTTTCGGTTTTCGAAATAAACCAGACCAATGAGGCCCTAAATGCACATGTGTTTGCAATATTTTTTATTTTCGTCAAGAGCATTTCCTTTGTTAGTGTTGGACAGGCACTTTCACAATTTCTTGGGAATTCCGGCCATAAAATGTGGTCACTACAATTGCCCTTCTTTTTTGACCGGCAAAGGCGCCCTTTTAATGATTTATGGCCCTTGAAAGATTTTTCAGACCTGTACGTGACCCAAACAATTGTTTGGTAATTAAAGCGTTTTTGCAAATATCGTCAATTGAAATTAAAATCTTATGCTCTCAGCAGATAGAGCTTTTAATTTCTGATCCTTTGATTGTAAATTCGAGCAATTAATGTCTTAATTGACTGAGCCAGGAAATTAACGGTTAATTTCAATAAAAAGCTTTAATTGTCAATTAAACTATGTCATGTGAGGTGTCATTTTAAAAAGCATAATTTATTCTATTTAATGATCACATTTTCAATTTTTTTCTACTAGCAGATTTTCCAGAAAAGCTAATTTTCTGAATTTATGCCCGCGCTGTCTGAAGCGCCATATAATCGCCACTGGTCAGGGTGGTATCGATTTTTTCGGCAGTACCCTTTCGGGGCCGAGAGGTACCGAGGGGGTGACGAAAAAAAGAAGATCTTCGACACTCGAAAGAAAAAAAGACGCGTTTTGAACTCAATAGAGTTACGATCTAAAAGCGACGATTAACCGGGAAGACAAAAAAGTTCGAATTTTACCGCGAGAAAAGTCCTTGGCTTCGCCGTTCTGATTATCGCCAATTCGTAATTTTTTCCCCTTTGTGAATCCCGTTTTTATGTCCGCCGCGCTAATTATTTTTATCTTTAATTAGCGCCAAAAAAGAGTGTTTTTTCGGTTGTGCCACATAGTGTCAACCCACCTCTGCCCTTTTCCTGAATAGGCCATTTTCTTGCAGCTAGCGGATACTTTGCAGACGCAGGAGACTACCGGCAATTAAGTATTTGTAGAGTAGTTGTAGAAGTTGAATCATTTAGTATATTATAGTAGTGTTTTGCTCACCATAATATCGAGGATCCCAGTTACTGGCAGAATTCTGTTCTCTTCTACACTGCGTCGTTAGTTTAGTTTTCTTTGTTGTGTTTTTCCAATTTAGTAAGAACTCGTGTACCCGTCAAACACGTTTCTGGGGACCACTGAGCTTGTTTGCAAAAAGTTCACGTCCGCCGCTATTTTATTTCAGATTCTGGAGAAAACTAAAAATTGTCTTTTTTAATTTTTTTTTTTTAATTAGTATTCAATTATGGTTTTTTTCTTTTTTGGCTTTTTGCAGGTTTTTGTCTTAAACCATAAAACCTTGCTGGCATCTCTAAAACAATAAAATTTTACATTATTTAAATTAGCGACCTAAGGGACAATAGATCCTTTCCAAGAGTTGGGTCCCCCTTGCAGCGTGGTAAAAGAGATTCGGCGCAAGAAGATACGTTGGACTTAGAACATCCACGTAGTCGAATCTCCTCCGAAGACACGGCGGCAACACGGCGGCAGCCGCGAACACAGCCGCCCCCCACGCAACGACCACCGATTAAACGGATTAATACGGATTATCATCATTATCGGCTGGGGGGACACTGCGCGACACAACCTAGCCACCTTTTCCGTTTGTAACGCTAACAAAACGTTGCATGCTTGTCGGATCGAATCCGGTTTAATAAACCACGATATAACCGCGGTAATTACCAAATTCTATTTGGTAGATCGCATTAATTCGCTACTACAATTTTTATTATTTTATTCGTATATTTAACTACAAGTTATCTTCCAAAGCCCCTAATCTTCATCCAACAGCGTTTATAATTGGCAAAACGAGTTTTGCACCAAATTGCACGAAAGTAGCCAATCGAACCGAAAGATTGCACTAGATTTGCACTGATGTTTGCAGTCAAAAACCCCTAACCGTTCATAACCTAAAATTAAAAGTAAACCAAAATTCTTTGTTTTATAGTCCAAAAATTTGAAGAAATCTTACGAAAAAAAGTTATTTTGTATAATTGAAATGACTTGGGTCTTCTAATATATACATCAAAGATGTAAGTATGTTTAATAGTATCAAAATAGCAGTACCTGACTGTAATTATTCTCTACTGTTATTTCCAGTGTAGACGTTTTTGTGTATTTACAGACAGAATCACACTGAGTTCAACAAACAAACCCAAAGAAAAATAACAACAGCAGCATGTCCAGTGACACAGCCACCACTCACACTCCCACAAGGCATTTTACTCCAGATGAGTGGTCGGCTCTCACCAATTACTTTGTGGGCAATAACTATAGATACCGTGAAAATATCATAATCCCAAGAAACTTGGGACCTGTCCAGATAAAGAGTAATGAGGAGAAAATGGTGGAGGCTTTCTTCGAGAGTTGCCCTTTTAAAGTTATTATGAGCTGTATTGCAGGTAAGCAGCTACAATTTTCTACACCTACTGTACTAAACTAATCTTGTGTTATTTAATAACTTCCAGATGTATGTTTTGGTGTGAGAAATTGGATAATTATCAAAATTTTAAAAAGTATATGGTGCTGGGTGCTGCTCAAATGTGAATATTCTGCAATTTTTTTTACTTTAAACTACTTAATTTGATGCCCCCTTTATTGTAAATTTCAAAGACATCAAAATTCCAAAATGCTTAATACCAACCAGACCCTAAGTAGACTGTGTTTCTTACTTTGTGTTGTTGTGTTTGGAAAGAGCCAAAACTTTTTTTTGATATAAATTAGTTGTAGGAGAAAGAGCAGCAGCTATAGTGGAAACTAACTGTGTTATCAGCTTTCTTGTCACTGTTGTTAGTCAAAGTATCTTAAAATACTTGCTACAAAATATAACTATGTGCTTAAATCTCTTGGAAAACTCTGTAGAAACCTTGGTAGAAACCATTTTTAAAGCCTACTAAGTATCTCCTTTTTTCCAGGATATGGCTTGGGTGCAGTGATCGGGCTTTTTTCATCAAGCATTGGACCACAATCAGTAACCAATGTGGAAACACAAACAGCCAGACAAGTATTCCAAGAAATGAAAACTACCACCCTTAGCTATGCCAAGAATTTCGCTTTAATTGGAGCAATGTTTTCTGGAGTTGAGTGTGCAATAGAAACAGTAAGTTAAAGATAATGTCATAAAAAGTGCTTTTCTATGAACGTTCTTAATATAACACTTTACTGATTTATAATATAATTTAGACTTTATAGTCTGTCTATCTAGACAGGTGCATCTGCCTTACAGCCATGCCAAATATTTTTATCTGTTTTAAGGAACTATTATGCTTGCCTTTATTGATTTTCGATACAAAATATTCCTATAATATAAGTACTTTCTATTCCAATGTCACCAGTCCATGCCTGAAACATTACATTACTCCAAAAATCACACCAAGTTTTTGTCATAACAACCAATTGATTGTTGATTAATTCAGCTGTCATACTGTTGACAAAGATAACATTGTATCATAAGGCATATCTGTTTCTTTACTTGGGTTCGTAGAAAATTCTTATTTTCCTAACAAGTGCGCAAAGTAACACTTTCGCGAATGCGACTGCCGTTCAGTCAAGCGCAGTCATGTGCGCGAAAGACACTTTGCGCAAGAATTAGGAACAACATTTTTTCTACAACCATATAAAAGTCCACCTGCCACTAATATGGGAAATCTTTAACGATTTTATAAATGACTAAGCTTCACAGTTCTTTTCTGCTACCCCTGCATTGACAGCATGCGCGAAGTTTTTTCACACGTCCCATGGCAACGAGTAACTTTTTTTTACGCTGCTATGGGCGACGTGCGACAAAGATAACAGTGAAAATATGTGTCAGTTTGCATACTGTCAGTAATGCGCAAACCATGTCATATTTTGACGGCTGTAGAAAATAGTTATTTTCCTAACTAGTGCGGAAAGTGATACTTTCCCGCACGCTGTCTGCCGATGCCCGAACGACGCAAGCGACGAGTTCCGCACAAGTTAGGAACAATATTTTTTCTACGAGATTCATTGTAACAAAGACAAGGAATAAACATACAATACATAAACAACTTTATCTTTGTCAACAGTATGACACCTGAATTAATCAACAATCAATTGGTTGTTATGACAAAAACTTGGTGTGATTGTTGGTGTGACGTAATGTTTCATGGTGACATTGGAATAAAAACTACGTATATTATGGGTATATTTTGTATCAAAAATCAATAATGGCAAGCATAATAGTTCCTTAAAACAGATAAAAATGTTTGGCACAGATGTAAGGCAGGTGCACCTATCTAGATAAACAGACTATAAAGTCTAAATTATATTATAAATCAGTCATTCTTTAAATATTTACTTTCCCGCACGCCAAGTTTACGTTCACGCACGCCGTGCGGGAAAGTGAAGCTTTCAAAAACAAAATGCGTGCGGGAAAGTGATATATTAAGAACGCTCATAGAAAAAAATATTGTTCCTAACTCGAGCAGAAAGTGTCTTTACTTCATACTCTATCATTTAGGACACTTTTACGTACTTGATTTTAATCCGATAATTAGCCTTTTACAGGACTGGATTCGTAAAGAAATTTTACAGTCGGCACATCCTGTGCCGGTATTCAATAAATCCATTGTATCCACGGTATACAAAGCCATTTTGAGTCTGACGCACAGGGAGTGTCAAGTGTTATATTGTCCTAAGGATGGCTCTATTTTAGAGCCGAAACGTCGACGATTATAACGGTTGACATCCTGTAGTCGTTTTATTGATTCTTACCAAACTATCCACCGTACAACATATATTTGGGATCACCAATAACAGCTGATCAAATGAAGTAAAATGTTGTACACCATACGTCCGGTAACGTGTTATAGTAGTCGTTTCGAAATTCCAGACTCGGCTGGCGCCTCGTCCAGAAACATCTTACTCTTACTTCAATACTTATTTACGTTGTAAGTCCGGTAAAAATAGTTTTACAGTAGGAGTAAGAAGTTTCCGGGCGAGGCGCTAGCCGAGTTTGGAATTTCGTAACGACTACTGTAACACGTTACCGGACGTATGATGTACAACATTTTACTTCATACTTATTAAAACAGGAAAAAAAATAATATATTTGCGGCGAATATATTTTTGACAAATCCGCCAATTTGACAAATAATTTCATAACGGTATCCTGTACCAGCACCGGTTACCAGGTTACCATGGATACAACGGATTTATTGAAGATGTGCCGGTACTCAATACTGTAAAATTTCTTTTTTTAATTTTGACATATAAAGTGCACTTTTCAATACTGATGACAGTGACGTAACGTCCTACTTTTCGTAACTAGTTACGAAAAGTAAAATCTTTCGTAACTAGTGATGAAAAGTTGGTGTCACCACCAGTTGCAGGTTTCGGCTGTGGCACACCGTTGCTATAGTTTTACGGTATTAAGTAGATACAAAGTGGTTTAAAAGTAAATATTGAAGTTTAATAATAATAATAATTCTCTCTCTAAGTAGGTATTTGTAGTCAAAATTAGAAAAAATCTTGTATGAAACACGTGACGAAAAACCTTTTTTGTGTATCTCATTCAAATTGCGAGAACTCGCTGCGCTCGTCCCGCAAACATTCATTCGTTACACAAAATCGGACTTTTCGTAACTGGTTACATAAATAGCTATTACGATATCCAATCCTGTTAATGGACCGGATTAAAATCAAGTACGTAAAAGTGTTCTAAATGATACAGTGTGAAGTAAAACTATATTTACCGGACTATAACGTAAATAACTATTCCCGCACTCGTCAGCTGCATCGGCAGACAGCATGCGGGAAAGTATCACTTTCCGCACTAGTTAGGAAAATACCTATTTTCTAATTCAGTTTATTTAGCTTGATATTAAAACACTGAAAACAATACATTTACAGCGTCTTAAATGCATTGCTATAGTTATTTTTGCTCTGCTGTCGTGGTATTGAGGAAATTTGACGTTAAGTAACGGCAGTAATGGAAATGTCAAATAATATTTAACCAATTTCAGCATCATTATCACGCTGATAACTTATTTTTAAAGAAAAAAAATATTAAATTTTCGAAAAAATTAATTATTTTTAGTTTTTATTCATTTTTATCTAATTCATTAGAAAAAATGGTATAAGAAACATGTTCCATAAGGCTATTGTTGCACTCATCAATTGCAAAACTCATAGCTTCCCTCCTCATCTTGCAAACTTAGATTAGTGCGTCACTGTGCGGCGTTGTGAAACTTATATCTTAATATACATTACGCCCGACCGTCGGTCCGTAGAGGTTCGGGCCGAAGCGACAACGCCGAGCGCCGACCGCGACCCCGGGAACCCATCTAGAATAAACGGGAACCGGGAACCGTCGCCTCCGTTCTCGAAAGTACGAGAGTGTTTTCAGGCCGGGTATATAAACCAGCGAGCCGCGTGAAATGGGATGGAATAGATAGTGCAGTGTAGTAAACAAGCGGACAAGCGAACAGTGCGAGATGTTAGTAGAGAGTATCCGTATCCCGTAACAATACTATTATCTAACTCCAGAGTGCCTTTAATTTAGGCCGGGTTTATCAAATTCTTAGTCGTAGCATTGTCTATATATACCTAGTCAGACATTTCAAATGGGTTAATTTCTCCAAGGATTTTATTTAGCCAAAACTATGATAGATGTCGCTCGAAGGTTGAATCCCAGAATATTTGAAATATTTTAGAAGTGAAGAAATTTTACTGCATCACCATCTACCTGTCTGTTGTGTCTGTGTGATAAGATAAGTAAACATGATTTGCCGTCCTCAATGACGGAATCAGTATGTGGATTAGTTTCCTTTCGACAGTACAGAACCGCATTTTGACTTTCTGTTAACGTTTATGTCTATTTAAAACTTTTTCACTGACATATTTCTCCGAAGGAAACTGATGAAATGATAATTCGGGATTTAAAGATTTGAATTAATTTGGAACTTTTACAGTTTCCATAAGAACAGATACTCATTTTTTCTCTTAATCAACTGAACAGAACACGTATACTGAATTTTGATTTTTAGCCCTATAAGCCCACTGCATTTTGTGGTATTTTGTTATTGTTTAACGGTTATATATATATAAACTTGATTAATATACATGGCAACAAAAAACCGAAAATGAGTAAGGCATATCTTGAATCATGTAATGAAAATGAATGAAAGGTCACTCTTGAATTCAACCAACATTATATCTGCATTGTTATTAATACTGATGTGAACAATAATATTGTGGAAGGTTAACTTTTTTAATATCTGAACGTTTGGATAGCAGGTGTGGGACAAGAAGCTACTTCACTTTTTTGAAATTGCCAACGTTTCGACCTTTAATTGAGGTCTTCCTCAGAGCTAAAATACAATAATTGTATGTACATTGGCAGTAAAAAACACTAATTACAAAGAAGAAAAACGACTAACAAAAGTATACAAATTAAAACACAATACATGAGTAAAAACAAATTCTCTGATTCTATTATATGGGATCCGTGCATACTGTGGAGGTATAAGTTGCAAAAACCCACTTAGGAAAAAAGGAAGGAAGAAAAAAGGATGTGCCGAGCTTACCTTTTTCAGTCAGAGAAGCTTGCTTCTTTTTTCTTCCTTCCTTTTTTTCTAAGTGGGCTTTTGCAACTTATATCTCCACAGTATGCACGGATCCCATATAATAGAATAGGATAATTTGTTATTACTCATGTATTGTGTTTTAATTTGTATACGTTTGTTAGTCGTTTTTCTTCTTTGTAATTAGTGTTTTTTACTGCCAATGTTCATACAATTATTGTATTTTAGCCGTGAGGAAGACCTCAATTAAAGGTCGAAACGTTGGCAATTTCAAAAAAGTGAAGTAGCTTCTTGTCCCACACCTGCTATCCAAACGTTCACATTAGTGCCAAAAAAAAGCTAACAAAAATTCTTAATAATAATAATTAAAATGTAGAGGAGTGCTGATTGAGTTGTTGTTTGAGGATTTATTTTTTCCATTGAAGCTAATAAGATAAAATTATAAAAAAAGAAAAATTGGAGATATATTTGACGTTATTTCAAGATAATAGCTATTTATGTAATCAGTTACGAAAAGTCCGATTTTGTGTAACGAATGAATGTTTGCGGGACGAGCACAGCGAGTTCCCGCAATTTGGATGAGAAACACAAAAAAGGCTTTTCGTCAGGTACTTCATACAAGATTTTTTCTAATTTTGAAAATTGCCACTTTATATGTCAAAATTAGAAAAATAAGTCTTTTTCTCTTTCGAATAACACATATGGGGTCTGTAAAGTAAGTACATCCCTGGTTCAACCATTCGAATAATGATATGCAGGTACCATATTTACCTATTTTCTAACTCGGGCAGATTCGGGCTAAAGTTGGGATTTAGGGTGTTTTAACCAACTACGGAAAAATCGATACGGCCAAGGCGAGATTACAGATTCCTTCCCAAAATTTTCAAATCTGAACTGGCATACCTCTGATTTAAGTACCGTCGCAGACAGCAGATGTCGCATACGTATTCTGAGTCGTTTATGCCCGTATGTTCCGTTTTGTAGAAAGCCGGCTTAAAGTTGAGCCGGCTTTGAAAGAAAAGCCGGCTTAAAAAGCAATTTCTATTCTCCGTAGGAAAGATAGGCCGGCTTACGTAAGCTTCATAAACACTTGGCAACATAGCAGATTTGTCTATTTACCGCGCGTTTTTAAAGTTATACTTTCCTACATCATACATTTTGTCACATCTGGATACACTTTAGGTCCAGCAATGAGGTTTCTGGGGTTTATGATGGGTTTATGGAGCGTAGGTATATATTTTAACCAATGTTAAAAGACCTTGTCAGCTGAATATTTTATTTACCTCTGTTGAAAAAACGTTTTTATTTACTTTAATAAGCCAAAAATATTAGCAAATCTTGGAAGGTAAGAAAACAGAGAGAGCTTTATTGCATAAAAGGGAAGACAAGACGCGTGGAAGCAGATAGAAAGGGATTTTAATGCTGGGAGCCCGGAAAATATTTTTCAAAATGCAGAGTATTTAAAAAAACTCTATAGTAATAAAAAAAGGAATTAAGGAAGAAAATAGCTGAGGAGAAAAAGCAGGTACTGCTCACTGGAGTCGGGTTTCCTCCTCCGCCTCCAAATAAGTTGCAGAAACGTGAGGACGATGAAGTAGACAATATCCTCCATAAATATTTCATCTTCCATCTCCATCTTTATTGGTATAATCTAATAATTTTCTAATTCAACCGTAGAACCAAAGCACAAACAAATAACGTAAACAACAAACAAGACAACTTTACTTTGACTCTTCGGTGACGGGCCGCCGCCGTGTCAGTTCAATTTTTAAGGTTAGTTTGGGATACGCTTGGCTTAAGCCTCGAAGATCGGGGGCTTAACTTTAAGCCCGCCTATCTCTTGAAACTGTGACGGTGAATACGAAAACGCCAGTTTGAGCCGACTTTAAATTTAAGCCGGCCTAAAGGTTGACGGTACATACGGGCATAAGCGTAGAGAATTTGGGAGCGTTGGATTGCCTGACTAGATGTGTCGTAGTCATAAATTTATTCTTAATTTTCGTCCGTTATCATATGGGTTGTTATGGACAAAAATTAAGAATGCGACTAAGAAGTTGAATAACCCAGGCCTTAGTGTCAACATGTCTACAATCTAAAAATAGATAGATATCCTACAAATGTATTTCAGTTATTATTGAAGTTAGAAACATTAATAATTATCAACTGTGTACCTATATCACATTAAGTTTTACTGTCATCCAGCTATTTTTAAAATCAATTTTTTTTATTTTTGTCTCTTTTGAGCACATTTTAAGAAGATAAGTAAAAATGTCAAAGTCATATACTTACACGATTGTTTTTATTGACTTTTAGATGAGGGGTAAATCTGACTGGAAAAATGGAACTTATGCGGGTGCGGTTACAGGAGGCATGATTGGACTTAGGGGTATGTATAATGCAGAAATACATATATATAATAAGGACTGAAATGGTAATGTAAAAGTCGACAATAATTAGAAAAAGGCACTTCAGTATTTGAATATTAACAGCTTCCACAATAAAGAAATTACTTTAAAGGTCTGAATCTTTTGACGTCGCTCGTATATTTATACCCAAAGTTTCTTAGAACTGTCTCACGAGTGAGCCGTTACACCAGAGCTCACCGCTCATGGAATCGTGGGTACCACGAAAAAAATTATTGCATTTGAGTTCACTGGAACCTGTCATGTTATTAGTACATTCTGTTTACAGTCAAGTAAAGTGAAATATTGCTTTATAACGTTTAGTTGTTCAGGAGTCGTAAATTTCTATGTCAGGAGAGTTGACTGAACTTTGGCGGTTTTATTTTGTTATTCTTTCAGAACAATATAAACATATTGATAATTTTGTAAAATTATCATTAGTGTGTCACAGACACATAAAAACTAGAGAATATGTAAAAAAATATTTGACTATTTAAAATAAGAAGCAAAACCTGTCCTTCGCCATTTTATCCACAAACAAAAAATCCTGGAGTTTACTTTTAAGTAAATTTCAAAGTACGGGGTGTTCATTATAAAACTTCATCTAGCAGGCTTTGAAATTTTAACAAAAGGATGACATAATCAAAATAAATCGACTTTTGTTTCTCCATCCTTTTCTTTTGACATTTCACAGCCAACTAGATGAAGTTTTGTAATGAGCACCCCGTATGTTTTATTACAACTAAAGCCATTAACATGGACTTTACTTGTACAGGGTGTTCCAATCAGCGGTGCACCTGGCTGTTCCTCGGAAACTATTGATCGTAGGATCGTAGGAAAAATTTCTTAGTAAATGCGGCCGCTAGGGGGCGTTTCACTACCACTAAAATGAAAAATGTCAGATAACCCCATAAATATAATAAAATATATACCATAAATGTAATCTCCTGTTCTCTATGAACGCCTTTGCTATTTAACTTTTTTCTGTATCTCTTCAAATAAAGTGGTGGGGGTGGTGCAAAGTTTGTTCGAAAGAAATGGAATATCTCAGGAACGGTGGATCGTGGAGACTTCATCTTTTCGGCATTTTGAAGAGCATTTCCTGGCCTACAGTGTGCCCTAGGACAAAGTCCAATTTCGTCGTTGGTAGAGGGCGTCATTCCAAAATTCACGCTTTTCTCCTGGTTATTTTGAAAAAATCAAATGCAATACTAAAACTTTATGTTCACTTTCACAAAATATTAATGAAAAAACTGCTAAAAAGAAAAGTACTGGTTGATGCTGCTAGTGTCTCCCCAAGTGTCCAAAATGCCGTTCATCATCCGCAATGCACATAAGATATCGCCTTCGGTACATTCTTTCAGCGATTGCGGCATTTTGAGTAAAGAGCGATCATCAGTAGCTTCGGAATTTGATAAAGGCATTTTGGAAGGTGAAAAGGAGCAAAAAATAATCCGAACGTGAACAAATTGACAATAATGATATTATTGTCAAATAACTTAAACCCCTCATTTGTTTTTTTCCATAGCAACCATGGCCTACTATTAAGTTTATCGCTTTTAATGTTGTTCATTAATTTGTTATAATTTTTTTAAGTAGTTTTTTTCATTAATATTTTGCGTTATGGAAGAGATAGTCTTGCAGTTTTACAGCAAGGTACACCATCAAATTCTTTATAGAATGGTGAAAATAAAGTTATAGGATGAACTCCTTCCACCGGCGACTGTGAAAACGAAATTGGACCTTTTGCTAGGGCACCCTGTAGGCCTGGAAATGCTCTTTAAAATGCCGCAAAGGTGAAGTCTCCACGATCCACCGTTCCTGACATATTCTATTTCTTTCAAAGCAAACTTTTCACCACCCCCACCACTTTATTTGAAGAGATAGAGACAAAAGTTAAATAGCAAAGTTGTTCGTAGAGAATAGGATATTACATTTATGGTATTTTTACTATGGCTTCTCATGGCAAATTTCAGAGTTATCTGACATTTTTCATTTTAGTAATTCTGAAACGCCCCCTAGCGGCTGATTTAGAGAGCTGAAAATTATTTTCAGCATTTTCTCGCGCCCACATTTACTAAGAAGATTTTTTTCCTACGATCAATAGTTTCCGAGGAACAGCCGCGTGCACCGCTTATTGGAACACTCTGTATGTAAATAAAAGTCAAACTAAGCTTCCGCCAATAAGCATCAATCTCTGATTCAAAAAAGACAGTGACGTGCTTTTTTTACAATAGAATATGTCAAAATATGTGAGTATTTAAAATAAGAAGCAAAAACTGTCCACTGTTGCACTGTTTCCGCCTATAAACAACCATTTTTGACTCAAAGAAAAGAACAAAGTGCTTTTTTCAAAAACAGTAAAATATGTAAAAAATATTTTAGTATTTAAAATAAGAAGATATTCTAATTCCTTCACCATTTTATCCACAAAACAAAAATCATGGACTTTTCTTGCATGTAAGTAAATGCCAACGTAGGTTCTTTGCACATAAAGCTATTAATCGTAAAAAATTGTAGTTTTGCGCTCCTTCCGCCAATAAGCAACCATTTCTGAATCAAAAAACAAAAAAAAACAGTGGCGTTTCAAAAACTTCTGGTCATTTTTGCACGGTAATTACTGGCAGTTGGCTATCGTTGAGAAGAGCTCAACTGCTAATTGTAAATAATGCCTTTTTGCATATCTTAAACTAGAGTTTTCTGCAAAAGAGCTATACATGTCGATCACTGAGATATGAGTACCTATAAAAAACATATTTTTTTATATTTCCAGCTGGTGTTAAAGCCGGTGCCGTAGGTGCGATGGGTTTTGCTGCATTCTCCACAGTTATAGACTATTACATGCATAGTAGGTTTTAGAAAGATGTACCAAAGTAAAGGTTAGTATCATATATAACTCTAATATAATTTTTTTATTAAGAAATAAAAATTTGTTATCTGTTAAGTAACGGATTTTTATTTCTCTTTCAAGGTCAAAGACTTAGTTTACCTTTCGCACATTTCTTTCATCGGGGACTTTTTAAGCGTATCTTCTTTTGTCCTCTGCTTCTTATTTTAGATTGACGGGACTGGTTTCAGTGAACGGTACCTAATTACTCGATGGCATCGATGATGGTACTCGCATTGTGTGCCCTCTCTTTTGCCTCCAGATTCTTAATTATTCGAGTCCAAAAACTTGACATTTGGGGTTGTTTAATGTGTTTTTGTGATTTGTAGATAAGTAAAGTAGTAGGTAAAACTACCAGCAGTCCTTATCTGTAAACCTTTCGGCTGCTATATACGTATCTAAATAAAATCTATTCAGTTCAATTATGGGTAAAAAAATGTGACCCTAATGACTGGCGCTTTTAAAGGTGGAACTAATAAAAATTAGTACACATTGCACTATAATAAGCCTCTCATGCGTACCGGCGGTTTCATTCTTCCATCTCTCTACTGACAGTGCCGGTAGTAGGTACCTGGGGCCTCGTACCGCATACAAGTTAGTTTCGTACGCGTCTTCATCGTCGGTTAGTACCTCCGCTTTGGATTTTATTTTTGTTTGTTTTTTTTTTACATTTCTGTAGGTTTTTATTATTAAATTTGTGTATTTATGAACTGTGTGTGGAGTTTTTGAAGTTTAAGGTAAGTAAGTACGGCGTATTTTTTTTTAATTAGGTAAAATCTCAATCTGTGTCTGTACATTCAGTTTATAAAAAAGTTTTTACTTCTTTTAAATGTTAAAAGGCCACTATTGCAGCTGCAGTCTCATAAAAACTAAAAACGTTCTTATACAAACTTCTTTTCGAGTTTTTTTTTCTTTTACGCCTTTAAGTCATGTGAGGAGGTTTAGATGTCTTAATCAGTTATTCCTTATCAATCATTAATGATTTTCTTAATTCTCGGTCCCTAAAACCTAGCCGGCTTAAGTTCACTGCAAATCGTTTATTGATATTCTAGAAAAGTCCTTTTTCAACCGGGAATTTCTACTCTTCACTTAAGCTGATAACAAATTTATTGTGATTATTATCGCATTCTTTTTCAACCATCCCATCAAGGTCCTTATTTCTAATTATTTTAAATTGCAGTTCAATTAAGTTTCCTTTGTTCGATTGATTCACTGCATCAGACATCTGGCTACGTCCAGATACGGTTTCGTTCCGGATTTTTTGCGTATTGGTTCGTAATGGCAATTAAAAGGTTTCTGGAAACTGGTAAATCCCAGAACCATCACGTGTGGGTTGCGCTTATTTGGACTATTTTTACAAAATAATATTCCAAGTAAATATATATGTATATTTGTGATTTCGATTTGCTCCTGTTTCTGTTATTATTATTTCGTCATCTGGTAAGACTAATTTAAATGTGCTCTATATGTAGCTTCTTTGAATAATTATGGTCAAAACTGTATAAGTAGCTCATAATCTCAAAAAGACCTGGTTAGAATCTATCACAGTAACTCAAAGTTTTGCGGCCCCAATTTTTTTTTCTCTGTTACTCGAATTTTGCCTCTTGTGATATTTGCCGTTTTAAAAGTGGGAAAATTCCGACTACTTTCGAAGAAAAAAAAAAGACAAATTTGGAGAAACGTTTTCTTTTTTAATTCTATTTGAGGAGATAATCAAATAGCTATTTATGTAACCAGTTACGAAAAGTCCGATTTTGTGTAACGAATGAATGTTTGCGGGACGAGCGCAGCGAGTTCCCGCAATTTGAATGAGATACACAAAAATGGCTTTTCATCACGTGTTTCATACAAGATTTTTTCTAATTTTCAATACAAATATCTGCTTAGAGAGAATTATTATTATTAAACTTCAATATTTACTTTTAAACCACTTTGTATCTACTTAGTACCGTAAAACTGTAGCAAGCGTGTGCCACAACCGAAACCAGCAACTGGTGGTGAAACGAACTTTTCGTCACCAGTTACGAAAGATTTTACTTTTCGTAACTAGATACACAAAAAACTCTTTTCATCACGTGTTTCATACAAGATTTTTTTCTAATTTTGACTACAAACACCTACTTAGAGAAATAGTTATTATTATTAAACTTTAATATTTACTTTTAAACTACTTTGTATCTACATAATACCGTAAAACTGTAGCAACGGTGTGCCACAACCGAAACCTGCAACTGGTGGTGAAACGAACTTTTCATCACCAGTTACGAAAGTTTTTTTACTTTTAGAAACTAGTTACGAAAAATAGGACGTTACCTCACTGTCATCAGTATTGAAAAGTGCAACTTTATATGTCAAAATTAGAAAAAATTATTTATACATTTTTATGGCATTTTTTCCGGATCTTTCATTTATTCAACTAAATGACAACGCAGCGTTCGTTTTATATCAGAGCAATATGGCCCAACTGCCTGGCAAAATTACAGCAGATACGTCACAGAATAAGATGTCAATGTGCGAGGCAATGTTGCCAAACGTTTATTGTTTTCTTTATCTATGGATATATTTGGATTTTATCATTTTCATATCACAATATGTGTATATTTGTGATTTCCATTTGCTCCTGTTTCTGTTATTATCATTTCGTCATCTAGTAAGACTTTTTTAAATGTGCCCTATATGTAGCTTGTATAAATAATTATGGTAAAAGCTGTATAAGTAGCCCATAATCTTAAAAAGACCTGGTTATGAATCTATGACAGTAACTCAAAGTTCTGCGGCTCCAAATTTTTTTTTCTCTGGTGTTTCTCGAATTTTGCCTCTTGTGATATTTGCCGTTTTAAAAGTGGGAAAATTCCGACTACTTTCGAAAGAAAAAAAGTTTGGAGAAAACGTTTTCTTTTTTAATTCTATTTGAGGAGATAATCAAAAATTATTTATACATTTTTATGACATTTTTCCCTACCTTTCATTTATTCAACTAAATGGCAACGCAGCGTTCGTCTTTTCTCAGAGTAATATGGCCCTACTAGTTGGTAAGATTGCGGCAGATACGTCACACGACAAGATGTCAATGTGCGAGGCAATGTTGCCAAACGTTTACTGTTTTCTTTATCAATGGATTTATTTGGATTTTATCATTTGCATATCACAAATATGTGTATATTTGTGATTTCGATTTGCTCTTGTTTATGTTATTATTATTTCGTCATCTGGTAAGGCTAATTTAAATGTGCTCTATATGTAGCTTTTTTTTTCGAAGAGAATAAAAGAAGTAAAATTTTGAGAAAACGTTTTTTTTTTTTTAATTTTATTTGAGGAGATAATCAAAACTTATACATTTTTATGACATTTTTCCTATCTTTCATTCGGCAACATTGCAAGGCAATGTTGCCAAACGTTTTATTTATTTATTTGGAGTTTATCATTTGCATATTACAAATATGAGTGTGTATTTCTGATTCCCATTTGCTCCTGTATTTGTTATTATTATTTTGTCATCTGGTAAGACTTTTTTAAATTTGCTCTCTATGTAGCTTGTATGAATAATTATGGTAAAAACTGTATAAGTAGCCCATAATCTTAAAGAAACCTGGTTATGAATCTATGACAGTAACTGAAAGTTCTGCGGTCTCAAAATTTTTTTTGTGTTACTATTTTGCCCCTTGCGACATTGGCCGTTTCAAAACTGGGAAAATTTCGATTACTTTCGAATAAAGTAAAAAAAAATGTAAAATTTGGAGAAAAGTTTTTTTTTATTCTATTTGAGGAGATTATTAAAAATTATTTATACATTTTTAGGACATTTTTCCCTATCTTTCATTTATTCAGCTAAATGGCAACGCAGCGTTCGTCTTTTGTCAGAGCAATATGGCCCTACTGCTTGGTAAGATTGCGGCAGATACGTCACACGACAAGATGTCATTGTGCGAGGCAATGTTGCCAAACGTTTATTGTTTTCTTTATCAATGGATTTCTTTGGATTTTATCATTTGCATATCAAAAATATGTGTATATTTGTGATTTCGATTTGCTCCTGTTTCTGTTATTATTATTTCGTCATCTGGTAAGACTAATTTAAATGTGCTCTATATGTAGCTTCTTTGAATAATTATGGCCAAAACTGTATAAGTAGCCCATAATCTTAAAGAGACCTGGTTATGAATCTATGACAGTAACTCAAAGTTCTGCTGCCTCAAAAATTTTGTTTTCCCTGGTGTTAATCAAATTTCGCTCCTTTGCGAGATTTGCCGTTTTACAAGTGTGAAAATTCCGACTACTTTCGATGAAAATAAAAAAAAAATAAATTTGTAGAAAACGTTTTTTTTTCTTCTATTTGAGGAGATAATCAAAAATTATTTATACATTTTTATGGCAATTTTTCCCGACCTTTCATTTATTCAACTAAATGGCAACGCAGTTCGTATTTTGTCACAGCAATATGGCCCAACTGCTTGGTAAGATTACGGCAGATACGTCACGCGACAAGGTGCCAATGTGCGAGGCAATGTTGCCAAACCTTTGCTGTTTTCTTTATCAATGGATTTATTTGGATTTTATCAATTGCATATCGTATATGTGATGTCGATTTGCTCCTGTCTCTGTTATTATTATTTCGTCATCTGGTAAGACTAATTTAAATATGCTCTAGATGTAGCGTCTATAAATAATTATGGTCAAAAGTGTATAAATAGCCCTTAATCTTAAAGAGACCTGGTTATGAATCTATGACACTAACTCAAAGTTATGCGGCCTCAAAAAATTTGTTTCTTTACTAGAATTTTGCCCCTAGCGACATTTTTCGTTTTAAACGTGGGAAAACTTCGACTATTTTAGAAGAAAATAAAAAAAAATAAAATTTGGAGAAAACGTTTTTTTTTTAACTCTATTTGAGAAGATAATCAAAAATTATTTGTACATTTTTAAGGCAATTTTTCCCGATCTTTTATTTATTCAACTAAATGGCAACGCAGGGTTCGTCTTTTGTCAGAGCAGTATGGCCCTACTGCTTGGTAAGATCGCGGCAGATACGTCACACGGCAAGATGTCAATGCTCGAGGCAATGTTGCCAAACGTTTATTGTTTTCTTTATCAATGGATTTATTTGGATTTATCATTTGCAATATCAAACAAAATTAAGGCAATCGACTTTTGCTAAGAATTTTCATGCTTTGAACGTTGAATTTGTGGTCTTCATATAAATTAGACATTTTTTCAATGTATTTTTATTGATAGAGCACCTATTAAATAAAGTCCATCAAAAGTATGTTTTCTGGTTCTTCAAAAATGTAAAGGGAAAGAGACTAAACGTTTGTTTTTCCAGTGTATAATGCAATTTTTTTTCGTATTCTTGTTGCGGAGGCAAAAATCGAGTTATTTCTCAATAGACATGTGTGGCTTTTTATATAATGACACTGCAGGCTTTGAAAGACAAAAAGGAACCCAAAGTTACCGAATCAAGAAAGTACTAGTTAATAAGATGTGAAAATTATTATAAAACTGTGAAGGTTTTCACGGCCGGTCAAAATACAATCTAAAGTGTTTTCCGGGCTTTGAAGCCGTGGTGCAATGGGATTTCTTCCTGAGGTTTCATCTACAGCTGCGGCAGACATTATCAAAGGCGTTGAGGCAATGGGCCGAAGTGTTCTCCCGTGCATCCCGACGTTGACTGATTCGACTATGGGGAGCTCCGTGGTATTTATTCCCCCGCCCTCGCGCTGCAGTGGAGGGACTGGGGTGGGGGTAGTGGTGGCGCGGGATTTCTGCGCACTTAAAGCCCGGAAAACACTTTAGATTGTATTATATACCTAACTGTTCCCAAATCGAGTCTAGGAATTTGATCTGCCTTAAAATTTTATACATTTTTTTCAGTGTACCAAATCTTGTAGGTTCTTGTCTTCATTAGTCAGTTTCTGAGAGTTGAAATTTTCTATACCTATAAACTGTGTGCTATAGCGCGACTTAGTAGTTTACGATGTAGCAGGTATAGGACACAAAAAAAAGAAAAAATCTCTACGTATTTGTAAAAATTATGCCGACGTTTCGACCACCAAATGAATTTGATGCCTTTCTCAAAGCTACAATGAGAAGACTATAAATAAAGTAACAGTCGTCTGGCAAGCAAATAGGTATGTCCTGGAAAATTCTACTTCCAAAGATATAAAAAAAATGAAATTTGGAGAATAGTGTTTTTTTTTTAATTCTATTTGAGGAGATAATTAAAAATAATTGATACATTTTTAAGACCATTTTTTTCCTTTACAAAAAGGGTAGTTAAACACGCTTTTTAAACTTGTTCCTCCCGCAACGTTTATTCAGCTAAACGGCAACGCAGCGTTCGTCTTTTGTCAGAGCAATATGGCCGAACTGCTTGGCAGGATTATAGCAGATATGTGACATCACGAAATGTCAATGTATTATGCAGGGTTGCCACACGTTTATTATTTTCTTTCACAATAGGTTTATTTGCCTTTTATTGTTTGTGATGTCTCGGCAAAATCATGTATAGGTAATCTGTAGAATTAATTAAACAAATTTCAATTGAAGTTATAATTGGCGGAATCTTAAAGATTGTCTACACTTGTGGTTTCTGCATTTTATTTCTACACTTTTTTCTATACTTTTTTACTGCATATTTTTCTGCTTCTTCTCTTCAACACTTTAAAAAAAAATTTTGCACTATTTTTTACATTGTTTACTGCTTTTTTTTAATAACTTTTTTCTTTACAAAGTCAGTAAAAACCTATTAATTTTTTTATTCGTTTCTTACAAATTCTCTTATTTAACTACAAAAATGGTAGACAATTATAGTCAAATACACTACTTAATCGCATTCCTCCAGCAACGTTTATTCAGATAAATGGCAACGCAGCGTTCGTCTTTTGTCAGAGCAATATGGCCGTACTGCTTGGCAAAATTATAGCAGTGACACGGCATTCCTCAAAACGATGACATGTCAATGTGGTAGACAATGATGCCAAATGTTTATTATTTTCTTCAACAATAGGTTCATTCGGTTTTTATCATTTGTAATGTCTTGACAAAATGAAAATCTAGTAAACATTTTGCTTTTGAAGTCTGGCGGTTTTCGATTAGACTCAGAATCGAAATAGGCTCAGAAAAAATACTTTTTTTTTTTCAAATTGCGTTCTTTTTTTGGAGAATCAAAAACTTGAAAAAATAACTTCTTTTTTTTTAGTTCGACTTCAGGAGCTAATCAAAAATGATTTTGATGTGATATTTTTATGGTAACTCTTTCCCTCTGTTAAGCCAGGAAAAAAAAATTGGAATGATCAAAAATGACCCGTATCTCAAATCGGTAATTCACTCAAACTAGTAATCTCAAAGCTTCTCTAGACTTTTGTTTTCTACACATTCAATTTCAATTTCTTTTCCTTCAATTTTTTCACCATTTTTTTATACATTTTTCTACACTTTTTTTCTACTCTTTTTTACTAAATATTTTCAACACTTTTCTACGATTTTTTTTGCAGTTTTTTACCATCTTTTACATATTTTTCTACATCTTTTCTACAATTTTTTTAAACACTTTTTGTTTTATTCTCTTACATGTTTACTATAGTACTTAATAAGGAAAAATGTAACGCTTTCAATGCGCATAAATAGCTCACATCCTTTCATTACTTAATCCTTTTTATTCTTATTTTTCATTACTCTTTTCTTTCTAGAATGTCAGTAAAATCTCTTACTTAGTTACGAAAATTGGTCTTTAGCTAAATGGCAACGCCGCATTCGTCTTTTGTCAGAGCAGTATGGCCGAACTGCTACGAAACATAGCAGATACGTCACACGACGAGATGTCAATGTGGTATGCAATGTTGCCAACCGTTTATTATTTTCTTTAACATTGCTTTTTTTGACTTTCTAATGTCTTGACCATAAAAGGCAATATTATTTCTTAAAGATCTTATTGCACAGTCTTTGTTTTGATGTTTTCTAACCCAAAAAAATCTTCATTACTTCGTAACAGAGTCTGAAGCTTCAGCAAGAAGCTGTGAGTTTGCAGTTGTAGCTTTATTTCAGAAGTTTGTTCATCTAAATCTGTTTCTTCCTTCACGTCGTCTTCCTTCATGTCGTTCCCTTGATGCTCATTATTCTCGGTGTTCACATTTTGACTTCAATTTTGACCTCCGCCTATAGTAGTATTGAAAGTAACACAAAGCCTGCGGTCTCAAAAATGTTTGTTTTCTAATATGTTACTCGAGTTTCGCCTCTCACAATGTTTGCCGTTTAAAAACTTGGAAAAATCCGACTATTTCCAAAGATACAAAAAAAACCATGTGTAGATTTTTATGGCAACTTTTTTCCCTATCTTTCATTTATTCAGCTAAATGGCAACGCAGCGTTCGTCTTATATCAGAGCAATATAGCCCAAGTTTGAATCTCAGAATATGTAAACTAATGGAATCCACGCGCGCAATTCTCCGCTATATTGACAGCTGTTACCATAAATGATGAGACGCCATGTTTAAGGCGAAAACGAAACATTTCGTTGGCTATGTGTTTTTCTGCAATAAATTGCATTTTGCAACACTTTAATATTATAAATAATTGTGTTGTTTACAATGGGGGGATGTGCAGATTACGGTTGTAAAAGCAGCGGCTATAGAAAGGAGCCTGGAGTTACGTTTCACAGGTAAACAGATAATGGCGTTTTTCAGCAACAATTAAATTATTTCAAATAACTCTAAAACCATGTATTTTACATCCGAATCTTCGAAATATGATTTAGTATATACCGCAGTGAAGTCAATGATGGTATTTTGAGAAATATTTTTCTAATCCTGTAACTTGTAGACAGTTTTTTATTTAAATTTTTGAGCAGTTTTTTCAGTGGCGGAGGAGATGTAATCCCAGGGTTATTAACGACTATTAATTCACTGAATCTGATTTCATTATTCAATTGTTTTTATTTATTTAATAGTAAGTCGATGTTTGCTAATATTATTACGTATAATATTACTAATGTTACAAATAGCAATTTAGTTCTATTATTATTTTTAATAAAATAATTTCTTATGTGCTACAATACCAATGCTACTTCACTGGCATTTTCAATCATGACAGTGAAGTAGCACACTGGACAGATTGGAGTAAACTGGTAACAGACGCCTACATAGTATCCTACTTCCTCTGGTTTACCTTTTCTAAGGTTTGAGTTGAGTTCGGTAATTATATCCTGAGTGCACTGGATATCAGTCTATCTAACTCTAGCTTGTTAAGTTTTTGGGAGATGGTCTGTGACCGCAGCGCTCGGATAGAATTACCGAACTCGGCATTGGTAAGATTTCGCCAGGGGCATTATTCTATAGGAAATAGTGAAAGTGAAAGTGAGAATTTTGACAACCTTGATTGATTGACCATTGGCCAGCAATTCTAACATTCACTTTCACTCTTTCCTATAGAATAAGCGTCCAGATACGTCAATGTCAATTGCACGACAAGATGTCAATGTGCGAGGTAATGTTGCCAAACGTTTATTGTTTTCTTTATCATTGGGTTTATTTGGATTTTATCGATTTTAATGTGACGACGAAATAAAGGTAACATTATTTCTCAAAAAATATTCTGTTGCATATGTTTTCTTTTTGATGTTTCACTATTGATCTCCCGAACAATAAAATAACGCTACAAGTGACTGTATGTTAAATCTAGTAAACATTTTGTTCTTGAACTCTGACAATTTTTTTTATCGTCCTGAAAAAAGGATGAATTGTTCTAACTGGTCCTTAAGTGGGAAAGATATCGACAGTTCTTGGCCACTCAACTCAAAGAATATGTTGATTATACTTGCCCCTTGAAAATTAGAATTCATGTGGGTTTCAACATGTCTACCGAAGATCGAAATGTCAGATTAGAAATGTGACAATGCCATATTGTAGATTAGAAAGAAGTTGCAAGTTAACCATTGTTTTCGATTAATTTTTGAAATAGGTTCAGAAAAAATACAACTTTTTTATTCAAAACTGGTTTTTTTTTTCAAATATTTTTGTAACTACAACCTTTAAAACAGCATTTGCCAAAACTTAGTAAACGCCAACTTTGCATTAATTTAAGCCACTTTATTTTTTTTTCAATCTATTGTGACATCTCTATCTCGGCCTCAGAACCAAACAACATGGACCCTTTTTACTCAAACTTTATTCACGACTTTAAATCTTTCTGTTGAGACTTGTCCTTCCCCAAGGGGGCTTGAAACAGGAGAAATTATTTTATTCTTTATGTTAACTTTGCTCGAAATTTAGATGTTTTTTTTCTCGTTAACTTTATGTGTTTGTCACCGTGCAAACAACACAACTATTGTTTCAGACTGTACCGTATAGGAACTTAAATTACACTTATAGTTTGTACAGGGTAACTAAAACTCGACCCTCACCATTGGCATCTAGTAAAACTAACAGATGTAAGGTCTCTTAAACTCAGGAATAGTTGGGAATTTTAAAGCTACGTCATTTGCCGTTTTAAAAGTAGGAAAATACCGACTACTTAAAAAAAAAATACGAAATTTGGAGAAAATTCTTAATTTTGTTTCAGAAGATAAACATTTTTTCCCTATTCACAAAGAATAGCCAAATACGTCAAATACAAAAAGGGTGCTCCAGCAACGTTTATTCAGCTAAATGGCAACGCAGCGTTCGTCTTTTGTCAGAGCAATATAGCCGGTCTGCTTGAGAAAATTATGGCAGTGTTACGTCATACATCAAAACGACGAGATGTTAATGTGGAATGCAATGTTGCCAAACGTTTATTATTTTCTTTAACAATGGATTTAGTTGTTTTTTTTTTCGTTTTTATTGTTTGGACAAAATGAAGGCAATATTGTTTTTCAAAAAAGAATCTCTTGCACAGCCTTCTTTTTAGTGTTTTTTTATTCTAATCTGATAGATTCCTAACCAAAAACTTTAAAGCAAACAGTGAGATGCATTCTTATTCAGTATTGATGACTCCAAGTAGGGAGATCCAATAAATAGACACAGGACGAGAAATTTTGTCTCTAAAGTCAACTGAATTTTATTACAACAGCGACGATAAGCAGTGCTACTGGAAAATAAAATTCAACCACAGAAAATGATATATGATAGGAAATTATCGTCGCTACCTGCCTAATTGAGCAATAAAGTCTAAAAAACGAACTCGCGACCGCACTTAATTGTTACCTCGACAAAGCAAAATTTTTACAGCTCGTTTAACGTTAGGTAATTAATTTTTTACGTCACTAACAGGCGATTAGTAGAATGGCCAAATGAACCAGACACACCTTTTGATCTTTGAACAGTAATGAAAATACATAAAATTAGTAACTCGATATAAGGCCTGGTTGGCAAGTTACTTTATTAAACTTAGGTCAAAGATTGAAGAAGCTCATATATATTACATTCACTTTATTATTGGCATCTAGTTTTTTTAAACTGCTTTGTTTTGCTCAGCACATGTTGAGAAAATACGAGGAAACGTTCAATAAGTGTCTGAGATGTTTGATAGCACAAGACAACAGTTAACATACTCAATTTATGTTGGTAAATAACTTTACCAACACAAATAAATTCCTTTTTACAGCGCTTTATCGCTGTTTTCCTGAACTATAAACCAATTTTGCCCCATCACCCTACATGTCAACAACAGTTTTAGATATTTTCCATAATGTCTATGATAATTACGCGATTACGTTTCATTATGGTAAGTGTTTTGTATATTTTATAAAGACACACCTCCAGAAAACCAGTAGCGCCACAACACTTGCGAATCCTTCCATGACATAATAATAATTAAAAATGATGAATTCTAACCGTTAAGTATCTACCACCGACGACTGTAGCCTCAAAGGTCATGACAATTTAAGATGAATTTAATTCAATTTAATTTGTAGAATTATCCAATCGTGTAGTTGTTTAACTTAATAATCTCAACAAGACTTTGTTGGATGCCTTCCTTTGTTTACTTATTTACCCGTAAATGCACAGGATGGACAAGACGAGCATATTTGGGTCATTGGTTACAATATTCTCTGGTTTTTTTTTAATACTTCTTGAGAGTTTGATAAAGTAGAACTTTTACTTGAGTGAAAGATGATTATTTTATAGTACTTTGTGTTTTTTAACTTTTGCACGTGGACGTAATAAAATAGCAATTTAGAAGGGTGATGGTGTGATCCACACCAGCAAGATAAACATTAAATATATTGCGTATAAAATAAAAAAAACAATAACTTGATTTATGGTTATGGTTAATTACATACCTACTACCATCGATTCATATAGTATTTCGTCTTTAATTCGAGAGGTTGCTTCAAGGGCGTCATGATTGAACTTGAGTTTTAAAATATAATATAAAATTTGTTCGCAATTTATTTAATTATATTCATTAGTTGAATTCTATTTTGTTAAAAATGGCTATTTTAATACTTAAATTTAAACGTTTTATCCGCTGCTCTAAACCCTTCCGTTCACATTTGTTAAGTACTAAAATCAATTTTGAAATTTGCTTTACGTGATTTATTTGCGTGCCATGGAACCAATTAATTGACCGTACATCTCTTTCAATTCTGGTTCCTATAGCCACAGGATACTAGAGTTGTTTATTCCAATATACACGGTGGGCCAATAAATGTGTCCACATTATATAACCTACATATTCTGAACGTTGATGAGTCTGAACATGAGTCTGAAGTTTGAAATGTATTTATGTGTAATCGTGACAAATCAAATAATCAGTTTTTATACAGAAACTATCTGTTGCGAACTCAGGGTTCAGTAATTCCAGTGTATCGATTTAACACGAAAACGTCACTATTTATTTATCCCACAAATACACACAAGTACAATTCGACTACTAAATAACTTACTAGTTAACACTTTATAACCTTCTATTATCGTTTAGTACTTTAGCTTACTTATAGCTCGATTAAATAACGGCGGCGCTATTCGCCTTTTATACAAAATCCAAAAAATATAGAAAAGCCTAGAACATTCTTAGAAGAAAAATAACTGCCTGTTCTAAATAAATCACTCGTGGCAGTGCTCATGTGTAATAATGCCGCAGCGCCCGTGCCGCGAAGGTCCAACCTCCAATGTCGTTCCGCTTTAATGATACAAAGAAATGTATCATTGAAAATATTGATCCTATGCAGATAGATGTAAAATATAAAAAAAATATTGCAGTCCAACGAAGGATTTATTCGCATTTTGTGCGATACGGAGGAATCCACCAAAAAACTACAGAAAGCTGGGTACGATAAATTTGCTGATACATATAATATTAAAGTGCCTGAAATGAAAAGGCCAAAAGTGATCCCTGTTGGCTTATCGGATGAAATTATTGCTGATATGGACGCATTTCTCGATTAAATTAAGGCAAAGATTGCTGAAGTTGACGGTACAGAGATAAAACTCTAAAAGAAAGGGAAGAAGCAGTCGAACGTGATACTGGAGACTTTCGCAGGAGCCCATACGTTTCTTCTAAAGTTGGGAAGAGTATCAAGGGAATGGGAGAGCTTCCCTATTTATGAGTTTGTCAGTGTACTCAGATGTTTCAAATGCTGGAAATATGGTCATATGTCATCTGTATGTACGAGAGAAACGCCTGTTTGCTTCTTTTGCAGCGCAGATCACCAACAAAATGTAGCATGCCCTACACCATGTAAAGTGTGTACCAACTGCAAATATGCAAAGGAAATACTGAAAATTTCAGATATCGATTTTAACCACTCAGTTTTTGATAGGAAATGCCCTTGTTATTTGAAAGAGAAGGATAAAGCCAAAATGCAAACCTGCCCTAAATAGCAATCATGGTCACAACATAGAGTGTCAACCCTGGACACAGGAATTATGCTACATACTAACTCTCAAGGGCTTTTATCCCACATATTAGAAATTAGACAATTGATTAAAGAGAGGTTACCGTACATGTGTAATATGCATCAGTGAAACGCATATTACACATGATATAATTGAGAGTGAGTACTGTGTGGATGGATACATAGCTGTATGAAGGTTTTCAAACAGTAGACACACGGGAGGAGCAATTATTTATATAAAACAATGTTTTTAATTTTCTGTTGTTTATGTTGACTACAACTACTGGGCAGTATGGTTGAAAATAAAGACAATAAATGAAACTATTCTTGTATGCGCTATGTATAGATCGCCAAATGCAGACTGTGCACAGTTCTTACAATATCTCGAAAGCAGGTTAAATGAGAAAACTATAAATGATAATAAAACGTTTATCTTGGATGATCTGAATATAAATTGGTTAGATAATGAAGGTGATACAAAAAAAAACTAAGAACTTGGGATTTTGCCAAATTGTAAATAGAGAAACCAGAATAACAGAGAAATCATCTTCTCTCACAGATCACATAACAACCACGAACTTTGCAGCCAAAGAGGTGCCAAGGGACTTCCCATTTATAACTGATCTTGAAATCATCGGAACTGAGTTGCAGGATAACTATAAAAGTTCAGGAAGTATAATGATCTAACTAGAGCTAGTCTTGTTGAGGAACTATGGGCGCAAATTGGAATTATACGGCTGTAGATGTAGATGTTATTTATCGCGATATTATATTATTCAAACAGCAATTGAAAATATTTCTCCTCTATATACAAATAATTATTACCCAAAAATCTCCGTGAATGACGGGTATAGTTCTAATAGCTCAAAAACCAAGAGATAGATCCTATAAAATGTTTAAGTTTACTAGGAGAACTGAAAACTGGGAATAGTACAAATTAGCACCGAACACAGCAACTACAGTAATGCGCCAAGAGAAACAATCGTAATATTTTAATAAGAATATTGAACAATGTAAAGGAGATGGCAAAAAAATGTGGAGAACACTACGATTTGATTGGAGGAAAAAAAAAGAAGAACCGAGACTTTTCACAAAGAGATTTTGGAAAGAGCGCAGAGTTGGATGAAAATAACTTCAACAATTTTTATCGTGATAATTTTATTGACATTTCTAATAGTATAGAAGATAAACCGCGGAAAAACATCATTCCGGAAGTTGAAACATATGTCATCTTGATTGGTTTAAGCCTTAGATACTTACGCAGCTTAAAAAAAATAGTATTTTCCCTAAAGAATAAAGGGACTAGCGACAAATCAATAAGTGTTCAGCTGGTGAAAGACTTGTTTTGTGTGATTGGTTACCCGTTGCTAAATCTCATAAATCCGTCATTGAATACAAGGAAAGTGCCAGAAAACCTAAAAATTAGCATCATTGTGCCAATACCAAAAAATGAGACACCTCAAACTCCAGGTGACTACAGACCCATAAATCTTTCGCTCGTAATAAATACAATATTGGAGGTTTTTGCATGCCAGCAACTTAGCGGATACTTTGAATCGCATAAGCTTCTATTTTGCGGCCAATCAGGATTCAGGAGTGCTCATTAAACTGAGTCTGCACTGCAGTATGTTTGTGCAAGCTGGAGAAAAGCTGTTGTTGCGAACTTAGGGTTTAATAATTTCAGTGTAACGATTTAACACGAAAACACTATTTATTTATCCCACTGTAGTAGATAGAATCTAGACCTTTAGAGAATTAGGCTTTAATCAACTTATTATAAAACTACTGACAATGACATTACAAAGCTACGTACTGAACGCTGACAGTAGTGTGAGAGGTAGTATAAAAGGTAAATATCATAATATTCTTCCCCCCTAATGTCTTACATATTCCCTTGGTATCTTGGGGCTCGTCTGGTTCGTTTTGAGCCGTCACCGTCTAGTAGGCTGGAAGTTTCAGAACCAGAAGCATCTGGGTTAGATTGATCAGCTGCTTCTAAGGAAATAGTGTTTTAATTTCTAGCTGAGTCAAAGTTATCTTTAAGTTGTTGAGTAGGATCTTGATCAGCTGCTTTCAAGTGAATAGTGTTTTCATTTCTAGTAGTCTCAAAGTTATCTTCAAGATGTTGATTGGAATCTTGAGATTCATAATCACTGGGGACCATATGAATAACTCTTTCATCCGATAGTGTTTTGTCGCCCCAAGGTGCCAAGTGTCGAGTAGAGACGGTGGTTTCGATTCCGTTCGGGAGGCGAATATGAGCATAATCAGCATTTGAGTCTAGTAATTCGACTTCTACGAGTGAGTCATATTTACTATTTCTGATATTTCTTTTATAGAGAATAGGTCTTGGAGTATACAATCAGGTTGAAGAATATCATGTTGGAATTGAGGATCCATTAGATGATCGGCGCACATGTTTAAACAAGCGTTCATGTGGTGTACAGTTTGTAGCAGTACACAGCAAAGATCGTATCGAATGGAGAAAATCGAGTAGGACTGACTCCCACTGAGTTAGTTTAAGGTTTCTTGATTTTACGGCAAGTTGGATTGTCTTCCAAATGATGCCGTTATATCTTTCGCATTGGCCATTTACTTGTGGGTTATAAGACGTAGTATGGCTTGTTGCTACGCCGGGGGAATCCAAAAATGATTTTAGTTCTTGAGACATCAGAGATGGTTCTCGATCAGAATGTATGTATAATGGCATTCCAAAAATCGAAAATAGTTCACTTAAACATTTGATAACAGTGGAGGATGTCGTGTCTGAACACGGAAACGCAAATGGAAATCGTGAAAATTCATCAATTATTGTGAAAATATAGTGGTTATTTGTTTGTGATGGTAACGGTCCTTTGAAATCTATGTTAAGCCTCTCAAATGGCAATGTTGACTTTATCAAAGTACCTTGGCTCTTATGGAATCTTGGCTTAAGCTCGGCACAAATAGGGCAGGATGCTGAAACTTTTCGTACATCTTCAACGGAAAAAGGAAGATTCTTAGAACGACTCCAGTGATTAATCTGGTAACTCCTAGATGGCACAGAGCGTCGTGGAGATCATATAGGAATTTGATATTCTTTGTCGCAGAACAAATTCTTGAAAGCGTATCTGCTACATTATTTTCTTTGCCTGGTCGGTAAACTATATCATAATGGAAGCAAGATAGTTCCAGCCTCCATCTTAAAATTTTCTCATTTTTTATTTTTCCTGGAATCTTGTTATCAAACATGAAAGCTACAGATCTCTGATCAGTTAGAAGTCGAAAATGTTTTCGAATAAGAAAGTGTCTCCATTTCTTCAATACTTCAACAATTGCATAAGCTTCTTTTTCTACTGATGAAATGTTTCTGCTCGCTTTTAGACAGTGTTCTGGAGAAAAACGCTGCAGGCCTTCCAAGCTGCGATAGTTGAGCACCAATAGCGAATTCCGAAGCATCTGTTTCAACAGTAAACATGGCATGGTTATCGATTGAGGAAATAACAGCGTTATCAATGTCCTTCTTCAAATTTTCCAAAGCAATAGTAGCATCTTGAGAGAGCGGAAATTTCTTACAGTGCACGAGAGGATGAATTTTCTTTGAAAATTGTGATATCCATTTTGAGTAGTGGGCAAACATACCCAATATTCGACGCAGAGAACTAGAATCATTCGGGCACGGTAGTTCCAAGAGTGGTCGCAATCGGTCGGGACCTGGTCTGATAGTTTTCTTTGTTATAGTATATCCAAGGAGATTGATGGCACCTGAATAAAATATACATTTCTCCTTATTCAGTGTCAAGTTATACTTTTGAACAACGTCCATGAAGAGTTGTAGATCCCGAGCATGGTGGGACTGATCGATGCCGCATATCGTGACGTCATTTAAGTATACAAATGTATCTGGCAAAGAGAGTTTTCAAAACCTCTTAAAAAAACCTTCCGGTTAACGCTATTTGACAACCTTGACGTACGGTATGTCAATTAGCGTTTAACGTTCCCGTACAGCAACGTTTGCGTTGGAATTGGAAAGGCGAAAATCTAACCTCAATTTAATTATTGTTTTTGTTTTGATTATTTTTTTAGCTCTGGGATTCCATAGGAATGTATAAATTATGTTTTCATATAATAGCAAAAGTGTATTGTGCAATTTGAAAAGGACTAGGATTCGATTTACTGATGAGGATAATCAAGGGCTGCTGACCGAGATTTTGGCCAACAATCCTTATGCGGATCCTGCAAAGTAGGCCATAATTCATTCAAATTTTTGCAAAATCAGTGGGAAAACATTATCACTGCGAGGAGTGAAGGAGCATGTTCAATACATTATTAAAAATTTTGAAAAAAGGGAGAAGGAGACTCGGGTTCGTGTAAGCGATCCAGGGAGAGACACTTCTTCGCACGTCGTTCCCCAGTAGTTATTTTAGATTAAAAATAGTTTTCTTGTTATCGGGAAGGTGCCATGCGATTTATGTCCGATAACCACATTTTTGTTTAGAATATAGGGAGCTAATGTCTCGAAAAGGAACCGTTTGAAGTTTTGAGGGAGAATTTTTAGGATAAAACAGTCTTGATTATACGTTTGTCGTAAGAAGTTGATTTTACTTTTATTCCGAATTTGAAGGGCGGTTTACAGATCAGGTGTGGCGTAAACAACAAACCTACCCTCAAATTATGTTATCGTTTTCGTTTCCGTTGCGGTGATTGTAGGTGTTCGAAAACTACCTCACGCAACACCGTTGGTAACTCCAAATTTAATTCCTTTGAACTGGTACAATCTACCACAAGCTTCAAAAGCGGTATAGATTTTGTCATCTTCATTGATTGGAATTTCATGATATGCACTGTGGAGGTCTATGGTACTAAAAACTTCATATCTGGATACTTGACCGATAATATCTTCTATGTTAGGTAATGGATATGCGTCAAGAAGAGTGAATTTATTGACTATCGAAGAGTAATCAATTACCATTCGCTTTTTATGGTTTTCATTAGTAGTTACTAATGCTTGTGCCCTCCAAGGCGATTTACTTTTTTCGATAACTTCCTCTTTTAGAAGTTTTTGAACTTCTTGTTCTATAAATTTATAATCTGTTGTCGAGTATCGACGTGAGTGAAAACTGACTTCTAGTCCGCAATGCTTGCTAAGTATATCATGACCGATTATCATATCTGCACACAGATCATTTAATATCACTAGCTTGACATTCCTGTAGAAATTTGATTCAATTTGCAGATTTACTACACAGTAACCCAGTTCTTCAGACTTCAAGGATGTGGTGGCCATAGAAATATTTGTTTTCGAAGGAAATACCTCTAAATATTTCTCTTTAGCAATCTTGCTGCACAAATAACTATCCGAGCTTCCAGCATCGATTAGGGCATCTATTTGATTTCCATTTATTTCAACTTGAGTCATTGACTTGGACAAACACCTCAAAGAAGCAGCAGATATATGTGCAAGCAAAGCCGCTGATATGTGGTTATATTTCTCCGGTATAACATCGATTGCGATTGTTTGTTTATTTGTCGTCAAAACAAACTTGTCAAGATATGTCATTAAAATTTCGCCGTTGCCGATTTTGTTTACACATAGCACGTGCATTTTATATTTTTATTAAAAAAAACTGTGTTATCCTAGGTGTTGCCGATGGCAAAAAGATGCCAAAAGTAATTAACACTAATCAGTAACCATAAAAGTGACTCCAACTCAGAAGAGACCTATCCCAGAATTACCCTGTATGACCTTTCCTAAGTTTCCAATATTTTTGGGGTAAGCATTAAGTCTCCTCTGCCCTATACCTACAGTTTTCAGTTATTGCATGTTTGAGAACTGGAAATAATACTTATGATTCCAATGATTCCATGCTAATAATGTTTGATATCAAACACGTCACCCGAAAACAATGCAATTCTAGAACTATTATTACCTAAGTAGATAGGTACCTAAGCTTACAGCCCATTGTCCCATTTTCATGCTTTCAATTGGCGCTGAGAGACACATCATTGGTCCTGTCCTTCCGTAACTGTCTTCCACCTTTCTTTTCGTCCAAAAAGCAAACTTTTATACATATCATCACTTGCATTTTGTAGGGTGCATGTACTGCTGATATTTCACACTATAAACTTATTAGCCTCAACTATTATGGTTGTGAAAGATTAATTTTTAAAACACATTAATAAAATACAATATTCTTGCTAGCGTTGAGCCCCGGCCCATTTTTTACTAGGTTAGTAACCATTATTATTAAAAGTTTGAACTAATGAAGCCATCTGGCAACTATGTGAGCAAAACTGTAAACAATAACCTTAACCTCAAACTAATTATTAATCACTGTCACTGTCAGTCATGTTATACCGGGTGAAATATCTCAGATTTCCAAAGCCGACTTGACGACAGAAATAACTGAATGGATTATAGGCGACTGACACACTTTTGTAAAATGCCTCTTTTTGCTGCAATTGTAAAAATGCGATAAAATTATAAAAAAAATATAGATAGAGGCACAAATTTAAAATATTTACAGGGTGCTTCAAAAAGATGCTGACAAACTTTGCAGGGTTATAGAAGACGTCAAGTCATCCAACTTTTGCTTAGAAGGCTCTATCTGCAAACGCACCTTTTTTTGAGATACATCAGGGTGCCAAAGAAATATTTTTGGCATTAAATCGTTATTAACGTCTTCAATCAAAACGTCAGTACCAGTTATGCAGGTAATAAACAAATTTTAAACAGTAGAGTTCTTAAGAAATACCGCATCTTATGCGATAATAAATAAAAGTTATAAGAAATAATTGTTGCTGTTTTACCCGTGTTTTTTCAGCATAAAACACCATTTAATTCAAAAACGACGCACAATTGCGCTTTTGATTAAGAATACCTTTTTTAGTGTAGAAAATATTTGCCTTTCACAATACGCTTCCAAATTGCACTTTTTTTTCCAGTGGCGTAGACCTTAGAGGCAAAACAATTCCAGCCGAATTCTAAATTTACGCCACTGGCACATAAAAATTGTTCTTTTTAACACTAATAGAGTGTCCCCAAGCAATGGTAAAACGTGTACACAATTTCAATTATCTACGTAAATTTGTTCCTGATATAAATCTAAAAACCCATAAAAAAATAATTCTTTGAGACCCCTGTATCTCAAAGACGGTGCATTTGCGGCTAGGGGTTTATAAGCAAAAATTAGATAACTTGGCGTCTTATATAGTTCCCTAAAGTTTGTCAACATCTTTTTGAAACACCCTGTATAATTTTGGGAAAAAATTGTCCAATAGATTTTTAAAAACATCCTAAACTATTTTTCTTTGCTATACCAAAATTTTCTCAATGAAAATCGGAATTGAAAAATTTCAATTTTTAGGTCAAAGCTACCTCAAAAGAATAAAAACGTATAGAAAAGTCCAATTTTATAACTGATCATCAATGAAAAAAAAGTGAAAGTAAAGAAATATGAACGAAACATGATGAAACAAGAATATAGAAAAATATGAGAAATAAAAATTACAATGCAAAAAAAAAACTTGAAAAAAGAAAAAATGGGACAATAAAGAGAAGAATTATATTTCTTGTTGAATAACTGACACACCAAATATAGAAGGGACAATACCTGTAATTCAAAAAAAGTACGTAAAAAACTTGTAATAAAGAAATAAAAAGAGAGATAAAGAGGAAAAATTTCAAACAACGGTTATTATAGTTGAAGAGGTTTACAAGACATTAGAATATGCTCCTGAACAAATCTTTAAGCAAATATAAGAGACTGTTGTTATTGAGGAAGGTGTTCCTCTGAAAAGAAGTAAAAAACCATTTATAAAGAAGCAAAAATACGTCAAAGAAAAACGAGCTTTAAGTTGTTGCTGCAAAGAAGCCTGAAAAAGAAAAAAAAAACACTTTTCTAACACGAAATACCGAATAAACACATTACGAAGAAGAGCGTAATTAGACTATAAAATTAAAAAGAAGAAGGGTGGCAAAAAGGAAAAAACTAAAATTGTGACTGTAGAAGGAGAAGAAGAAGGCTGAAACCTCAAACCATGGTCACTCTGGAAGAGAGTCCAATTTCATCAAATCTTTACCTCTTTGCATCATTTCTATATTGGGGTAAAACTGTATAAAAAAAAAACTTGAAAAAATCATTAATCGTCAGTCGTAAGAAAACGCAGTTTTTTGCCAAAATTTCTCAAAGGAATTCAATTAGCATTATAATTGTTAACTCGTTGGAAAAGTTCATTTTTAGGTAAAAAAAAAACCCGAAATCACAATGATAAGTCTAATTTAGCTACATTAAAAATGAATGATAAAAAAAAACTACGCAACATGGCAAAGGATAAGAATAATAAAATGTGAAGAATAAAAATCCAGTTGGAAAGAAAAAATAAATCAAAAACTACAAAAAGCGCCGATGTAAAAAACTGGAAAAATTAGAAAACTGTAAAAAAAAACATCCAAAAGAAATAGGTAGAGGCACAAAAACATTTCTAATTTTGAGTCAAAATTAAAGTAAAGAAATTTGAACGAAACGTGATGAAACAGGAATACTAGAAAAATATGAAAATAAAAAAAACAATACGAAAAAAACTTTAAAAAAATTAAAAAAAGGACAATAAAGAGAAGAATTATAGACGGAAATAAGAACGGAAATTGTTACACTAGAAGAGGAAGGCAAACAACCCCAAACATTAGTAAATTTGTTTTTGGTACTTTGTTGGTTATTTAGACGAGGAAGAAACATCTAAATTGCCGCAATTTCTTGTCGAAGAACTGCCACAGCAAATATAGAAGAGACAATACCTGTAATAGAAACTTAAAAAAAAAAGTAGTACAAAAATTATATATAAAGAAATAGAAAGGCGATAAAGAGAAAAAAATTATGAAACTGTTACTATAGAGGAAAAATAAAAAAACCTCAAACAACGGTTACAGTTGAAGACGACCTGACGACATTGGCCGTTTCAAAACTGGGAAAATTTCGATTATGAGCTGATTATGATATATATAGAGCATTATGGCCCTACTGCTTAGTAAGATTGCGGCAGATACGTCACATGACGGGATGTAATTGTGGTATGCGATGTTGCCACATGTTTACAAATTTCTTTAACAATAGCTTTATTTGAGAAAAAAGAAAAAGGACACCTAAACATGAAACATTTAAGAAACGGTGTATTTTCTCCACTGAAACGGTGCATATCTCCTTTATTATATTATTTTCATTTTCAGATATTCTCAAGACCAATATTCGAGTAAAGATGAAAAGCAACTGATCGAGTAAATTTACAGAAGAAGTTCAATCGTTTTCGTGTTAGAAAATGGGTTTGTAGAGAGAAAACTTGCACTGTTAAAGGTAAGTCATCAAAAACTTATTAATTTTAAACAAGAGTTACTACATAAACTATTTATTAATAGGATTTTATTACCTCACTAATTGTTGCCTCTATTAGCCTATACATTCTGAGAGGACCCGTTCTCTCGTAATAATCTTTTTCTAATAAAACTCATATTATTATGAATATTTAATCTTTACTGGATGTTAATGATGGGTGTTTAGTTATTTGCAATTAGTAGTATTATACGACTTGGATAACCTCTTGGACTTTACGCACCAATATCAATTTCTTTCTAACTTATGCAAAGTTAAATATTGACTAAACCGTTACCTATATAAAAATGAAAATGTATGTAATCTTTTAAGATAATTTTTGCTTACGTAGATGTTCTTTTCGAAACGTAAGAAGTTAATAACACATCAAACATGGAATGCGAAAATATTGGCTTAAGACGTATTAGTTTACGAATTTCCTTGATCTTTCGTCAAAGTTATTATGTTATTATTATTAATATGTAGATATGCAAAAAATAAGACTGATATAAATTAATTAACTGTGCACCAAATACCTACTTTGTGTTACTCCTTTGTGAGCAGAGCTAGGTGGTTACGTTTCTGTGCATCAGTGTTTAAACATGGTTACAACAAACGCGATTAACGGTTCGACTTTAAGGTTACGAAAATCGTTTAGTGATCAGTCAAATGGTAGGTATAAGGGTATGGATGGTGAGCTATGTATAAGTGTATGGCTGGTCGACAAATTGGGGACCGTGATTCAAAGGCTTAAAGCCGGAAATGTACCGAGTACCGGTGAGATGTTGTACAGCGCAGGAGCAGGCGACATGCACCAGCATATTTTAAATCCAATACTGCAAAGCAGATGGCTCTCAGTTCGTGAAGCAGCCCATGTTGCTCTAAGGCTCGCTGGTTATCGGAACGAAGTTTGTGGATGTTGGGTGTGTGGTTTGTGTGGGGTAATGTTGATTTTTCTTAAATAAAATGATACATAATTTTTATGCCAAATCGATAGAGCCTCGACCGAAGAATCTGATTTCAAAAATATTTACTTTCATATACCTAACGTCAATGGTTTTCGATATACAGGGCGACAAAGTCATTGAATGTCTAGAATCATTTTAAGTGTCTCACCCAATTTGCTCCTTTCCTATTCCGATTTGAAAAAAAGTTTATTCGCGCTTCCTACTTCGGCCACGAGAGGACGCCAAATTTTTATTTAGAAAATATTTTGTACGTCAAATGTGCCAGTAAGGTCGATTTTTCTTAAATGGAATGATATATCATTTTTAAGCTAGATCAATAGAGCCGAAGAAGCTAATTAAAAAAACACCTACTTTCATATACCTAACGTCAATGATTTTCGATATACAGGGCGACAAAGTCATTGAATGTCTAGAATCATTTGAAGTGTCTCACCCAATTTGCTCCTTTCCTATTCCGATTTGAAAAAAAGTTTATTCGCGCTTCCTACTTCGGCCACGAGAGGACGCCAAATCTTTATTTAGAAAATGTTTTATGCGTCAAATGTGACGGTTGTGACGTAAGGTTGATTTTTCTTAAATGGAATGATATATCATGTTTAAGCTAGATCAATAGGTTTCGTGCAGCACGTGACCTGTCATCGAACTTGGTGGTAAAACAACCTCAAAAAATTACATTGACGTAAATGGAAAAAATCTGCCTTCATGCATAGAAATCCGTTTTTCTTTAATATTTGTTATGATATTTACCCTGAAACAAAAGTGAGTTGTTCTAAGCAGTACATTTCCCATATCCAGGTCGGAGCTATTGGATAACATTGCCTCAGAACTGTACAGGAATTACATAAAATTGGAACTTTGCAGATTCTGCCTACATAAACCTTAATCTGCTTCAGGTACAGTTTGAAAATGTACTTTCAAATCACACTATTGATATCTCAGCATTGCGTGATTGGAGCAACTGTTAAGAAGCCCATTATTTCAACTCCAAATATTTTGGGAATAAGAAATGCTGAAATGAGAATTTTGTTTGTTTCTACTTTGCAATGCCTGTCTTCATAGTGCTTAACTTAACCAAGGCCAAGGAGGATACAATATTACTAAGTAGGTGCCTAAGTACAGAATTATATCCTCATTGGTGCTTAACATATAGTTCCAATCATATTATTTTTGCTCTTTTTTTTGTAATTGTTTAACTGGAGTAATGTTTTTAATATGTTGATAGCTTTATTTGTTGTTGTAGAGTATGGAAATGACAAATAAGTAGCCAAGTAAGGAAATAGCCATTCCATATAAGTAGTATGTAATGCAACGAAAGGACAAAGATATATTAAAGAGAAGATAGCAAAAGCGCTTCGTGGCATATATTTTTAAACATATTTACTTCGGTAACGAATTTATTTATATAACTTAAAAATATATATTTATATTCTAGCAGTGTCAGTGAGATTGTAATGAAGAAAATTTTTGAATAAGTGTTTGTTACAATAAAATGTGTTCCATTAAGAGACAGGTTTTGTTGTAAATTCTTCGATAAACAGTTATAACCTCAAAAGTAACAATATTTTTATATTAAATTGTGGAGAAACATTTATAATTTATTCTAAATACCACATCTTAAAAATTATTTTGCCTTAATTTATCACTGCACAGTTCAAGTGTTATCTATTTCTGACCACAGTAATCACCAAATTTTTTCGACAATTATTTCCTCGTAGACATAAAAGTGTTTGATTTATATGGATTTGGTGCAAGACTTCTAAGTCTAGGGCATATATGACTCAGAATTCACACCTACGAGTGTCTAAATATCTGATTTCATCTTCCAGCCAAGTAATCACATTATACCTTTTCACAATTCACTCATTTCTAGTTTTTTATGGCACTAAAATCAATTGGGAACACCAAACCTCTATTTCCATGCTCCTTTGTCTAAATTTGAAATAGTTTTAAGGCATAAAAAGGTTTTGAGTACTTCAAACTGTTCTAGTTCCTGTTATCTATTTTTGACCACACCCATGAAATTTTTTTTATACTTATTTCCTTGTAGACACAAAAGTGCTCGACTTATTTGGATTTGGTGCACGATTTTCAAGTCCAAGGCGTATATGACTTAGAATTCACACCTACAAATGTTTTGTCACGAGGTTATCTCTTGAGTTCGCTTAACCCTGTCGAGGCTCATGTATGATGTCGGGGACACTGTTTGGCAGTAGTATCAAACTCACTCACAACGGTAGGCATAGTTTATTTAAACAAAAGAAACAAAGAAAAGTATAGACATTGTGAATTACTATAAAACGTGGAAGAACGTGGTCATAAGGACTTGAGCAAGTGTACTCTTATTATAATACTAATGACAACTGACAGGTGCCATCAACTAGGAGAGATGTGTATACCATGCCAGGTGTGATCGGTAGGGAGGTGCTGATAGGATTTTGTTACAACTTCTCCCCCTTTTCCACACGTACCGTCCCGGAAGTGTGAGGAATAGTGGTAGTCTCTCTGCAGCAGGGGCAGGTAGGTTTCCTTATGGGCCGTCGGGTCTGGATACAGGCGGTTACGTCCTCGAGGTCAACGGTGCCCTCCTCTTCTTCTATATCGAGGCGGTCTTCTGCGTCAGCGGCATCTTCTTCAGGTTCTGGTAGGGGTGACTTGGCAGGTGGGCGACCTCGCTTTCTGATTGGGCGGACAGGTACAGGATTCTCTGAGTCGGTGGTCTTGAAGGGCGTCAAGGCAGATGCATGGTATTTACCCACTGCTTGGCCAGGTTGGTCGGAAGATGCCAACTCAAATGTAGTAGGTGTGACGATTTTGGTAATGATGTAGGGACCGTCGCGCTTGGGTGTAAACTTTGAGGTGTAAGACTTCTTAGCGTTACTCAGACAATGGCTATTGACGAGCACTCTGTCTCCTATGACGTATTGAGGACAAGGTCGCAATTTTCGGTCAGCGTACTTCTTTACACGATCTTGTTCCATTTCATGGCGGTCTCGGGCTTCACGCAGGGTAGTTGCAAGAGAGCGCAGATAGGGAGTAATCTGACTCACAAAGTTGTCATTCTCGACGATAGCTCGGAGGTCACGTCCGACGTCATCTGAGGTCCTAAGTTCACGTCCGAAGGTCAAATAGGCTGCACTGAAACCTGTAGACTGTGTTCGTGCAGTATTCATGGCAAACCTTATGGCTGGCAGTTTATCTTTCCAAGCGGTATGGTCCTTTTGGACGAAGATGGACAGCTGGGCCTTTAGATCACGGTTCTTACGCTCCACCGGGTTGGAGGCTGGATGATATGCTGGGATCAGAGATTGGGTGAAACCCAGGCAATGAGAGACCTGTTGCATGACGGCACTCACGAATTGCACCCCGTTGTCACTGACAATGCGGCGAGGCACACCGTATCGCAATATCTCCTCGTCGATCAGGCATCTGGCACAGTTTTCCGCGCTGGCCAGTTGCAAAGGAAATAATTCAACCCAACGGCTAGCGTTATCCTCTACTATGAAAATCCATTTAAATCCATCAGGCGTTTCCGGCAAGGGTCCGAATAGATCAATGGACACTACCTCGAATCGTTGAGCCTGAACGGGGGTTTGGAGTTGTCCCGCCGGCTTAAGGTTCGATGCTTTATATCTCTGGCAATCTATGCATTTTCCAACGTAGTCTGCAATGGTGCGGCGCATTCCGGGCCAGAAGTACCGGGATGCTATGCGTTGATAGGTACGGTCAACACCGTAGTGGCCACTCAATGGGGAGTCATGATATTCTTTCAGAATTCGGGGAACTTGACTTGTTGAAGCAACCATTTGAGCTTGCTCCTCATCTATGTCAGGAGAGTATCTATAGAGGACGCCGTTGTCCATGACGTAGCCCCTCTCGGTCCACCGGTTAAAATCTACAGCGTCGTTGTCAGGACTTCCTGCGGGACTCTCGAAACACTTGATGATCTTTGCCACATCCGGATCGTCCAGTTGCTCCTGTCGTATCACATCAGCCTTCATCTTGGGCAAGTCCATCTCTACCAAGTTCACCTCTGAGTCCGAGATTGGTGGGCGAGACAGCATGTCGGCAATCACATTGGTTTTCCCCGGGGTATAGTCAATATTGAGGTCGTAGGGCTGTAGGGCGAGAGCCCATCTCGCTAGTCTTCCAGTTGGTGATTTTAGGGTCATTAGCCACTTAAGCGGCTGGTGGTCACTTTTTACAGAGACTGTCGCTCCTTCTAAATAGCCTCTAAACTTGTTCGTTACAGCCCACACCACAGCCAGGGCTTCTCTCTCAGTAGTGGTGTAGTTCTTTTCGGCTGCGGTCAGCAAGCGGCTGGCATATTCCACAGGTCTCTCTGCGGCGCCCTCCCCCTGCAGTAAGCATGCGCCAATAGCATAGGCAGACGCGTCTGTTTTCAACACATAGGGAAGAGTTGAGTCGGCTTGCCGTAGTATTGGGTCAGAAGTGAGCAGTTCTTTGAGTTTCTCGAAAGCATCGTTTTGAGCTCGTCCCCAGGTCCAAGAAGCATTCTTTTTGGTCAGTTCAGTCAATGGGCGCGCCACGGAAGCAAAGTCATTGATGAAGCGCCGGTACCATGAGCAGCTTTGGATGAAAGACAACAACTCCTTGACGTTACGTGGTGAGCGTCGATTGCGGAGTGCCTCCGTTTTTTCCGGTCTAGGAGTTATGCCAACTGGTGTGATAACATGTCCCAGATAATTCACAGAGGAACATGAAAAGTTACATTTATTCCGGTTGAGTCTCAACTTGAAATGGCGAAGGTGATCAAACACCCTCTGCAGATGCTCTAGGTGTTCTGCAAATGAATTTGACAAGACTATCACGTCGTCCAGGTACGCCAAGATGTGGATATCTTGTAAACCAGATCGGAATCGGTCGATGAGTCTCTGGAAAGTAGCAGGCGCGTTTCGCAGGCCGAACGGCATTCGCGTGTAACGAAATGTGCCGAATGGACAGATGAATCCCGTCTTATCCCGGGCACACGGTCGAACTGCTACTTGATGGTATCCAGCCTTTAGATCCAAGGTCGTCATATACCTCGCTCTCTTAGCTGCATGAAGTGTATCATCGATACGTGGGAGGGGGTAGCGGTCAGGACAGGTTTTGGAATTCAGCTTTCGATAATCCACGGTAAGTCTGATGCTACCGTCTTTCTTAGGCACCAGTACTACAGGTGACGCGTATGGGGACTCGCACTCCTCTATTATGCCTTGAGCCAAAAGGTCATCAAGTTCTTGTCGGAGCTGTTCCTTTCGGGCTACTGAAAGACGATATGGTGGTACGGCAACTGGCAGGCTATCACTAAGCTCGATAATATGCTCAGCATATGGAGTGGCTTCCGTACTTGGCATAAAAAGGTCATGATTGTTCTGCAATAAGTCATCAAGGCGGCGTCTTTCAACTTCCGTCAGGTTCAAGGCCTCCTCGCCTCGTAACAGAGTCATTTGGTTTTGTTCCTTAACCTCGGGTTGGATTCCACAGAGCTTCACATCAGTCAACTCGACAAAGGAATCACACAGCAAGGGTCATGTATAGAGATTTAGATTCAAAGGGCACATTCTCATCCATCAGAATCTGACCTAACTTTGCTCCAGCTATGTTACACTGAGCACCTGAATCAAGGTATGTCAGTCCATAGTGCCCCTCTACCTTGGCGTATGTGAGGGTGCGCATGTTCACAGGTGTCTGGAATTGGGTAACTGATGTGCCGAAGAACTCAGTCAGCATTGTTGGGTTAATAGCATGGGCTGGTGTTTGCTCCCTTTTGTTGCATTTCGTGCAATTGCTCTTAATATAGCCTGGTGTTTGACAACCATAGCAGGATACAGGTTTTGTCGCACTGGTGTTACTGAAGTTTTCTTGACCGGATGGCGGGTGGCTTGCAGCTGGGGTTCCATTTTTACCACTTGCACGGGCTCGTTTTCTACAGACATCGATAGTGTGTCCATAATTCTTACAATAGCTGCATATTACATTACACTTTTGTTCAACGGCTGGTTTCTTTTGCTTCACAATACGGTCGGAGTAAGTTTGCTCTACTACTCTAGCTGCTTCAATGAGATCTTTGAAGGTACAGACACTTTCCCTAGGCACTTTATCCCTTATCTTGAAATTCAGTAGGCCATAAACCATATCCAACTGAATGTGTTCTGTCACAGCAGAGTCACCTTTCAAATGTGAAAGCAAAGCACGACATCGACTAACAAAGATATCGGTTTTGTCATTGTCCTGTTCCTTGGAAAACAAGTCTCGATAGATCTGATGTGGGAGTTTTGAAAATCCAAATGCATGTCGCAAAGAGGAAATGGCTTCATCAAAACTAGTTATGGAGGTTTTTATACCTTGCCACCAAGCAGCAGCATTATCTGACAACAGCATAGATAAACCTTTTAATGCATGGGCGTCTGTTATTTGTAAGCAGTCTTTATACACTGATATGGAATCGATAAATGCTTCGACTTCATCACCAGGATTTCCACTAAACCGTGACTTGCAGCCACAAAAATTTGTAGGTGAGTTGATGTTTTGTGATGAGGAACTCGCCTGAAGTCCACTAACTGTAGCATTTTGTAAATTGGTCAACAATTGCTGCAACATTTCTGGAGACATCACAATTTGTTGCACAGGGGCAGCAGTTGCATTTTGCTGGGATGGCTCTTGCTTGGATGCGTCTTTTCCGCCTGCCATGGTACCAGAGCGTAATAGCATATATTTGGTACAGTACTATGATAAACTGTGGGATTTTACAAAATCAGAAACAATGTTTTGAATTAGCTGTGAAGTTCGTGCTGTTTTGCGTGCAGAAATGAATTTGACGGACGTGGCGCTTTCCTTGTCGCTCCCGGACGTTGCGGCGTTGCGTCGGCCAGTGTGGAACCAGGTTCGAAAAGAACTGACGGAGTCAACGGAGTGACGTGGTACGATGCACCGACAACACTGCGCGGGAAACGCGAAGAAGCGAAAGCGTGCTTTGGAAATTAACGATTGAGGTTATGTCAACCCGATGCACTATTACCGTTTTACACGAGAAAATGAGTCGTTACTGTACTACCCGCACTATGTTCGAGATAAACACGAAAACACATGCGATATGCGGTGGAGACATCACCAAAAACTCGGCTTAAGGCCCCACGTTGGGCGCCAATCTTGTCACGAGGTTATCTCTTGAGTTCGCTTAACCCTGTCGAGGCTCATGTATGATGTCGGGGACACTGTTTGGCAGTAGTATCAAACTCACTCACAACGGTAGGCATAGTTTATTTAAACAAAAGAAACAAAGAAAAGTATAGACATTGTGAATTACTATAAAACGTGGAAGAACGTGGTCATAAGGACTTGAGCAAGTGTACTCTTATTATAATACTAATGACAACTGACAGGTGCCATCTACTAGGAGAGATGTGTATACCATGCCAGGTGTGATCGGTAGGGAGGTGCTGATAGGATTTTGTTACAGTTTAAATATCTTATTCCAGCTTCTAGCCAAGTAATCATATTATACCTTTTAACAATCCATTCCTTTCTAGTTTTTATGGCAATAGAATCTACTGGGAACGCCAAACCGCTATTTCCATGCTTCTTTGTCTGAATTTGAAGTAGTTTTGAAGCATAAAAAGGTTGGTGGTACTTGGTGGTAGATCTAGTCCACAAAATATTGCCCTCCTTACCACTTATTTCGGCATAAAGGTAATTCTTTTTTGCTTCACTGTCAAGAAGGATGATTCTAGAAGGCCTCCAGCAAAATTTAATTCGATTTAGGATAATTGAAAAAAAAAATTAATTAAATGCAAAGATATCATTAATTTACATGTATTTTAAATGGGTGAGGTTATGTTGTCATACCCCCAGGTTCAAATTGTGACGTCACGTGCACGAAGCCTATAGAGCCGAAGAAGCTAATTTAAAAAACACGTACTTTCATATTCTTAACGTCAATGGTTTCCGATATACAGGGCGGCAAAGTCATTGAATGTCAAAAATCATTTTAAGTGTCTCACCCAATTTGCTCCCTTCCTATTCGGATTTGAAAAAAAAAATAAATTCGCGCTTCTTAGTACGGCCAAGAGAGGACGTCAAATCTGTATCTAGTCAAATATGCTTATTGGAGGTCAATATGTTTATAGACTTCATACTACGGCGACAAGAGGACGCCAAATCTCTATTTAGAATTTTTTTTACACGTCAAATGTGACAGTTGTGATGCAAGGACCCCGAAATAAATCCATTGTTTATTATATGTGATAGTGGTTTAGAAACATATAGAGCAACGTCTTTGAGGACCTTTATCGGTATTTCATCTAGTCCAGCCGAGTACTTGTTGGGCAAAGTCATAATCAAGGATAAGATCTCATTTTTGTCGGTTGGGTGAAGAAAGATGGTTCTGTAATGCTTATTATTCTGAAAAGGTTCAAAGTTCTTTTGAGAAGATGTGAGATTGAATTTTTTGCTAAAGAGTTCAGTCACCACATCGGGGTCAGATACTGTGTCATCCTCTATTTTTAAGATAATATTCTTCTGTCACATTATACCTTTTAACAATCCACTCCTTTCTAGTTTTTATGGCACTAAAATCTATTGGGGACACCAAACCCCTATTTCCATGCGCCTTTGTCTAAATTTGAAGTAGTTTTGAGGCATAAAAAGGTTTTGAGTAATTCGAACAATTATAGTTCAAATGTTATCTGTCAACACTCATCAAATTTTACACAAAAGTGCTCGACTTATTTAGATTTGGTGCAAGATTTCCAAGTCTAGGGCATATGTGACTCAGAATTCACGCCTACAAATGTTTATATATCTTATTCCAGCTTCCACCGAAGTAATCCAAGTATTTATGTACCTTTTAACAATCCACTCCTTTCTAGTTTTTATGGCAAAGTATCTACTGGGAATGCCAAACCTCTATATCCATCCTCCTTTGTCTGAATTTTAAGTAGTTTTGAGGCATACAAATGTTGCTGGTAGGTCTATTCCACAAAATATAGCTCTCCTTACCACTTATTTCGGCATAAAGGTAATTCGTTTTTGCTTCACTATCAAGAATGATCATTCTAGAAGGCCTCCAGCAAAATTGAAGTGTCATTTGATTTAAGATAATTGAAAAAAATGTAATTAATGCAAAGATGTCATTACTTTACATATATTTCAAATGGGTGACGTTAGACATCAGCCCGGCACCTTTCGATGATTTCTTCTTTCACTGGAAACTGCACTGACAGTGCACTAAAAAAGTGCAATGACGTAATTTAACAGATCTCCTAGAATCGAGTGCGGTTCTAGTGCGGCCCAGTGAAAAACGCTATTAAAATGTTTCTAGACATTTAATGACTTTGCCGCCCTGTATATCGGAAACCATTGACGTTAGGTATATAAAAGTAAATATTTTTAAATTAGCTTCTTCGGCTCTATTGATCTAGCTTAAAAGTGATATATCATTCCATTTAACAAAAATCAACCTTACGTCACATTTGACGTATAAAACCTTTTTGTAAATAAAGATTTGGCGGCCTCTCGTGGCCGAAGTAGGAAGCGCGAATAAACTTTTTTTCAAATCGGAATAGGAAAGGAACAAATTGGGTGAGACACTTAAAATGATTCTAGACATTCAATTACTTTGTCGCCCTGTATATCGGAAAGCATTGACGTTAGGTACATGAAAGTAAGTATTTTTGAAATCAGCTTCTTCGGCTCTATCGATTTGATATAAAAATTTATGTATCACTCCATTTAAGAAAAATCAACCTTACGCCACAGCTGTCATATTTGACGCATAAAACATTTTCTAAATAAAGATTTGGCGTCCTCCCGCGGCCGAAGTAAGAAGCGTGAATAATTTTTTTTTTCAAATCGGAATAGGAAAGGAGCAAATTGGGTGAGACACTTAAATTGATGTCCTTGTACATAATTTAAAGTCACAATTCATTAACAATTAGTGCCAAAGTCCATGTGCTGAACTATATCTTGTTTTGATCTAATAAACTGCCTCTTGAGGGTCAGAGCTCAAGTCTGAACAATACCCTATTGCACTTTATTACGATTATCTCCCAATTACGCATTTTATGGAAATCTGTCTGTCTGACACTCTTTTGATCTCTTAAACCTCCTTTCGGTATTAAGGCCACAAAACGTTTCCTAGTGTTATATAAATCAATTTCACCGCGTTAAATTGATATATCAGATCGGACACAAGAAGAAAGTTCATCGAAATCGATGACATTGGTCTAAAATCTTTTCGGAATTACATATTCACATTTGAGGGCAAATTATAAGAAACATGTTTACGTTGCCTCAACCTTTTGCGGACCGGCGCGACGGCCTGATAAATCAACAAATCGCTTATCAATGTGAAACACTTTTTCATGTTAAATTGACGCAAACTCTATAAAAAGACCATTTCTTCAGCTCGGTGTCTTAGTCTGTGCCGGTTACCATGCGCGTCTTCTTTCCTAGAGAAGTGATAGAGTTCGATTTACTCGAAAAGCATTTCCACTGGACAGCTGCAGTTCTGATGTACCTTTAGCAGAAAGTAGAAACGTTTTCCTCAGCATTCGTTATTCTTCGAGAGTGAGAGTAAGTGGGTATTATTAAAGAAAAGAATGATGTGGTAGCAGGTTTACAGAAAAGTTTTATGGTCCTAAAACCTGCTCTGCTGCCACCTTCCTAGCGCTTTCATATTATTAATCAGTATTGTTCTATACCGGTTCTGATCTAAACTGGCAGTCCAGCTGATTTTCAACCAATCAGATTTGTTCAAATCAGATTATCTGTCATTTTTATGTTAACCAAAACCAACAACAATCGGAACCGGAGTAAAACGAAAAAATAGCTATAGAGTTACGACTGAACAAACTACGTAGGTTACGCTTAAGTTACTCTTAAAGAGACCTTCGAATCTCTCCGCCAATGGTTGATCGGTCATTGAAGTTATTAACTCTTTATTAAATAAATATTTTAAACGAACAATAAATGTCAAACTTTCTATAAAACTGGTTTATTGGCTCCTTGTCGAGGTGAATTCAAATTAAACAGGCAATAACTCTTCTGTTACGTTAACATATAGCTCATTTTTTATCTTAAAAACAAAATAGTCGAGTCACAGATATGCAATAATTTAGTGTTTATGTGAGAATGTATATGTCGTTTTCTGGTTATCTTTGGTTTACTAATTAATTGCCAGGACAGAGGTCTTGCCCCGGTTTAATTTACTGTTAAAGATCGAGATATTTCGTGGGAATGTTTATATAATTATTATCGATAAGAATATTTTGCTGCGTATAAGAGAAGCATGATACTTGATTGACTTCTAAAGTATAGCTTTGTCAATATTCTTCCATATTAATTTACCGGTACCTAAAGCATTTTTGAAATGCTTTAATCCTTCTTCTCCATTTTGTTTTAAAAGGAAAACCAGGGTGAAAAATGTTGTGACTAAATTAAACAACTATTGATTTAGAAACACTTTATAATAATAATAACAATATGCAAGTATGCATATATAAAGTTAACAAATAACCAGAGCTAAAACCCGATCGACCAAGCTCTATCAGTGTTCGTACTTCAATCTCGACCCTTCCCGTTTTCCCATGCCTTTAGGCCAGTTGTTTATATTAACATAATATCGGCCCTAGATCCTAGACTAAACAAAACTAAGGAATGCATCGTTCATTTAAGCACCCGCGACGTAAATGAGGGACCGCGTCCTACATAGGTCTCACAGTTCGGCCATCCTGACAGAAGTTCGTCCTCGAATCCACCTGATGTTCTGCAGAAGCCATCGTGTAGATGTCCGAGCCGTCCGACGGGGATCCAAGGTGGTTGTATCAGCAACGTCTTAACCACATCAGATGCCCTTTGACCTAAGTGGACTCCAAGTCCAGGCCTTCGTTGTCGCTTGCAGGTGTGGAGATGTCCGAGCCGTCCGACGGGGATCCAAGGTGGTTGTATCAGCAACATCTTAACCACATCAGATGCCCTTTGACCTAAGTGGACTCCAAGTCCAGGCCTTCGTTGTCGCTTGCAGGTGTGGAGCTTTGGAAGAAAGAGAAAGAACATAATATTAGATCAAACACATAGTAGCTATCCTTTTTTTTTTTTTTTTTTTTTTTTTTTTTTTTTTTCCTTTTTTTTTTTCTATTTTTTTTTTTGTTGCCAACATTTCTTTTTCTCTTTTAAACCCTCCTTGTTCTCGTTTATACTAACATATCATAAGCTTCAACTCACTAACACATGAGGCCAGCTATATGCAAATTCACATACCTCTACATCTATCAACATGATAGGCTTCCACTATTACCATCAACACATGATCAATAGTGGGCATCTATTACATTGCAAGGTAATAGGCTTCCGATCACACACGGGCATTTGGTCACGGCCATCTCCAATTAGCAAACGCCAATTCCTGCACCATTAACCAAGCTTCTGAATGTCAGGTTCGCCAGTGAACACAATCACACAGCCAATGTCGAAAGTACCCCCTTTAATAAATAATTGTAACCCCTCGTACCCTGTACCACCCCTCCCTATTTAAAGAGAACCCCATTTGTAGACAAAAACTGAGGTGATTGGCGCTCACCCACGAAATAGCCATTCAGGATACGAGTACTCTTCCCCACTCCTCAATTAAAATGAATTAAAAGAGGGCATCCGATCTGTACATCTCCAACAGATCGGGCTTCAAGAAATATGCACCTATGAGCATATTTGAAGAATATACTCATAGCTACAAATATCTTGGCTTTCACATCTTCCATGTGAGCATTCGGTTTTCGTAAACAAACGCTCTTCCCCACTCCTCAATTAAAATGAATTAAAGGAGGGCATCCGATCTGTACATCTCCAACAGATCGGGCTTCAAGAAATATGCACCTATGAGCATATTTGAAGAATATACTCATAGCTACAAATATCTTGGCTTTCACATCTTCCATGTGAGCATTCGGTTTTCGCAAACAAACCGAGCTTCTGAATTTTATAAATTCAGGTTTTTCTACTAGAATAAGTACCATATTGGGGCAGAAAAAGAAATGTTAGCTAAGGGCCAATTGTCATAATCAAAACTCACATAGGTTGCGATGCCTGGTCATTTAATACAATCCAGGGCTTTAAACTGTCTATTGCAACAATAGAAATCGATGTTCTGGTACCACGCAGATCTCGTACAACGTATCTGTCATTCGTCAAACATTTTATGATCCTAAAGGGGCCCTTGAACTTAGGTAGTAACTTTTTCGGTCCCGCATTTGACCCAGAATCCGTTTTACGTACCATTACGAGGTCATTGTCCTTAAAAACGCCAGGGGGTTTACGTTTTGCATCGAAATGACGTTTAGCTTTAATTTGTTTGCCCTTGATCTTATTTGACACTTGAGCTCTCAGAACAGATAAATTTTCTTGAGCTAGACTATCTCTAATAACATGAATAATTTTTGCGTCTGCTATGGGTTTCGGATTCAGACCCATTATTATTTCGTATGCCGATTTTTCTGTGGTACTATTTTTTGAAGAGTTAATGCTAAAGTGGATCATTTTTAGATGAGAGTCCCAATTTGTTTCACTAGTGTCATTAACACTGTAACACCTTAACGAGTTTAAAATTGTAGAGTTATACCGTTCGCATTGACCATTTGCCCTAGGTGTTGCAACTGCGTTTTTAATATGTTTTATTCCAAACTCTTTGCAAAAATCCTGCATCTTTTTTGACGTAAATGCAGAACCTCTGTCTGAAATAATTCTACTGGGTGGTCCAAAAAGAAATATAAAATTATTTAAGGCACTCAATACATATCTAACGCTAGTATTACGAACAGGTTCTATGAAAACAAACTTACTAAAGGCGTCTACCACCACGAAAATATGAGTATTTTTACGTTTTGATGTTACAAAAGGACCTAAATGATCAACATGTATTGTTTCAAATGGTACCACGGCTTTGGGAATCGGGTGGAGGAAGCCTGGCTTACTTCCTGACGTGTCTTTCATGTAAAGGCAATTTAGACAGGCTGAGACATACTTTTTTACAAAAGTAGCCATTTTACTAAACCAATAATTTCTGCGAATTCTTTCCAAAGTCTTTTCGAAACCAAAGTGGCCAGCATCGTCATGATTCAGTCGACATATTAGCCATCTACATGATGTTGGAACTACCCACTTAAGGTTATGATTAATTTTGCGATATAAAATATTGTTTTTGAAAACGTAATTTTCAAAGTAATTTTTGTTATGGGCGTTCTTTTCAGTCTGGAGAATTTTTATGATATTTTCTAATTTTTCATCTTGGGACTGTACAGCTATGATCCATTCTGACTCTGTGAGATTAACTATATTGGATATTAAGTGACTTTCTGGGAGCGGATGCCTACTAAGGTAATCAACATGGCCCATTTTAATTCCTGCTCGGTATTCGATATCAAATGTGAATTCCTGAATCTCAAGCCACCAGCGAGCAATTCTGGGAACTAGATCTTTTTTTGTTGCCGATGCTCTAACCGCTGCGCAATCGGTGTAAATTTTGAAATGGTTGCCGAGAAGATAAGTGCGAAAGTGCCTAAGGGAAAACACGACTGCCATAGTCTCTAATTCGTAAGAATGATACCTACTCTGTTCATAGGTACATTGTTTACTGAAAAAGGCGACAGGGTGCCAATTCTCAGAATATTTTTGCATTAGCACTCCCGCCACACCAATGCTGCTTGCGTCACAATGTAATTCTATGGAACGCTGTGGATCAAATATCTTTAAAACGGGGTCGTCAGCCAGGATACTTTTTATTAAATCAAATGCTTCGTCTTGGTCCGACGTCCAAGACCAAATAGCATTCTTTTTTAAAAGTTTTGTAAGGGGTTGCATAATAAAGGCATAATTAAGTATGAATTTTCTAAAATAATTCGAAAGGCCACAAAATTGTCTAAGTTCCTTTTTGCTTGATGGGGGTTTTAACTTTATGATGGCTTGGATTTTTAGTTTGTTTGGGCGAACACCTTCTTCCGAGATTTCATGACCCAAATAGGAGATTTTAGGAAGTAAAAACTGACACTTTAGTGGTTGAAGCGTTAATCCGTGTTTCTTTAAAGCCTTAAGTACGTTTTCCAACTTAAGAAACCCCTCATTATGAGTTTTAGATGGAATTAATATATCGTCTAAATATGGAAACGCTGTTCCTGGATCAAGTTCGCTCACAATCGTATGCATTAAATGTTGAAACACGAAAGGTGCATTGCAGAGACCAAAACTCATACGAAGGTATTCATAATGGCCATCTGGGGTAATAAAAGCTGTTTTATGTACAGAATCGGCTGCCATGGGTATTTGATAATATCCCGAAAACAAATCGATCAAGGTAAAATATTTAAAATTTGCCAATTTGTCTATTTGATCATCAATTAACGGGAGGGGCCACTTTTGTTTCACTGTTAATGAGTTTAGCTTTCTATAGTCTACACACAGCCTAAAGTCACCATTTGGTTTTGGAACTAAAATAACGGGGCTTGCGTAGGGTGAGGTCGATTCGCGAATAATATTATTTTTAAGTAGCTCAGTGATCATATCTTTAAGTTTTTGTTTGTGCAAATCCGATAGTCTATACGGATTATAGCTCACTGGATTAGACGTGTTAAGATTTATTGTCATTGTGACAGACTCAGTTCTACCTATTTCACTCAAACTAACAGCTACACATTGTCTATACTTATTCAACAGTTCGAGTAATAAAAGTTTATCTTTCTCTTCACAGTTAATATTACTACATGTCAGAGGTTTCAAAAACGTGAGAGCGTTTATTAACGAGCTTTCTGAGAATGTGCTGAATTTGATATCACAACCGTTCTTGTAAAATACTACTTGCGGTTGTGACAAAAAATTGTTGCCCACCAAGACGTCTGCGGGGCATATGACATCAGGTACAACCACTAGTCCGGTTATTGCACTTACAGAATCAATAAAAATTTTACAGACACAGATGTGTTTAGACTCATAAATTTCGCCCGAAAAAGCCCTTAAGAAGTATGATCGACCACTTGCTATTTGGAGACCCAAGTTGGAGGCGATAGAGGTTTTTATTAGGGAACACTCACTACCTGTATCTATGAGACCTCTTATTTTAATATTATTAATTACAACGTCCTTAAAATACAGATTTACAAGCCGGTTTGCCACGAAAAGAATATTGTTTTTGTTTGAGGTTAATTGTCATGCCAAATTTTGGTTCCCCGGTATACGGTTCTTTCTTCGACAGTCTTTTGCGAAATGTCCCGGAATTTTGCAAAAATTGCACACGCCGGGTTCACTACGACGCGCTTTTTTCCCGGAGAAGCGACTCTGTGGGCAATTGAAACTACGGTGTCCTACCTCGGAACAATTATAGCAGCGAATTTTCTGCTGACCACTGTTACCCGGTTTGTAATTAAAGGCTGATAGAGTTGTTGACGAACTATTATTGAGGTGGCAACTTTTTAAGTAAGTAAATAAATCATCGCAATTTGAATAATTGGCGGCAAGGGCCATTTGCCGAATGTCTTTATTTTGGAGTCCATGCACAATAATATTTACTTTGTCTTTTTCCGGAATATCCCATCGTAAGCGTTGTATTTTCTTTATCTTTTCTTGATAATACTCCGTTAAGTTTTTACTGTTGTTAGAAGAATAAACGGCAGCGTCGCGAAAGAGAAGTCCGGTACTCGAAACGTCCACTTCAAAAGTAGAACGTAGGGCAGTTTTCAACTGGACCCAACTTTTGTGCGCGAACTCTCCGTCCAAATACCAATCACGAGCGCGACCCACGAGTTTTGAAATAACAAAACTAGTGGTCGAGACATCATCCCATCGTAGAAAATATGCCCGCTCCTCGACCAAGCGTATCCATTTGTTTACGCTTATATCATCTTTACTTGGATTGAAATCGGGAACGTTCTCCCACGAAAAAGAAGAAATGTTCATACTGACCTCGTTTTGGCTTCTAATTACCGCTATTTCTCTTTGAAGAGCAGCCAGCTGCTGTGGTATTGAGAGTGGAGGCGTAAGCGAACGTCCATCTCCAGTTGTGGACATTGTTGATGAAGTTGACGGACCAGCACCCATAGTAGCGACTTGGTTATTTTCTGCCATTTCTTTTGAATCTGGTACTTCGATGGTGGCTTTTGATGAATCGCACAACACTAAACTTTACATTAATTCACCAAGAATAGTTTAAAAAAAAGTTTATGCACTTCCACGAATTACAAGAAAAACTAACTAATTTGTACTGCTGTTATCGCGAATTTTAGCAGATCCCAATGATCCCACTTCTGACAATTGTTGTGACTAAATTAAACAACTATTGATTTAGAAACACTTTATAATAATAATAACAATATGCAAGTATGCATATATAAAGTTAACAAATAACCAGAGCTAAAACCCGATCGACCAAGCTCTATCAGTGTTCGTACTTCAATCTCGACCCTTCCCGTTTTCCCATGCCTTTAGGCCAGTTGTTTATATTAACATAATATCGGCCCTAGATCCTAGACTAAACAAAACTAAGGAATGCATCGTTCATTTAAGCACCCGCGACGTAAATGAGGGACCGCGTCCTACATAGGTCTCACAAAAAATAGAAAAAATTAAAAAAAAATATCCTTTTAGTAACTTTCCAGGAGATTAATTTGTTGGGCTTTAAGCTCTATTTAATGTCAGTCTTTACAATTTTTCTCTCCTTTATCGATATTTCTCAGCCATTTTATGATCTTTAGAATTTTTTTTTCACACCAACCTACGTCAAAGTCATATTAATAGATTTTCCTCGTCAGCTTAAGGTAGTCGTACACTCTATAGAACAAGCCTCGAAGCACGGCAGTTTACTAAACCTTGACTTGGTTTGACAGCATGGTTACCATGGTGACCGTCTCTGAAACCAGTAGGAATTCACTTCCTTTCGCAAAGGCCAACAAAAATTTGTAGGCTTCACAATGTATCTCCACAGTTACAGGAAAGCTGTTGCTATTATTGCTACTGACGATTCGTGTTAGAGTATGAAAGTGGGTGGAATGAAAATTTTTAGTTCCATCTGTTCTGGAATATTTCACTAGCTCACCAAATCATTATGGATCAGTGTATTCAAGGAAAGAATTGAAAAAAATATCTTTATTTAGGGCGGATCTCATAGTTCCAAAGTACTTAAATATTCCATGAGATGCAACAATAATTGGTGACCACCTACACTCGTTTCACTTCGTTCTGGTTCCGATAACCAGCGAGGTATAGAGCAGTATGGGTTGCTCTTCGAACTAAGAGCCATCTGCCAGGCAGTATTGGATCTAAAATACGCTGGTGGTTATCGCCTGCTCCTGCTCTGTACAACATCTCACCGGTACTCCGTACATTTCCGGCTTTAAGCCTCTCAATAACGGTCCCCAATTTGTCGACCAACCAAAGCTGTACTGATGAGGGGTAGACCTCGAAACTAGTACGCAGATGGGTGGATCGACAAATTGGTGACCACCTACACTCGTTTCACTTCATTCTGGTTCCGATAACCAGCGAGTTATAGAGCAGTATGGGCTGCTTCTCGAACTGAGAGCCATCTGCCATGCAGTATTGGATCTAAAATACGCTGGTGGATGTTGCCTGCTCCTGCTCTATATAACATCTCACCGGTACTCCGTACATTTCCGGCTTTAAGCCTCTCAATAATGGTCCCCAATTTGTCGACCAACCAAAGCTGTACTGATGAGGGGTAGGCCCCGAAACTAGTATGCAGATGGGTTGATCGACAAATTGGTGACCACCTACCCTCGTTTCACTTCCTTCTGGTTCCGATAACCAGCGAGTTATAGAGCAGTATGGGCTGCTTCTCGAACTGAGAGCCATCTGCCGTGCAGTATTGGATCTAAAATACGCTGGTGGTTATCGCCTGCTCCTGCTCTGTACAACATCTCACCGGTACTCCGTAAATTTCCGTCTTTAAGCCTCTGAATCACGGTCCCCAATTTGTCGACCAGCCAAAGCTGTACTGATGAGGGGTAGACCTCGAAACTAGTACGCAGATGGGTGGATCGACAAATTGGTGACCACCTACACTCGTTTCACTTTGCTCTGGTTCCGATAACTAGGTGGTATAGAGCAGTACGGGCTGGTTCTCGAACTGAGAGCCATCTGCCGTGCAGTATTGGATCTAAAATACGCTGGTGGATGTCTCCTGCTCTTGCTCTGTACCACATCTCACCGATACCTATAATACCAGTGGAAGCAATAAATATCAAAATTCATATTTTGAGATAATTAGCAAAAAGCTAATAAAACATATATAAAGACAGTTACTTAACACTTTTCTATGGATCCATCTCAAAATGACGCGATGTGGCACATACCCATATTATTACTTTTACTCTTCATATGCTGTCAAATGTCGCAGTATCGTTTTTTATGGGGAAACGGTCGAATATTTAGCTAGAAACAAGGAATAGCAATACATTAGATCGAAAAATATTAAAGGATTCTTGAGCTTAGAAAATGAGGCCAATTTTGATTATACAGAGTGCCTTGTTGCGCCAAAATTGTAGCTATTTAAAAACAGGTGAGAAAATCTACCTCCACCAGTTTGTCCACAAATTGAAAAAAATCCAATATCTTTATGCTGTGGTCTAAATGTTGGGACACTGTGTTAATGTATGTGAATACCTATTTCTATGGCATCAAAAAACCACTGTCAAGGGATAGATGTCACCATATGAACGAGGTTTTGGTGGTACTAGATCACTTACATTGAATAACCTTATTCTAGGTGGGATGCAGTCCAAGAAGCTTTATTTACGATGGGTTATCGTTACTGTTACTTATTGATTCACAGTGTTTCAATATTTCAAGGGCTAATGGTGGATAAATCTCACACAAGAAGTTTCCACAAGTTTTACATATTCCACAAAATCCAAATAAAGACTTTTGAAAGTGAATTTTTGTGTTAAAAAAGTATACTTTAGTATCTCGGTATATGGGTATATAAGTAACTATTAAAACTCAGGAAACAATAAATAATAACCTTATGTAGCATTGCGTGTGTGGCTTATCGCACTCAATGCTTCATTAACCCTAAGGCATAATCTTATCATAAACTTTATGCAACAGTTCTCGCAACAAATTATGGGTGCTGCCGCAGTCGGAGACACCTAATATGAACCTTTTTCCAGTGAACCCTTTGAAGAACCTACCATCCAACATGGCGTCCGGAGGCCAGCTCTTACTAAATGCCATCAGAATATACTGGAAGACGTTGTTCATCATTTTATACCCGATCGCCCTTCTTCCGATATTCATTCTCAACAATGTTGCATCGTTACGCTGTCTCTATGTCGTACTCCTTATGGCAGGTTATTGGTGAGTAGGTTATATACAAATATCTACTAAGGGATGTTCATTTAAAAACGACATCTTGTTGGCTGTGAATTGTCAAAAAAAAAGAACAATAGTCCATTTACTTTGTTTTCTAATGAATACTCCGTATATGATTTAATAAAAATATTCCTGCAGGGTATTCGAAGCTTTACCCTTACCCATAACGTCGCTGATACCGATGGTCTTATTCCCCCTTATGGGTGTACTGGATTCGGATAGGGTGTCGTTGTGTTATCTTAAGGAAACAAACATGATGTTCGTAGGCGGATTAATCATCGCCTTGGCCGTGGAGCATTGTCATTTACATCGAAGGGTGGCTCTACATGTAATCAAAAGGGTAAGTCATATACAGCGGTTCCAAAATTGACACTCGTGCTTTTGAGACTAGATTAAGAAGCGTATTTAATATTTATTTTATTAAAAATGTATTAACAAAGCAAAATAAGGGTCACTTGTCATAAAAAAAAAGTCACCTCCTACTTCAAGACAGACAAGTGGGTGTCCTAATTTTGTACACTCTATATTTAAATATAATTCACGCCGAGTGTTAAAAGCTCCTTCACACGGGAACACTAAAGTGTGGTGTTATTGAAATGCCCCAACAGTGTTACGAATGTCGCAATGTCATGGTGTTAAAATGTCGCTTTTACGTGGAAAATTTCACTAGGAGACAAATAATAGCAAAACATTAGATTATAAAAGATTAAAGGGTCTTTACAGCTTAGAATGAGACTCATTTTAATTATACACGGTGCCTTGTTGTGCCAAATTTAGAACCTATTTAAAGACAGAAGGGAAACTTGACATTCACCATTTTGTCCACAAATTAAACAAACCCTTTCTTCGTCATTTCGGGACGCTATGTAGTGTGTGTGAACTTCCATGAATGAAAAAAATGCCAAACACTGTCACGGCATTAATGTCACCTTGTAAACGAACTTTTAGGGGTCCTAGATCACTTACACTTTGTTTTAGGTGGGATGCAGTCCAAGGAAACTCAATCTAGGATTGGTTACGGTTACGATGTTGGTCTCCATGTGGATATCGAACACAGCAGCAACCGCCATGATGATCCCCATAATAGAGGCGACGCTCACCGAGTTAGAGGAGCAGGGCATCGGCCAGATGTTTGAGACTCCGTTTTTGCACGAGAAGCCGTGCGAAAAAGCCAGGTACATATTGCGTCAGTATTACATCTAAAGTTTGTTCTTTACTTCTGATGTTTTGTTCAGGTTAGTTCAGCTTAGGTTAATTCAGATTAGGTTAGATTATAAGGTTTCTTCATCTAAAGTTTGTTTACTTATGGTGTTTAGAGATGCTGACGATGAAGACGAAGAGCAACAAAAAAGGCCGACGAGGGAAACCATGTGCTACTTTATGTCAACGGCCTACGCTGCTTGTATTGGGGGTAACGGCTGTATCATAGGAAGTGGGACCAATTTGACATTTAAAGGTAAGTTAAAAGCGTTTAAGTGGTCCATTTTCAAGTAGCTACGTCTCTCTACTGGTGGTCAAAAAATGCCAAGAAACGTTATGTATTGGTGATTGCTTTCAGTGATCATTTTAAGGAAAGATGTGACAAGTTGTATGGTGTGGATGTGGGTGGTTCAGATTGTCTTACATTGCGTGGTTTTACCGGAAATTATGGCAGTCCAATTGGTTCAGTAGTTTTGAAGGTAGCCCCTTCGATGGGTCGATTTTTGGACCCTTTTGAAATCAGCTTTAACTAAACTAACTTACGGTACAACTTTCACTCCAATTCTTTTGGAGTGTCAAAAAAATTTTTTTAGCACACCTTTTGTTCTCCTCACCACAGTCTTGATGCAGGCAAGTGCCAAATCTCTTATTTTACATATTGCGTAGCCGCTCTGTGTTCTCATAGTTATGGGACACCCTGTAATAATCAAACATAAGACAAGCACGTAACTACAACGAAAAGCGCTAAAAATTTAAGAAAATACAGCGGAAAACCAGAGAAAGTATAATTGAAGATCTAGGGTTAAGAGGACAAGAAAAAAAGAAAATCTAACAAAAATTAAAATAAAAAAATAATAATAAACTGAAAGAAACACTAGCTATGCATAAATAAAGGAAATTAAAGAAAGAGAACATTTTAAGGCGCGAAAACCAACAAGAAGTGAGTCTTAAGGCGCAGACACAATTAAAAGCTTGTGCAATAAGTTTTATATTTTAAATGTTTTTCCTCATCTGATTGGTCAAGAGCTATGTCATATTCAGTGTTGCCAGATGCAGAAATTATTTAACAGTAGAAAAACTGAATCAAGAATAGTAGATTCTTGAAAATAAACAGTAGACAATAAAAATCATGTTTCGATGAATGTTAATCTTTTAGTAAATTCAGATTAAAATTAGCGCTAAAATAGGTTAAAAATGACGAAAACCGTCCAAAATTGAAAAAATGAGGTTTTTGGAGAAATTCAAGTTGAAACAGAAGCTAAAATCTGGTTAAACATATGTTGAACAGTTTAAAAATGCAAAATTGGCGTTTTGTGGAAAATTCAATATGAGTGTGATTCAGAAGATTAGAGTTAAAACCGGTAAAAAAATTATCAATCCGTCAAAGCAAATTTGGAGCTTTTGAATTAATAATTGGAGATAAAAGCAAGTCAAGTCAACCAATTTTTTTTTAACATTGTTTGAACAGCTTAGTAAAAGCTAAGATGGGAATGTGCAATTCACAGATTTTATAGATTTGTAGATGCTTTGAATGTTCAAAATTTAAATTTTTAGTCGTTACTTCTCAAAATCAGTTATTTGTAGAGTTGTGCGCATTCAGAAACACACACTCTTTTTTCTACACTTTTTTACACCTTTTTTTACAACTCTTTTTTAATTTTTTTTTACACTTTTTACATGTTTTTTTTACAATCTTTCCTACGCTTTTTTTTACACTTTTTTACACCTTTTTTTTCACACTTTTTTTTAATAATTATTCCTACCTTTTTTTGACACTTTTTTACACTTTTGGTTTGGTACTAAACAAATTTGTTTCTAAACGCACATAAAAAAAACACTTTTTTTTTAAACTTTTTTTTTACACTTATTTTACATTTCTTTACACTTTTTTATAATGTTTTCTACCCTTTGTTCTACACTTTTTTAAAAATTATTTCTTTTTTTAGGCTTTTTTGTTTTTTTTTACTTTTTTTACACACTTTTTACTTGTTTTTCACTTTTCTTACACTTTTTTAACAAACTGTTTGACAGTTTTTTTACACATTTTATGAAGTGATTTTCTCCTCGAGTTTGGAAAAAACTTTTAGATCATCTAATCTATTTCGTTAAAACTGCGAAAAAAATGCGTTTCGATTGTTACAAAACCTCTTGTATGATTTCTTTTTAACTAAACGAAAACTTTTTTTTTTTGGTTTTGAACCAAAAACTAGATCTTTTGATTGAACGATTGGGGACGGTTTTATCCACTTATGACCATAAAAGAAATGAATAAAAACTGATTTTTTGTTATAACTGTGACTATTTTGATCGATTTTGGCCAAAGAAATAAATTTTTTTAAATATTTTTTCCAAACAGTGAATTATTGTCCCAGTACCGATTTTATAAAAAAACGAGATTTTTTCAGTTGATTTTGGAGTAAAGCTTGACACTTCAATCCACAAATTGAGTTTCATTAAAGTTTGCGAAAAAAATGCGTTTTAGTCTTTACAAAACGTTTTTTGTGTGATTTTTTTTAACTACACGAAAACGTAGTTCTTTTGATTTTGAACCAAAAACCAGATCTTTAATTTAATTTTAAAACGAATTGTTGTGACGGTTTTAACCAATGATGACAATAAAAGAAATTAATAAAAACTGATTGACTGATTTTTTTTAATAACTGTGACTGTTTTGATCGATTTTGGCGTAAGAAATTAAGCTTTTTAATTATTTGTTCCAAAAAGTGAATTTTTATCTCAGTTGCGGTTTTAATAAAAAAACGAGAGTTTTTTTCAGTTGATTTTGGGGCAAAACTTGAGATTTTAGTCCACAAGTTGAGTTTCATTACAATTTACGAAAAAAAAAGTGCGTTTTAGTCGTTACGTTTTTTTTTACCCAAAAAATTTCCACTTTTCCAAAAACTATTAATTGTAGGGGTGTGCACACTTAATTTTATAATAATATATCATATTAATAAGCTTTAACACATTTTTTTACACCTTTTTTTACACATTTTTCTTAGCTTTGTTCTACACTTTTTTTATACTCTTTTTTTACACTTTTTTTACAATTATTCTTTTCACTTTTTAACTCTTCTTTTTCACTTTTTTTTACTTTTTTGTATAAAACTTTTTTACACTTGTTTTACACTTTTTTTGCACTTATTTTAACAAAATTTTTGACATTTATTTACATGTTTTATGAAGTGATTTTCTCCTCCAGTTTGGAACAAAACTTGATATTTTAGATCACAAGTAGAATTTCGTTAAATTTGCGAAAAAAATGCGTTTTAGTCGTTACAAAACGTTTTTTGTCTGATGTTTTTTTATCTATACGAAAACTTGACCAAACGATCTAGTTTTTGGTTCAAAATTGATTCAACAAATTGTGACGGTTTTAACCAATTATGACGATAAAAGAAATGAATAGAAACTGATTTCTTTTATTAACTGTGACTATTTTGATCGATTTTGGCAAAAAAAAATTAAATTATTTTTTCCAGAAACTCAATTTTTGTCTCAGCACCGACTTTATTAAAAAAAAAATTCTCAGTTGATTTTCCAGCAAAACTTGACCACAAATTGAGTTTCATTAAAATTTGCGAAAAAAAATGCGTTTTAGTCGTTACAAAACGTTTGTTTTTGTGTGATTTTTTTTTAACTAAACAAAAATGTAGTTTTTAAAATTTTTAACCGAAAATTTATTTTTTGATTGAATGCTTCGTGAGTGTTTTGATCGTCTTGGCCCAAAGGGTTAATTTTTGAATGATTTTACAAAAGAGCCTGAACAAAAAAGTGAATTTTTCTTTCACCTGACATTTTACGTCAAAAAATTACATCATGAATGCCTTAAAATTGACACACTTCCGGCCAGAAAACGGGCCGATTTTTTGGAAAATATTTGGCATTAGTTTGCTCTATCCATATTTCCTAGGTCATTGATTGACATAATAGCTTCAGGCCGCCGTCACATACAGCGGAACGGAACGGAGCAGAAATGTCAATAACCTCAGTACACATGTGAATTCCTATTTCACCTTTTATCTGATTGGTTTAAATTCCACTGTCATATTACGCTCTGTTCCGCTTTTAACCAAATTCCGCGGAATGTGACGATTTAGGGCGACGTCACATACAGCGGAATTTGGTTAAAAGCGTTGAATTTAAACCAATCAGATATAAGCTAAAATAGGAATTGACATGTGTGATGACGTTATTGACATGTGTAACGACGTTATTGACATGTGTAATGACGTTATTGACATGTGTAATGACGTTATTGACATTTCCGCTCCGTTCCGTTCCGCTGTATGTGACGTCGCCCTTACAATGTCTTATAGATGCGCGCTTAGAGCTTTCTATACTCGAGTTATACGGGGTGTTCATTATAAACCTTCATCTAGCAGGCTATGAAATTTTGACAGAAAAGGATGACATAATCAAAGTAAATGGACTTTCCGTTTCTTTTGACATTTCATAGCCAACTAGATGAAGTTTTATAATGAACACCTCGTACTTTGTTACTGATAATACATATAAATATGGATTTATATTTGGTTTTCGAGTTACTTAAAAATACAAAATGTTTTAATATACATACAATATATTTTGCAATAACTGAAGTTTGACAAAATATTAAAAAAAAAATCAGTAGATGTAATATTATAACAGTAGAACAGTAGCTAGGTGGTGAAAACAGTAGATCTGGCAACACTGGTCATATTAGCTCTTGACCAATCAGATAAGAAAAACATTTAAACCATAAAACTTATTGCATAAGTTTTTAATTGTGTCTACGCCTTCACTGTGCCACTTTCAAAAGAGCGCTCAATTTTCGTCATGTGCAGAAATTGCAATTGTCGCGCGTTTTGGTTGTCATTTGGGATGCCAGATTCGTATTGGTCGGAACGATCATTTTATTGGTCGAATCAATCTTTGGTATTTGTCCATGTAGCGTCGCGTCGTCCAGGGGACGCAAAAAAGAAAATGCGGGGGCGCGATCTAAGCGAGGGTGAGATTCGGTCGGATTTAATGCTGAATAAGAATATGGCGATAGTCGCGGCGTGGAAAGCGACTGAGTTACCGAAGCCACGTTTTTATCCCCGTCCGGAATGTGAGATAAAGTAGATGTACTAGGGAATATCCTTTCTGGTTTCCCTTGTTCCGACATTTCAACAAATATGTCGGAACCCCGGTCAAGTGCAGGTGTGACCTCGATCAATGACAAAATGTTTATAACAAAAAAACCTTTCTTTGTCGCTGCCCAGCTGCAATCTCTCAGCCTCTCCTAATGCAAAAAAAAACTATTAAATATATGATCCAGCGATTTGAAAACCGTCAAGGCAGACTCAAACTTATCCACCTTAGGTGAACTCTAATTTATTGAACCAAATTATAATACGTGAAGGTTCATTGAATTGAAAGATAAATTGATAGTTGGAAAGATAAATTGCAAATAAATTACTAGTTGAATACTTCAAGGCCTCACCCGTAACAAGTTGGATTAACTAAAACTATGTACAATATTCCTAGGAAAAAACAAGATGTATGCACTTTTGTAGTGAAAGAATTAAATATATAAACAGCCAGTGTCGCACTAACACACAGGCCGACCATGAGGCCTCGGATTTGACGTTAAAGTGTTTTTACGGATACTTAAAGCTTGAGCCCTGGTAGTTATCAACGATGACCTTTGTTGGTCAGTTACTAATATCGCAGGAAAAACTTAAAGCTACCTGATCTTTCCAATCGGAGGAGAGACGCTTGGATCTGGAAGCACAGTCACATGAAGAACTTCAACCAGCTCTTGAAGAACTTCAACCAGCTCTTGGGAGGGCTCCGCTAGATTGCAGCTGCTTCAGGCGGCAATCCACCAGGTCGCAGACAATTGATGATCAAGTAGCTATTGAGTCGTTGGGTCGAGGCGACACCTTCACATGGTCTCGCGACTCCGCTTTCAGGAACTCGCCCCGGGAGATGATAAACGAAGAACAAAATTTAAACCACCCACGGACGTTTTTTTACCGGAAAACTTTTGATTGAGTTTAAACCGGAAGTTGATAGGGTCTCGCGGGTTTTCGTTCTGGTTTCAATGGGGTTTTTACAAGACAAAATTTAAAAAGCTTCGTCTTGATCAGTGACGAAGATGATTGATCTTTTTCTGACGCCCCTTGTCACGTTCATTGACTTCCGACCTCCGGTACCAGCTCGCGTAGCCAGGAGAGAGATAACCTCTCACGGCGATTTACATATATGGGGTATATGGGGTATACCACACAATGTACAAGGTATTGGGTTTCCATCCCCCGTCCTTTTGCAGTCCAAGGCCATCAATGTAAAGAGATATGTAATGTCCAGTATGTTATGGAAGTATGTGATTTTAACCACATACTTCCATAACATACAGGACATTGTCTATCTTTCATATTGCTGGCCTTGGAATGCAAAAGGAGGGGATGGAAACACAGTACCTCGTAAATTGCATTTTCTGCACATGCCGAAAAAGAGCGCCCTTTTGAGAGTGGCACAGTTAGATTCGCGTACTCTCTACGAATCACGAACTAGGCCGAAAGCACTTGGTTCACGAGTTACTCCGGTTAATCGCCGTAAATGCATGTAATGGAAAAATATTCGATACGAAGGTATGTGATTCTTAAAACTTCATAGTGAATCGGATCCGAGTCACTGTGTGTGCGTGGGTTGTTGCCACATATCGAAACGTACTTGGTTAGAATCACACATACTTCCGTTTCGAATAAGGCTTGATTGTGCAAGTCACCCTCAAAGTCGGGTTCAGCTAAACTCGACTGGTACTTAAACTCGCCCATAAGAAAAGCATTGCTGTCAGCAAGTGTCACAAATGAAATTAATTTGACATCAATGATCAATGCGATTCTTATGGGCGGGTTCAAGTACCAGTCGAGTTTAGCTGAACCCGACTTTGAGGGTGACTTGTACAATCTGGCCTAAATTTCCCTCACACGCATTTGCGTCGAGTAAGCAGAGTAACTCGTGAAAGTATCGGCAACGTTGGATTTCACGAATCACGAACCAAGTGCTTTCAGCCTAGTTCGTGAGTCGTGGACAGTATGTGAGTGTAATCCGATTCACAATGCGCGTGTGCGTGGATTGTTGTCTCGAAACGCACTTGGTTAGAATCACACATACTTCCGTATCGAACAAATTTCCCACGCACGCATTTACGTCGAGTAACCGGAGAAACCCGTGAAAGTATCGGCAACATTGGATTTCACGAATCACGAACCAAGTGCTTTCAGCCTAGTTCTTGATTCGTGGACAGTACATGAGTGTAACTGCACGTGGGTCTAACTGTGCCACTTTCAAAAGGGCACGCATGTTAGAAATTGCAATATACGAGGTATGTTTCCATCCCCTCCTTTTGCAGTTCAAGGCCAGCAATGTAAAAAATAGGCAATGTCCTGTATGTTATGGAAGTATGTGGTTTTAACACCAGCACCCTGGGGATCTGCCTGATACGGCCCCGGCTACATGCGCAATGTCTATAAGCGTTTTTCAATGGCAGTACTAGTGCGCACTGAGTTTATTTTTGTCCTTTGTTAATTCAGCCAAAATATAGAGACGAAAATACACTCATTGCGAACTAGTGCAACTAGTGAAAAACGCTATTACCTTTATTAGTAATTGTATAGAGTATTCATAAAAAAAACTTGTGACATTTTCGACTTTCAATTTTTTCTATGAAGTTATCTCAGACCTAATGTTCTAATTCCATGGCCTACTAGAGATTTTTTTTTAATAAACGCATGATATAACGGTGTAGTTTTATAACTCTGGTGCTGTGGGACAAAGTCATAGTCTCTTTAGGCCAGTTTCTACAAGTCATCCTCAAAGTCGGGTTCAACTAAACTCGACTGGTACTTGAACCCGCCCATAAGCATCGCATTGCTGTCAAATTAATTTCATTTGTGACGCTTGCTGACAGCAATGCTGCCACTCGAGTTTAGATGAATCCGACTTTGAGCGTGACTTGTACAATCAAGCAGATGACATTTAAGCAGAGCTTAAGATAAGTGTTATTTCGACTAACATATGTTTGATCACAGTATAAGGAATAATACATTATATCAGTATCGTCAGTTCGTCTCGGCACTTTTGATATTTCCAAAAGTAAAGCGTGCCCCGCGCACCTACACCCGGCAATTTTCTCGAGTAGTTACGAGGGACTTGTAAATGCGATATAGCTGCCGTTGGATGGAATCTTTCTAGGAGTGCGCTACGGGTCTTTTTTAAACGTAATTTTATTTCTTTGATTATGGACAATTTTACCTTTGTAATTCTACATAAATAATATAATAAATAATGAGTTAATTAGGAGACCATTTTTGTAATACACCATTTTCTGTGTTATTTTATTTCAGATTTATAGAATTTAATACATATCTCGATACATTTCTTTCTTGATCCTGTGAACATCTAAAAAATGTCATTCCTTCTCTTAAACGACTTTACTTACTAAATATCACTTAGGGATTTAGTAAGGGATAGTCCTACTTAGGAATTTTTTTTGTCTTTTAGGTATTTTCGAAAGTAATTTCGGTGACAATCCGGGCGTGGAATTTGCAAAGTGGCTATTCCTCAACGTGCCTATGATGCTAATTATGATGTACTTAACTGTGATTTGGTTACAATTTTGGTATATGGGTCTCTTTAGGCCCAATTCGGCGGACGCTAAAAAAATCAAGTAAGCGAAAAAAACGTTTTTTTAGATTTTTTTTTTCAAATTCATTCTTAATTTAAAGGGTTGGAATGCAAAGTGAACAAGCCGCCAGAAAACTAATCGGCCGCAAATTAACCGAAATGGGACCCATGTCTTTTCACGAAAAAGCCGTTGGCTGCTTGTTCCTTTTCTCCGTAGTGTTGTGGTTCTTCAGAAAGCCTCAATTTATAGTTGGATGGGCTGAGTTGATTACCGAACACAAGGTACTTATTGTCTAAGTCACAATTGTCAGATATAAAGGTGCAATTTTAGGTCAAAGACGCCACAGCTGCCCTAATAGTCGTCCTTCTACTCTTTGTCATACCTTCCAACCCCGATTTTATTTACATGTTCAGCAAAGATGCGGACAAGCGACCTAAAACTCCGTCCCATGCACTTCTCACATGGAAGGTTCGCTTTTCTCTTAACCTTGCTATAAATATGTGCTCAATATATCATTATCCAGGTGGTCCATCAGAAGCTTCCTTGGGGTTTAATCTTCCTGCTTGGCGGCGGATTTGCTCTGGCGGAGGCTTCTAAAGAGAGCGGCATGAGCGAGCTGATTGCGGAGCATTTGCACGGATTCGCCACGTTGCCGCGCTTTTGGGTGATGGTGATATCGTGCCTTTTCGCCACCCTGCTGACTCAGTTTTCCAGCAACGTTGCCGTTGCGAATGTGGTTTTACCAGTATTGGCACAGATGTCGCTGGTAAGCACTAATAATAAGCAGCAGTCGGTTTTACTAATGTTACTGCTCAGTGTATATAATCTTCAGTCGCAATAGAATAAATAGTTATTTATTCTATTTATATTATATATTTTTACCATTCTTTATACCATTCCGTCCTTTATACCATTCCGTCCTGCTATTGTAAAAATTTTGTCTTTAAACTAAGTATTCCATATGTTGTAGTAATCTGATGAAGGCACCAATTTGTGTCGAAACGTCATTAAACAAAGAAGTTAGAAGCACCCGCTGTAACTTATTTTAATCAGACAAAAGGACCAGAACCCAAGATAGCAACCAACCATACAATAACAAGGGTCCAAGAATCCAGAAGCCTACGTGCCAACCATTTATATTATATTAATAAAATTTTGCCTTAATGGGTTACATGGCAGATGTAGGACCTTAAATGGGCCAACATTTCGATTCTTTACTATATTTAATGTATACAAATTAAGTAAAACTTACTCTCTGTTCAGTGAGCATCCATCAGTATTACGTCACAGATATAATTTGTGGATAAAATGGCGAAGGTCAAGTTAATCTCATTTCTACATACTCAAACCTGCGTATTTTATTAGAACTTTTTTGGACTGAAGATTACGTACACTAAGTAGTGATATTACGTCATAGACTCCCTCTAAATCGTTGTTATTCTTTTTAGGCGGCAAAGGTGCACCCCATGTATTTAATGATGCCGGCAACGCTCGCCTGCTCCTTTTCCTATTGCCTCCCAGTATCGACTCCGCCTATGGCGATAGCGGCCGCCCCTTGCAACATGTCCTCAAAAGAAATGACCAAAGCTGGATTGGGTGTGGTGGTCATTTCGCTGCTCACCCTATTTCTCGTGTTCCCGTTCTTGGGCGACGCCATCTGGGACTTCGACACGTTTCCCGATTGGGCGACGAACAAGGGCGGCTAGACTACGACTAGCGGTTATTAGATAAATTAAATTATTATTGTTATGACAATAAGTGACGAAAAGTGCCTAATTCGCTGGTTTATAGAGGAAAGCAAAATTGTGATATAATTAGGAGCGACGAAACTCATGAGGTAGGTACTTTGCGAAAACCTGCGCAAGACACACGTTTTAATAAAATAGTAAAGCAGTATATTGACTTGGTTTTATTTTGATTTTGCGGGGTCTCGCCCATAATGTTGCTAATCGATGCCTGCGTTCCTGTTACCACCTACCCAGATATAGTCGAAATTTTTTAGCAGACGAAACACGTGACCTGTTCACCTTGCTGTCACGGCCGCGACGTTGCCAGGCGATTTAATTAAACCGCCCGGGAAATATATCTAAACCATCGACCTTCAAATTAGAGAGACTCAGTGAGTCAATCATAAATTGTCGGGTTTGTTTACTTCCAACATGCATATGGAAGACTGCGGGCGCGCGTCGCTAGGGAAATGAAAAAATGGCCGTCGAGTCGGGTAATTGGTGAAAACATGATACATGCACTTACCTGTGATACGAAAGATTTCCGTCCCACTTTTATAACTAGAAGTCCTACATATGCCACAGTATCTCACCATAATGGAAAAATCTTTAATTATACACTAAAAAATCGCACAAAACGTTCGCAAGCACTGCCTCAACTTCAAACACAAAGGAAACACGTTTTGACGTTTCATGGTTGGCACCCACATTGAATTGTCGGTACTGTTGCCAATTCGTCCATTAAGAAGATTTTCTACCTAGATTTTGATGGTGCTGTACGGCTACATTTGGCTATACAACATATAAACATATGGGTTGTGTAGTTGGACCCTGAGAGCGGGCAACATCGCACTGAACCTTTAAAAATGCTGCCAGACAAAATTTTGTAAATAACGGACTCTAGTTAATTCTTCCTCTGCGATCTAAATACATTTTTCTTTTGCTGTTAGTCTAGACGAAAATCGCAGTAATCCTACAAGAAAACCTTGGAAAACGTACTTAAAGCACAAATTCTTTGATTTTCTAAATTTTAAGGTTTGATATGACAGTGTTGGCGGGACGAGGGAGATTTTGGCGGTCGTCGAATCGACCTTATATCCAGCCACATTCAGCGGACAAAATTGTTGCCTCAGCTGCTTTCATCGCTATTTAGAAACGAACTCTAGGAATGCATAACGTTGTTTAAAGCGTAATATATGAGCACGCTTTAGTAGTCTACATATAACTAATGGGTACTCTGCTATAAACGCGGTCATTCGGAATCGTGATATATGAGAATAAATGATTGTATGAAGGACGATATGGCAACGTCGCAATCGTTGGATTATATCTGTCCTTTTTTAGTTTGTTAGGGGAGAAAACCTGATAAATGAATTGAATAGGTCACGTGTTTCATCTGCTAAAAAATTTCGACTATATGTTGTGCAAACTGAACTCTACATATGAGTTCATGTGTGGCAGCATGGCAACTCTGTAAGCCATTTTTCGAAGCTTTTAACCTTTAAACTTATGGAAGTTTTTTCTGTTTTTCGGTTGTCTGAATAAACCAGCCCCATGAGGCACTAAACCCTAAATGCACATATGGTTGCAATATTTTTAATTTTCGTCGAAGAGCATTTCTTTTGTTAGTTTTGGACAGGCACTTTCTTAATTTCTTGGAAATTTCGGCCCTAAAACATGAAACCCTACAATTGCCCTTCTTCTTTAACCAGCAAAGGCGCCCTTTTAATGGTTTATGGCCCTTGTAAGAATTTCAGACCTGTGCGTGACCCGAACAATAGTTTAGTAATTAAAACGATTGCGCGAATATCGTTAATTGAAATTGAAATCTTATTCTCTCATCATCAGATAGAGCTTTTAATTTCTCATCCTTTGAATGTAAATTCGAGCTATTTAGGTTTTAATTGACTGGGCCAGGAAATTAACAGTCAATTTAAATAAAAAGCTTTAACTGTCAATTAAACTGTCTCATGTGAGGTGTCATTTTAAAAAGCGTCATTTACTCTGTCCAGTGATCGCATTTTCAGTCCCCGTTTTCCAACAGATTTTTCAGAAATGCTCATTTTCTAAATTTATGCCCGCACCGTCCGAAGCGCCATACAGTGGCCTCTGGCCAGGGTAGTATCGATTTTTCTACAGTACCCTTTCGAGGATAAGAAGTACCGAGGGGTGATTCCGAGGATCGTCATAAATAGGGAGACTCATTTTGAGTTATGAGTTTTGAGTTATGACCTAAAAAGAAGGATGCGTTTTGAACTCGATTGTCTTGCAGATATCGGATATTTTGCAGACGCTGGAGACTATCGGCAATTAAGTATTTGTAGAGTAGTTGTAGAAGTTTTGTAGAGAAGTTGTAGAAACATTTAGTATATTATAGTGTGACGCTTCTTTCTCTGCGGAATTATCTCTCGGGCGCCACCCTTTGGTTTTAACGAGGCAAGGGGACCTCTTGCGCTTGGGTAGCATTTAACAGTGGAGTAAGGTTCTCTGTTCTGTGAGGCGCTCTAAATAAAACTCGGAAGAAGGTTAAATTGCATTACATTTTGTATGGGCACATTTACATCCTAATCCTGTAGTACACAAATATGATACAAATAAGAATCACGGTAATACAGGGAATGCACGGATAATACACGGTAACAACAGAGAGGTATGAAGTTTAGATAATACCCAAAAGTAGCGGGGCCTATCGAAACTTCTCACCATCCGACAGTCAATTCAACATCCGCCTGAGCTTAACTGATGGATGGGCACACGGTTGAAGCGAGGCTCCGAGCAAGTCGCAAAATCCTTCTACGACTGGTCCGGCATACCTAAACCCATTGACGATGAAGTAAATAAATAGATGCCGGGAGTTAATCATAAATTGGCATTTGTATACTTGGCATGATATACAAACCGCATACTTGGAGGCTTGCGGGTTGTTCGGGTAGAGGCGAAGCAGAAAATGGCCGACATTGCTAAAAACAACATACACATATGTGTGTCATATTTTTTTTTTTGATTCCTGCTGTTTAAGCAAACAAATATACGATTTTTACGGTTATGGGATGCAGACCAAAACGTTCAAATATTTTTACATTTAAATGATTTTTGATACATACCTACTATACCTATTTATTGATTTTTTTTTAATAATTGAATAAAAATACAAACGATGCTAATGGCTAACCGCCAAGGGCCGAGTAACAACAGAACCACAAAACACAAATGAGCTTATCGGTGAAAACGTAATTTCCCAGATTTATTTTTATAATTCCAAATTTTAAACACAAAACATTGTCTCGCCATGGCTAACAAACAAATTAAAACACAGCAACGATTGCTAAAAGCAAAAAAGTTGGCAGAAAAGTATTAAAACATTCAGGAAACCAGAAAAAAAAATCCAGGAAATAATTCTCGTAAACTGACGTAAACCGCGTGTCACAGGATTCTGCAATGTTGCCGATTGTGCCAGTTGGCCATCTCAAACGTATTCGTTTTTCTTTTATCGTCATAAGTGTTCTATTAATCACTGTCGATATTACTAATCACAATAGATATTATAGTGGTCTCGTGCTGTAAAGATTCGCAAGATACCATCCAGAAAAAGGACGTGCCAATTTACTAGCAAAGTAATCTTGGCAACACTGTATGGAGGGTTTGTTTATCACGTCAATATTGAAAAATGTAAATAAAGACCTCTACCCTGATAAAACCTCTATGCCTAAACCTTATTCAGAGTTTGAGACGAGATCCCTCGGAGCTCAAACAGAGAATAAGGGCCCTGATAGCAAGAAAACACAAACGGCCTGGACAAGCCACAAAATCCTCCTATGGCTTGCACGGTTTTCTTATCCCACGGTTAATCCAACACCCGCCTGGCTCAACCGAGGTATAAGTTCGGTGTTTTACTGGGCGAGCTCACCGTAGAGTCGTAGACTGCCTTTGAAGGGCTGAGCGTGGCCCTTTTAAACTCATCGGTCGTGTGGTAGGAAGCGGAGTGGGAATTTTTGCGTGCACTGTTGCTAGCTGAAGACTTGGTACGACGGCAAGTTTGTTTGTGTTAAAAAGATCAATAACACGGTCTTTTAAATTAGTAACTTCGTTACAATAGTAATTTTTGTTCACCATAATATCGAGGATCCCAGCAACCTGATAGAAATCTCTTTCTCTTGTTTTTTAAATTTTAGTAAGAAATCGTATACCCGTCAAACAGGTTTCTGGAGATCACTGAGCTCCCACATCGCGAAAAGTTCACATCCACCGCTATTTTATTTCCTGAGAAGACGGAAAATTGTGTTTTTTTATTTTATTTTTAATTAATTACTATTCGATTAGTTTCTTATGGCGTTTTGCAGGTTTTGTCTTAAACAATAAAACCTTACTGACATTCCCACAATAATAAATTTTATCTCATTTAAATTAGCATTTATTAATTATATCCTTTGGCAATACCATGGAAGTATGTTTTTTCGCTACAAAGATAAAATGCCCCCATGATTAGCGACCTAATGGAAAACAAAATAGATAGATCTTTTCCGAGAGTTGGGTCCCGCTTGCAGCGTGGTAAAAGAGATTTGGCACACGAAGATACGTTGGACTTAGAACATCCACATAGTCGAATCTCCACAGACACGGCGGCGATGGCAACGCAGCAGCCTCAACCACAGCCGCCCCCACGCAACGACCGATTAGCGGGGGAAACTCGCACGACGTACAGCAAGATATATCCTTGGAATAATCTATAAATATTAATTTAAGATTGCATAATCTAGGACCATTCAATTTGAATATTTCAGGAAGTTATAAGAATATTTAATTTTTACCACCTGATATACCTATATGTACAGGGTGTTTCTTAATAACATGCTAATATTTAAGGGGATGATTCTTGGGCCCATTTTGAAGAAAACTTCATAATAACATATGTCCTAAAAACGTCTCAGACTTCTCAGAGTCGCTAATCGAAAGCACCAACTAATCTCATTGTCATAAGGGTCAATGTTGGTGAATTTTTTGACTAATATTTTGAGAATACTTATTATTTCGTCTTTATACCTACCTATACCTCATTCAGTTATTTTTGTAAACTGACGTAAACCGCGTGTCACAGGATTCTGCAATGATCTGCAATGTTGCCGATTGTGCCAGTTGGCCATCTCAAACGTATTCGTTTTTCTTTTATCGTCATAAGTGTTCTATTAATCACTGTCGATATTACTAATCACAATAGATATTATAGTGGTCTCGTGCTGTAAAGATTCGCAAGATACAATCCAGAAAAAGGACGTGCCAATTTACTAGCAAAGTAATCTTGGCAACACTGTATGGAGGGTTTGTTTATCACGTCAATATTGAAAAATGTAAATAAAGACCTCTACCCTGATAAATCCTCTATGCCTAAACCTCATTCAGAGTTTGAGACGAGATCCCTCGGAGCTCAAACAGAGAATAAGGGCCCTGATAGCAAGAAAACACAAACGGCCTGGACAAGTCACAAAATCCTCCTATGGCTTGCACGGCCTTCTTATCCAACGGTTAATCCAACACCCGCCTGGCTCAACCGAGGTATAAGTTCGGTGTTTTACTGGGCTGATTAGGCGAGCTCACCGTAGAGTCGTAGACTGCCTTTGAAGGGCCGAGCGTGGCCCTTTTAAACTCATCGGTCGTGTGGTAGGAAGCGGACCCGGAAGTTTTGCTTGCACTGTTGCTAGCTGAAGGCTTGGTACGACGGCAAGTTTGTTTGTGTTAAAAAGATCAATAACACAGTCTTTTAAATTAGTAACTTCGTTACAACAGTAACTTTTGTTCACCATATTATCGAGGATCCCAGCAACCTGACAGAATTATTTCTCTTGTTTCTTAAATTTTAGTAAGAAATCGTGTACCCGTCAAACACGTTTCTGGAGATCACTGAGCTCCCACATCGCGAAAAGTTCACATCCACCGCTATTTTATTTCAGATTCCTGAGAAGACGGAAAATTGTGTTTTTTTATTTTATTTTTAATTAATTACTATTCGATTAGTTTCTTATGGCGTTTTGCAGGTTTTGTCTTAAACAATAAAACCTTACTGACATTCCCACAATAATAAATTTGATCTCATTTAAATTAGCATTTATTAATTATATCCTTTGACAATACCATGAAAGTATGTTTTTTCGCTACAAAGATAAAAGGCCACGGATTAATTATCGGCCTTTTGCCCCCATGATTAGCGACCTAAGGGAAAACAAAATAGATAGATCTTTTCCGAGAGTTGGGTCCCGCTTGCAGCGTGGTAAAAGAGATTTGGCACACGAAGATACGTTGGACTTAGAACATCCACGTAGTCGAATCTCCACAGACACGGCGGCGATGGCAACGCAGCAGTCTCAACCACAGCCGCCCCCACGCAACGACCGATTAGCGGGGGAAACTCGCACGACGTACAGCAAGATATATCCTTGGAATAATCTATAAATATTAATTTAAGATTGCATAATCTAGGACCATTCAATTTGAATATTTCAGGAAGTTATAAGAATATTTAATTTTTACCACCTGATATACCTATATGTACAGGGTGTTTCTTAATAACATGCTAATATTTAAAGGGATGATTCTTGGGCCCATTTTGAAGAAAAACTTCATAATAACATATGTCCTAAAAACGTCTCAGACTTAGAGTCGCAAATCGAAAGCACCAACTAATCTCATTGTCATAAGGGTCAATGTTTGTGATTTTTTTGACTAATATTTTGGGAATACCTTATTATTTCGTCTTTATACCTATACCTCATTCACTTATTTTTGGCATCTCGATACCTTTGGAACTTTCATTTTATTTATACCTATCTCTTTTCGGCACATGTTGAGAAAATACGATAAAAATGTCAACGTCAGATTTCCAACGCCTACTTGATGACTGTAGTCCTGTTTATGTAAACTAAAGAGCGTAAGGGTAGGCCCGTGTTCTTTACAATTTTCACTGAGTCTCTGTGGTGATGGTGATTAAGGGCTGTATCTTAGACCCTAGAAGAGAGCATCTTGTGGGACCTGGTCAATGCGTCTTAGGCTAGGACCCCATGTTTATCACAGTAGCAATTGGGTCGTAAGAGTCAAGAAATCTCGATCGGATGGTGAATGCGCCGTACCGTGATACCGAAAAGGCAAGGCGCTAGGTCTGTGTTCTGCATAGAGTTTCGCTGATACTACAGATGTTTTACTGAGTGCTGTAGCTTAGAAAAGAGTATTTTGTAAGGCGCGCCCAATGCGTCGTTTATCTCACAGTAGCAATCAGGTAAACAGCAGTGAATTAAAGAGAGAGTGTGAATCTGCTGGCGCCCTACCGTGATCCTGAAGGACCAAAGCTCTAGGCTTTACACTTTTTTAATGGCAAGTTTATTAATAAAAAATATAATAAATTGATGCAGGCCATTGGCCGGTTTTTCATTTTCCAAGACTGCACCTTTCGGACACTGGCCTAGGGGGGTCTAAGAAGGTTAAATAAATGTATGCCTGCAACTTATTATTATCCTTTGAGGCGAGAAGTGAATTTCTATTGGCTACCCACTCGGTAACCTTGGAAATCGAGCTGTTAAGCCCTGTCAAGGTTTACTAAACCGCCATGTTTGTAGGGTTGTCCTAGGGAATTATTTAACCAACGAAGGAAATCCGTATGCTGAGAAAATCTCGCGGTTACTCATTTCTTACTTCCACTCTTCATTCGCTCACTCAATGCGATAGTGGCGAACTCAAAAAACGCAATTTTGAGAAAATCAATAATCAAGATTTGGGTTATAAATAGGACACTGTTTTGACTCGAAAATGAATTATGTATAATACTGTTGCGATAAATCCAGTGTAGCGATTTAACACGAAAACTATATTTATTTATCCCACAAATACAAACAATTACAATTTGCCTACTAAATAACTCACTACTTAGCCTTCTAGTATCGTTTGGTTCTTTAGCTTACCTATAGCTCGATTAAATAAGATTTCTACTAACGGCGGCGCTATTCGCCTTTTATACAAAATCCTAAAAATACAGAAAAACCTAGAATATTCTTAGAAGAAAAATAATTGCTAAGAGTCACATAAAAAAAAGTCGTAAATAACTGCGTTTTAAATAAACAAAGCAATAAATCACTCGTGCACTACCTGCAATGTCGCTCCGCCTCGCCAGCGAACGCTCACCGTAACAATAGGATCATAAAAAGAAATAACTTTGTGCCAGTTTTGTTCTAAGGTAGAGGTTGGAATTTCTAGTTCGGACATATTGTTATCTAGAATTTCGACTTTTTTGAGTTGTGCCACTATTGCATTCAATGAGCGATGTGAAGATATGCATCACAGCTTAATCCTGGGTAAATAATGAGAATGCAAATTGGGGCTTATAACCTTTGGTACCTGTATAGTTTATTTAAGCTCCTAACAGTAAAAGGGTGAATACATATCTCGATATATAATACAAACTATAGGAACAGAAATTGTTATGTTTGTGGCATATCTACTTATAGTTACGTTTCATTTAGGCTTTAATTTCGAACAATAAAAGGTTCGGACATGGTCTTGTTGACTGATGAGTGATGACGCACTGTGACGCACGTCTGGTCATGTTCTGACGGTCAACCTCAGAATTTCACAAAACGCCAAATTTTATTTGGAGTATATTTTTAGTAACAAATTAATAAAACATGAATGATATATAATATTATTAACATTTTAATGTAAAATCAAAGAGGAATATAATGGTAAGCAACTTAATACAATAGTTCCAGATGATTTAGTAGCATGAAGAAGGGTTCGTTGCCGTTACAATAGATTGGTACCTACTAAGATCACTTTTTGAATCTTTTAACACTGAGATTTTAACATAGCTTTTCGCTATCTATAAAGAGTAAGTCAAGAAATGGTATTTTATAAAATTAGGTACCAACTTGAATTATTTTCCAGCAACTCCTTAAATTCAAAATGGCAAATGCATGCCAGCTAATTCTAAAAGCCATTAGCATATACTGGAAAAGCATATTCCTCTTTTTATATCCAGCAGCTCTGCTACCTGTATTTCTTCTCAACAACATCCCGGCGTTGCGATGTATGTACGTGGTTCTTCTCATGGCAGGTTATTGGTAAGTTATAGAGATAGAGTAAAATTATTCGCGTATACGTAGACCTCTAAATCTGCAGGGTGATTGAAGCTTTACCCTTACCAATAACCTCACTAATTCCTGTGGTATTATTTCCCTTAATGGGAATATTAGATGCGGACAAAGTTTGTTTGTGCTATCTTAAAGAAACCAACATGATGTTTGTAGGGGGTCTAATCATAGCCTTGGCTATAGAGCACTGCAATCTACATCGGAGGCTAGCTCTACATGTGATCAAATTGGTGGGTATGAAGTTCGTTGTAAGTGATGAAGTGATCAATGATACCGAATTGTCGACGGTTATAGTTCAGTGTTTTGTCCATCGTAAACATGATTCTGGACCTATTTACAAATGTATCCAGCTACTTTCATTCTAGGATAATTTTTAGGTGGGATGCAGTCCAAGAAGACTTAATCTAGGTCTAGTGAGTGTCACGATGTTTGTCTCCATGTGGATATCCAACACGGCTGCCGCTGCCATGATGATTCCAATAATAGTCGCTACTCTGGCCGAGTTGGAGGAGCAAGGCATAGGTCATATGTTTGAGCCTACTCCATTGGGAGACAAACCTGAACAATCAAAGTATGTTAAGAAATAACAATTTGCAGTGTGTTATTTTAAGATTCAGTTTCTAATGAAGATATACAGTTGTTCTGAAATGGTACCCAAATTATATTTTATTAGTGACCCCAATGACGAAGAACAAGAAAAGACACCAACAAGAAGCACAATGTGCTATTTCATGTCAACGGCTTATGCTGCTTGTATTGGTGGTAACGGATGTGTCATAGGAAGTGGAACTAACTTGACCTTTAAAGGTTTGTCCTTACACTCAATCATACTAAAATCACTGAAGCAGTTTTCTATCAAATAGGTACTCTCCAAAGCTTCTATTCTTTGGGGTCATTCTGCTTCTTTTGTAGAGAAATTACCCACGTTATTACTAGGTGCATTTAGTTTTCAGCGATAAGTTCGTTTTTGCTAATATCTAACAGACGAGTTTGGCACTGATGATGATCTGAAGACTGAAACCGGTTGTCAGGCTAGGAATCAGGAATCGTTACGTACCAGGCTTCTTCTCTTCAAGTAATAATTCGTCATACTTTGAGAGACATTTGAAGTCTTGGACTTGCAACTACGCTCTCCTATCCCCAACTTCGCTAGTTCCATATTTTCCACTTTCCAAACACTTATTTCAAATATACAGGGTGATTCACGTTACTCGACACGGAAGATTATGGCTAAACTTTTAGATTTAAAAAAAGTTTTGTATATGGAATCGATGAGGGTCTATTGGAAGTACATTTTAAAATTATTGTCATTGTATACAGGTGGTCCCAAAAGTATAAAATTGATTAAAGTTGTATTTTTTTAAATAAAACACCTAGTATATTAATGTATTTTCGGTATCTACGGACAAAAGTAAAGGTAGTTTTTTTAAGGTTTATGCCATCTAAACCGTACCGTTCTTCAGGTATTCGTGATTTTGTGAAAATGCAGTCTCAAATTAAATGTTTAAAATCTCATCACTTGGTTTCTTTTCAACCACCAAAATTAGCTGATGGGTTAATAGTACATTGGATTTTCCCAATCTCAATAAATGAACACCAAATTATTGCAAACTTCAAACAGTAATAACTCGTTTAATTTAAATTGGACACCCTGTATTTTATAGTATCATTAGATGCAGAATTTAGTTTCCTATCAAAACTATTAAACATTCCCATAGCTTGGTCTTTGCGTTTTCTTGGAAAATTGATTTTTTTCTGAATTTGAGCTGACATAAACGAATTAAGTAATCTACTTTACCTGTTACAATACCTGATTTTGAGAAAGCAACATTTCTTATCATTAGTACTGGGTGTTCACTAGAAAACTTCATTTAGGAGGCTATAAAATTTTGACAGAAAAGGATGGCATAATGAAAGTAAATGGACTTTTGTTTCTCCATTTTTTTCCTTTGACATTTCACAACCAACTAAAGGAAGTTTTCTAATGAACTGTATTTGTCAGATATTAATTTATAAGTTACAAAATTATGATTATGAAGATTATTTAGCAGTCATCTGAATGTTAAAGTGTCTTTATTTAGCATAAAATATCAAATAAAAGAGTTCTTATAAAATGTAGCATCTCTATTACAAAAAAATTAAGTGCAATAATAGTGGCAATTTGAAATACAATAAATAACAAGTCAACATAAGAGTAAAACAAACAAAAACAAACAGTTATAAAATTTGTTCAAAATGACGACCATCTGATTCTAAACACAAACGTATTCTGTTTTTAAATCCTTCACTCACATTGCGTAACATGTAGGGAGTTATGCTTCTGAAAGCCTCTCTGATTCGTTCCTTCATATTTTCTTTTGTGGTTGGTGGCGTATTATACACGACTCCTTTCACATATCCCCCTAAAAAGAAATCGGGAGGCGTTATGTCAGGGTACCTTGGTGGCCAATGTTGTGCTCCATTCCTTCCAATCTATCGATTTTGGAAACGAACATTTAAGAACTCCCGGACTTCACGATGATAATGAGCAGGTGCCTCATCCATTTGCAGCCACATGGTTGTTCTTATATCTAGAGGAACTTCTTATAGTAAAATTGGTCAAAAATTGTCAAAAAAATAAGGTCCAATCACATACTGTCCCATTATGCCCCCCCCATGCATTTACTGACCACCTATGTTGGTTATTAATAACTCTAAATTCATGGGGGCTAAAATGAGAATAATAATGAAAATTGTCGGTTAAAACAACCATCGTTATGATAAGTACACTCATCACTAAATAGAACTGATTCAAAAAAATCTTTTTCTTCTCCAACTTTTTCTAACACCCACATACAAAAGTCCACTCGTTGGCCAAAATCGTTATCGGAGAGTTCTTGATGTAGTTGTATCTTATAATCGTGATGTGTATGTTTTTGAAGAATCCTTGATACGCTTGCTTGGCTAATATTTAAATTTTGTGCAATTTCTCGTTGTCCGACATGCGGATTTTCAACTACAACTACAACTATACAACTCGTTTTGGCAGTCGTTTCATACTGAACACTACCAGTTTGCCTAAATTGAACCAACAGTCTTTCAAAAACGGCTCTATTTGGTCGAGTTCGGTTAGGAAACCTTTCAGCATAAACCCTTGATGCTAAAAGACAATTTTGCAAGCATTCTCCAAGAATGAAGATCATATCGACTCGTTCTTCCGTTGTGTAAACCAGCATTTTGTTTAAATAAAAACTCCCTGTTAACCACCAATTATTACAGTAAAAAATATTTAACTTTAAATTAATATGTGACAACTAGAAATGACAATAAATTTTGCTTTGTCAAAATCAAGTAACACCTGAACAGACCTGAACAGGTAATTAGATTACTACTTTCGTTTATGTCAGCGCAAATTCAGAAAAAATCAATTTTCCAAAAAAATGCAACGACCAAGCTATAGGAATGTTTAATAGTTTTTGATAGGAAACTAAATTCTGCATCTAATGATACTATAAAATACAGGGTGTCTAATTTAAATTAAACGAGTTATTACTGTTTGAAGTTTGCAATAATTTAGTGTTCATTTTTTTACATTTGGTACACAGTAGTTAATATTTAATACATACCGCAAAAAATTCAATGTACTAGTAGCCCTCCAGCAAATTTCGGTGGTTGAAAAGAAACCAAGTGCTGAGATTTTAAACATTTAATTTGATGCTGCATTTTCACAAAATCACGAATATCTGAAGAACGGTACGGTTTAGATGCCATAAACCTTAAAAAAACTACCTTTACTTTTGTCCGTAGATATCGAAAATACATTAATATACTAGGTGTTTCATTAAAAAAAATAAAACTTTAATCAATTTTATACTTCTGGGACCACCTGTATACAATGACAATAATTTTTAAATGTACTTCCAATAGACCCTCATCCATTCCATATACAAAACTTTTTTAAAATCTAAAAGTTTAGCCATAATCTTCCGTGTCGAATAACGTGAATCACCCTGTATATATGTTTATTGTGAAAATTACCCTTTTTGCACTAACGACTAATAACTTTTTTTCATTTTTTCCTTCTTCCGAGACATATTTTAGTAAAAAAGGATATTTCTTCTTCAACTCTTTGGAGGATCAACTGTCAATAAAAACACCATTTTTGGAACTTTTTAGGTAAATAGCAATTACAACACCAGTTGCGGCAAATGATAACATGATAATGTCTTATCGGTACAAGTTAAGTGTGCGTTGCTTTACGTTTCAGGTATTTTTGAAAGCAACTTCGGCGACAATCCAGGCGTGGAGTTTGCAAAATGGTTATTCCTCAACGTGCCCATGATGTTGGTAATGATGTACTTGTCCGTAATTTGGCTACAATTTTGGTATATGGGACTATTTAGGCCCAATTCCGCGGACGCGCAAAATATCAAGTAAGTGTGACCCCTACTGGCAAAATTACTTAAATTACTATTTCACTATTACTATTCGCATGAGGAAAAGCCTCATAACCGCACGCATTTTTATGTTGAAAGTAATACATTACCGTTGAAGGTTTAACTTTTTTTTTGAATTCCATCAGGGATGACTAATAATACGCCCTTTAGGCGTACCAAAAATTATTATGTTATTTTGGGTTATTTTTGACACTGGCTTGACAGCTGGCATCAAGAGGATTCTTTGGCGAGTTTTGAATGTCGGCATTCTTTAAAAAAATTAACGTTTTCTATGTTGATTTACCAGTTTTATTTGCGATTTCAGTCATGTAATGTAGTGTGTTTTGTGCTCTACTAGTATACTTCTTTCTCCTTTTTTTAAGCTTCAACATGGCTGACTAATATTACGCTCTTGACGCGTATCATAAATTATTAGGCTATTTCTAGTTATTTTTGACACTTGCCTCACAGCTGTCATCAAGAGGATACTTTGTCGAGGCCGGTGGCAGTTTACAGACTTTCGAAAATCTGAATTTTGACTATCGGTATTCTTAAAAAAAATTTACGTCTTCTATGTTGATTTACGAGTTTTCTTTAGAGATTTCCGTCATGTAATGTACCTAAAGTGTATTGTGCTCTACTAGTATAGTTCTTTCTTTTTAAGTTTCAACAGAGCTGACTAATATTACGCTCTTGAGGCGTACCATAAATTATTTTGTCATTTCGGGTTATTTTTGGTACTCGCTTGACAGCTGTCATCAAGAGGATTCTTTGGCGAGTTTTGAATGTCGACATTCTTAAAAGAAAACTAACGTTTTCTATGTTGATTTACGAGTTTTCTTTGGGATTTGACTCACGTATTGTAGTGTGTTTTGTGCTCTACTAGTATACTTCTTTCTCTTTCTTTTTAAGTTTCAACAGGGCTGACTAATATTACGCTCTTGAGGCGTACCATAAATTATTATGCCATTTCGGGTTATTTGTGAGACTGGCTTGACAGCTGTCATCAAGAGGCTTCTTTGGCGAATTTTGAATGTCGGCATTCTTAAAGAAAGTTAACGTTTTCTATGTTGATTTACTAGTTTTCTTTGCCCTTTCAGTCATGTAATGTGTGTTTTGTGCTCTACTAGTATACTTCTTTCTCTTTCTTTGTAAGTTTCAACAAGTTTGACTAATATTACGCTCTTGAGGCGTACCATAAACTATTATGTCATTTCGGGTTATTTGTGACACTCGCGTGACAGCTGTCATCAAGAGGATTCTTTGGCCAGTTTTGAATGTCGGCATTCTTAAAAACAATTAACGTTTTCTATGTTGATATACAAGTTCTCTTTGCGATATCACTCATGTAATGTACTGTGTTATGTGCTCTACTAGTCTACTTCTTTCGTTTTAAATTCCAGCAAGGATGACTAATATTACGCTCTTGAGGCGTATCATAAATTATTAGGCTATTTCTAGTTATTTTTGACACTTGCCTCACAGCTGTCATCAAGACGATACTTTGTCGAGGCCGGTGGCAGTTTACAGGCTTTCGAAAGGCGGAGTTTTGACTATCGGTATTCTTAAAAAAAAATTACGTTTTCTATGTTGATTTACGAGTTTTCTTTGCGATTTCAGTCATGTAATGTAGCGTGTTTTGTGCTCTACTAGTATACTTCTTTCTCTTTCTTTTTAAGTTTCAACAGGGCTGACTAATATTACGCTCTTGAGGCGTACCATAAATTATTATGCAATTTTTGGTTATTTTTGACACACGCTTGACAGCTGTCATCAAGAGAATTCTTTAACGAGTTTTCAATGTCGAGATTCTTAAAAAAAATAACGTTTTCTATGTTGATTTACGAGTTTTCTTTGGGATTTGACTCACGTAATGTAGTGTGTTTTATGCTCTACTAGTAGACCTCTTTCTCTTTCTTTTTAAGTTTCAACAGGGCTGACTAATATTACGGTCTTGAGGCGTACCATAAATTGTTATGTCATTTCGGGTTATTTGTGAGACTGGCTTGACAGCTGTCATCAAGAGGCTTCTTTGGCGAATTTTGAATGTCGGCATTCTTAAAGAAAGTTAACGTTTTCTATGTTGATTTACTAGTTTTCTTTGCCATTTCAGTCATGTAATGTAGTCTGTTTTGTGCTCTACTAGTATACTTCTTTCTCTTTCTTTGTAAGTTTCAACAAGTTTGACTAATATTACGCTCTTGAGGCGTACCATAAACTATTATGTCATTTCGGGTTATTTGTGACACTCGCGTGACAGCTGTCATCAAGAGGATTCTTTGGCGAGTTTTGAATGTCGGCATTCTTAAAAACAATTAACGTTTTCTATGTTGATATACGAGTTCTCTTTGCGATATCACTCATGTAATGTACTGTGTTATGTGCTCTACTAGTCTACTTCTGTCGTTTTAAATTCCAGCAAGGATGACTAATATTACGCTCTTGAGGCGTATCATAAATTATTAGGCTATTTCTAGTTATTTTTGACACTTGCCTCACAGCTGTCATCAAGAGGATACTTTGTCGAGGCCAGTGGCAGTTTACAGGCTTTCGAAAGTCTGAATTTTGACTATCGGTATTCTTAAAAAAAATTTACGTCTTCTATGTTGATTTGCGAGTTTTCTTTAGAGATTTCCGTCATGTAATGTACCTAATGTGTATTGTGCTCTACTAGTATAGTTCTTTCTTTTTAAGTTTCAACAGAGCTGACTAATATTACGCTCTTGAGGCGTACCATAAATTATTTTGTCATTTCGGGTTATTTTTGGTACTCGCTTGACAGCTGTCATCAAGAGGATTCTTTGGCGAGTTTTGAATGTCGACATTCTTAAAAGAAAACTAACGTTTTCTTTGTTGATTTACGAGTTTTCTTTGCGATTTCAGTCATGTAATGTACCGTGTTTCGTGCTCTACTAGTATACATCTTTTTCTTTCTTTTTAAGTTTCAACAGGGCTGACTAATATTACGCTCTTGAGGCGTACCATAAATTATTATGTCATTTTGGGTTATTTTTGACACACGCTTGACAGCTGTCATCAAGAGAATTCTTTAACGAGTTTTCAATGTCGATATTCTTAAAAAAAAAATAACGTTTTCTATGTTGAATTACGAGTTTTTTTTGGGATGTGATTCACATAATGTAGTGTGTTTTGTGCTCTACTAGTATACTTCTTTCTCTTTCTTTTTAAGTTTCAACAGGGCGGACTAATATTACGCTCTTGAGGCGTACCATAAATTATTATGCCATTTTGGGTTATTTTTGAGACACGCTGGACAGCTGTCATCAAGAGGATTCTTTGGCGAGTTTTGAATGTCGGTATTCTAAAAAAAAATAACGTTTTCTATGTTGATTTACGAGTTTTCTTTGCGATTTCAGTCATGTAACGTAGCGTGTTTTGTGCTCTACTAGTAGACCTCTTTCTCTTTCTTTTTAAGTTTCAACAGGGCTGACTAATATTACGGTCTTGAGGCGTACCATAAATTGTTATGTCATTTCGGGTTATTTGTGAGACTGGCTTGACAGCTGTCATCAAGAGGCTTCTTTGGCGAATTTTGAATGTCGGCATTCTTAAAGAAAGTTAACTTTTTTCTATGTTGATTTACTAGTTTTCTTTGCCATTTCAGTCATGTAATCTAGTGTGTTTTGTGCTCTACTAGTATACTTCTTTCTCTTTCTTTGTAAGTTTCAACAAGTTTGACTAATATTACGCTCTTGAGGCGTACCATAAACTATTATGTCATTTCGGGTTATTTGTGACGCTCGCGTGACAGCTGTCATCAAGAGGATTCTTTGGCGAGTTTTGAATGTCGGCATTCTTAAAAACAATTAACGTTTTCTATGTTGATATACGAGTTCTCTTTGCGATATCACTCATGTAATGTACTGTGTTATGTGCTCTACTAGTCTACTTCTTTCGTTTTAAATTCCAGCAAGGATGACTAATATTACGCTCTTCAGGCGTATCATAAATTATTAGGCTATTTATAGTTATTTTTGACACTTGCCTCACAGCTGTCATCAAGAGGATACTTTGTCGAGGCCGGTGGCAGTTTACAGGCTTTCGAAAGGCGGAGTTTTGACTATCGGTATTCTTAAAAAAAAAAATAACGTTTTCTATGTTGATTTACGAGTTTTCTTTGCGATTTCAGTCATGTAATGTAGCGTGTTTTGTGCTCTACTAGTATACATCTTTCTCTTTCTTTTTAAGTTTCAACAGGGCTGACTAATATTACGCTCTTGAGGCGTACCATAAATTATTATGCAATTTTGGGTTATTTTTGACACACGCTTGACAGCTGTCATCAAGAGAATTCTTTAACGAGTTTTCAATGTCGATATTCTTAAAAAAAAATAACGTTTTCTATGTTGATTTACGAGTTTTCTTTGGGATTTGACTCACGTATTGTAGTGTGTTTTGTGCTCTACTAGTATACTTCTTTCTCTTTCTTTTTAAGTTTCAACAGGGCGGACTAATATTACGCTCTTGAGGCGTACCATAAATTATTATGCCATTTTGGGTTATTTTTGAGACACGCTGGACAGCTGTCATCAAGAGAATTCTTTAACGAGTTTTCAATGTCGAGATTCTTAAAAAAAAAATAACGTTTTCTATGTTGATTTACGAGTTTTCTTTGGGATTTGACTCACGTAATGTAGTGTGTTTTGTGCTCTACTAGTAGACCTCTTTCTCTTTCTTTTTAAGTTTCAACAGGGCTGACTAATATTACGGTCTTGAGGCGTACCATAAATTGTTATGTCATTTCGGGTTATTTGTGAGACTGGCTTGACAGCTGTCATCAAGAGGCTTCTTTGGCGAATTTTGAATGTCGGCATTCTTAAAGAAAGTTAACGTTTTCTATGTTGATTTACTAGTTTTCTTTGCCATTTCAGTCATGTAATGTAGTCTGTTTTGTGCTCTACTAGTATACTTCTTTCTCTTTCTTTGTAAGTTTCAACAAGTTTGACTAATATTATGCTCTTGAGGCGTACCATAAACTATTATGTCATTTCGGGTTATTTGTGACACTCGCGTGACAGCTGTCATCAAGAGGATTCTTTGGCGAGTTTTGAATGTCGGCATTCTTAAAAACAATTAACGTTTTCTATGTTGATATACGAGTTCTCTTTGCGATATCATTCATGTAATGTACTGTGTTATGTGCTCTACTAGTCTACTTCTTTCGTTTTAAATTCCAGCAAGGATGACTAATATTACGCTCTTGAGGCGTATCATAAATTATTAGGCTATTTCTAGTTATTTTTGACACTTGCCTCACAGCTGTCATCAAGAGGATACTTTGTCGAGGCCGGTGGCAGTTTACAGGCTTTCGAAAGGCGGAGTTTTGACTATCGTTATTCTTAAAAAAAAAATAACGTTTTCTATGTTGATTTACGAGTTTTCTTTGCGATTTCAGTTATGTAATGTAGCGTGTTTTGTGCTCTACTAGTATACATCTTTCTCTTTCTTTTTAAGTTTCAACAGGGCTGACTAATATTACGCTCTTGAGGCGTATCATAAATTATTAGGCTATATCTAGTTATTTTTGACACTCGCCTCACAGCTGTCATCAAGAGGATATTTTGTCGAGGCCGGTGGCAGTTTACAGGCTTTCGAAAGCCGGAGTTTTGACTATCGGTATTCTTAAAAAAAAATAACGTTTTCAATGTTGATTTACGAGTTTTCTTTGTGATTTCAGTCATGTAATGTAGGTATTGTGTTATGTGCTCTACTAGTCTACTTCTTTCGTTTTAAATTCCAGCAAGGATGACTAATATTACGCTCTTGAGGCGTATCATAAATTATTAGGCTATTTATAATAATTTTTGACACTTGCCTCACAGCTTTCATCAAGAGAAAACTTTGTCGAGGCCGGTGGCAGTTTACAGGCTTTCGAAAGTCGGAGTTTTGACTATCGGTATTCTTAAAAAAAATTAACGTTTTCTATGTCGATTTACGAGTTTTCTTTGTGATTTCAGTCATGTAATGTAGGTATTATGTTATGTACTCGAGTAGTCTACTTCTTTCGTTTTAAATTCCAGCAAGGATGACTAATATTACGCTCTTGAGGCGTATCATAAATTATTAGGCCACTGCGAGTTATTTTTGACACTTGCCTCACAGTTGTCATCAAGAGGACACTTTTTCGAGGCCGGTGGCAGTTTACAGGCTTTCTAAAGTCGGAGTTTTGACTATCGGTATTCTTAAAAAAAAATTAACGTTTTCTATGTTGATTTACGAGTTTTCATTGTGATTTCAGCCATGTAATGTACTGTGCTATGTGCTCTACTTACTTCTTTCGTTTTAAATTCCAGCAAGGATGACTAATATTACGCTCTTGAGGCGTATCATAAATTATTAGGCCACTTCGAGTTATTTTTGACACTTGCCTCACAGCTGTCATCAAGAGAATTCTTTTTCGAGGCCGGTGGCAGTTTACATGCTTTCTAAAGTCGGAGTTTTGACTATCGGTCTTCATAAAAAAAAAATTTACGTTTTCTATGTTGATTTACGAGTTTTCTTTGTTTATTTATTTCATCCCAAAATCTACAAATTATATGTAGGTTATACGTTTAAAGTATTGGAATTGGATACTATAGAATTTACTACACTGTAAGTTATAGGTAGAATTTGAATAATTAATAGTTTCAATATTGCTCATACGCCTTCAAAGAGGTAATAGATATAATAAAAAAGTACCTACACATTATCAATATCACATGATAAAATTAAATTGCAAAAAGTCGTCAACCGTATAGAATGCGTTGTCTAGGAGTAGTTTTTTCAGGGTAGAGTAAAATTTATTGTGCTCATATTGACGAATATTAGGAGGAATTTTGTTATATATTACAGCACCAATGTAATAAGGATTTAATTTGAACAATTCAAGACGGTGTAGGAATGCAAGTTAGTAGTCTTTACCAAACCTGGTCTCATAGTTATGGTAGTAATTTAATGTATCAAATGATGAAGAGTTCTGTCGAACAAACTTTACAATTTCATTGTGATTTCAGTCATGTAATGTACTGTATTATGTGCTCTAGTAGTGTACTTCTTTCGCTTTAAATCCCAAAAAATTAACGTGTTCTATGTTTATTTGCGAGTTTTCTTTGTGATTTCAGTCATGTAATGTACTGTGTTACTAGTCTACTTCTTTCGTTTTAAATTTCAGCAAGGATGACTTATATTACGCTCTTGAGGCGTATCATAAATTATTAGGCTATTTCTAGTTATTTTTGACACTTGCCTCACAGCTGTCATCAAGAGGATAGTTTGTCGAGGCCATTGGCAGTTTACAGGCTTTCGAAAGTCAGGGTTTTGACTATAGCTATTCTTAAAAAAAATAATGTTTCTATGTTGATTTACGAGTTTTTTTGTGATTTCAGTCATGTAATGTACTTTGTTAAGTGCCCTACTAGTCTAGATTACAGAAATACAGAAATACAGAAACGTGTGCAAAGTCAACTTTGAACACGCTTCTGATTGCTTTGCACACGCCTTGCATGTATTTTATAATCAATTTTATAATTCATATCAATATATAATAATATAATCATATATAATTCAAATTTTATAATACGAATGATCATTTATGCAACAAAGTCGCAGTCGTAGAAAAAGTATAGTGTGCAACGCGTAGGAAAGTCACTTTTCATACTCTTGTGACGTTGTATCACTCGCCTACGGTTCATGTCGAAACCGTCACACTCGTGTGAAAAGTACAATTTTCGACACTAGTTGCACAATATATAATGCCACACGCTAACATTTAATTGAACATACAGAAGAACACAAAGTTGATACACAAGCATTTGTAGGAAACATTTTATACAAAACAGTTGCGAAAGTGTCTATATACCGCACTTCATTGCTGAACGAATGACGTGGAACTTTCTGCACTTGTTGGAGTAAATAAGTATTAAACGGTTACTTTTTGTATTATTGAAGAGTGGGAATTCAAGGAGAACAAGTGGCGAAAGAACTAATCCGCAGCAAACTAACGGAAATGGGACCGATGTCGTTCCAAGAAAAGGCCGTTGGTTGTATGTTTCTCCTTTCTATAGCATTGTGGTTCTTCAGGAGGCCTCAGTTTATGCCCGGATGGCCGGACAAGATTACGGAAACCAAGGCATTTATATGACAACTTAAATCATGTTTTGTATCGAAATAACATTTAAAATTAGGTTCAAGACTCAACGGCAGCAATGATCGTGGTTCTTCTCCTGTTTGTTATCCCTGCAATGCCTGATTTTATTCATATATTTAGCAAAGACGAAGACAAAAGGCCTAAAGCTGCTTCACAGGGCCTTCTTACTTGGAAGGTGTGTATTTGCCAACTGCATATAATAGACCATTTTGAAAATTTTTTTCGCAAAATACAGGGTGACTGTTTTTCGAGTTTAACCATGGGGATCTCGGTTATTTGAAGAAATACGAGGGAGGTTAAATTAGGGCAAACTTGGGTCATTTTTATAGACTCCTAACAGGGCAACTTTGCCCTAATTCAAGCTTCGAATAACCGAGATCCCCATGGTTAAACTCGAAAAAACGCTGCATATAAACAGTATTTGTGTGAAAACTACCAGGTGGTCCAACAAAAGTTCCCTTGGGGCTTAATGTTCCTCCTTGGAGGCGGATTTGCCCTCGCAGAAGGTTCCAAACAAAGCGGCATGAGCGAACTCATCGCCGACTATTTGCAAGGGTTTGCCTCGCTGCCGCGCCTATGGGTGATGGTAATATCGTGCCTTTTCATCACCCTCCTCACCCAGTTTGTCAGTAGCAATGTCGCTGTTGCGAATGTGGTATTGCCCGTTTTGGCTGAGATGTCTGTGGTAAGTACTGCAGCTCGTAATTCTACCCGTTCGCCCACTATTCGCTTCTTTAGGCGGCAAAAGTTCACCCCATGTACTTTATGATGCCAGGCACGTTGGCCTGCTCGTTTTCCTACTGCCTTCCAGTAGCGACTCCTCCACTAGCCATAGCAGCCGCCCCTGGTAACGTGCGCACCATAGAAATCGCCAAAGTAGGATTGGGTGTGGCAGTAATATCACTTCTCACATTGTTTTTCATATTCCCCTTCTTGGGCCACGTTATTTGGGACTTTGACGACTTTCCGGATTGGGCGAAGAAAGGAAAGACAGCAGAATTTGAAATTGGGAAATAATAAGAAAATTTATATTTTGGAAATAAAAGAATCAATATCGACTGTTTTATTATCATCAGAATTACGACTGCTCAGAACCTATAGTAAAATCAAATGTTCTGGTATGGAAGATGTGGTGCAGAATCATAAGATGATAAACTCATTTTCGCATGTACCAGGTGTTCAATAATATTAAATACCTATGTTTTTTTTTACAATAAAAGAAGGCGCGACCACAGGGGAAGAATTAACTAGAGTCCTTTATTTACAAAATTTTGTCTGGCAGCATTTCTAATGGTTCGATGCGGTGCAGCCCGCTCTCAGGGTCCAACCAGAGACAACCCATGAGACGAGCAAATGGCATTATAAATTTGTCCGATTCTCTGTCTCATTTGTACCCGCTTTAGATTATGATGATTCGTACTCTGTCGTTGTCTTGTACAGTATAACAGAGCGAGCCACCATCGAGTTTTCAGGCATTGCCATGTTGACCCAGTCTCCCACAATAATAGGAAATAATATACCTTTTATCTCTTTCTAATACGTTGCTTTTTAAGCGCCTATTTTACAACCTGACACCTCCGCACTTTTATAAAACCCCCTGGCCGCACTGCCACCTAGACCATAAGGCCGTGAAGCAGAAGCTGTGACGTCACAGTCGTGGTCCAAGGTCACTAGTGTCAGACCATTTGAATTGTATGGATTTCAAATATTTTTTTCGACTTTGCGACTAATATTATTCATTTTGTATTCATAATTTTGTTTTTATAAATTGTGCCGGACTTTAGGACATTTCTTGCAGCTAGTGCTGCATTTAGACTAACAACAAGTGCTTTAAAAGTGTTGAAAATTTCTCAAACGTGGTTGGGTGTCACGGTGCGAAATCAATGTAAACAGGTCAGGTCTAGCAAATCCGTTGTTTGGTTTCAAAGGAATGAGGGTGTGAAGAAAAAATGGATGTAAGCTAATCTATATCTGAAGAAAATAGTAGGGTGAGTTAAAATACAGAGTACCTACATAGTTTCATAAAAAAAAGTTAGGTTAACCCTCAGTGAGTCATCCTGATTCCTGAATTTGAAAAAGGCCAGACTAAAGTCTATAAACTAGAACAGTAAACTTGCCAGTAGGTAAGTATAGAGGGTTGCATTTAACTTTTTAATATAAACCTATTAAGAATGTAGCTTTTTTTCCCAAGAGTTATTTCACCCAGAGCAAAGAATGCAAAAAGATTTTCTAATCATTAATATTCTTTTATACAAAACCCTAGCTCCTTTATGTAACACCCTGTTACAAATTTCAAAATTTTAGGCTATATAAACAGATTTATTTGCTCTCAAGGTATTCCTATATAGACCATGTATTACATTTACTCATTTAGGTACACTGCATGGACCAAACATTTGGTCCAAGTATCAAATGATGTCACTGTGGTGTAAACACTGGGAATCAAATATTTGGTTCAGAGTAAAGGAGGTAGATCAAACAGTCTTTTTTATGGTGTAAACACTTTAGCCCCAAATTGGATTCTGGAATTGGATTGCAGTTTCCGAAAAGGGCTAAAGCTTCCATTTATAACTAAAACAGCTGTTCTTTGACAAACTTTGATTCAAGTTGATTAGGTACTCAATTTGTTCCTTGGTCTAATTTGGTCCATGTGGTGTAAATGTACTACATGACTAAGATCAAACTCGGTAAACTTCATATTTCTGTTAAAAATTTAGGAATTATCTTTAGGAATTACATTATCTTTTAACTGTTAATTTTCTTAAAGGAATAAGCAAGAGATCATCATATACCTACCATTTATACCCAAAACTTGATGTCCTGCATAGAACTTCTTTAGTGAGGTCTTCACAGTCAAAATGGTAGAAACTCAATAGTAGTTGGAAAGTGCCAGTGTCCAGAAAGTACCTACCTACTTACTTCCACAAACAGAGATGTATCGAGCCTACTTCCTCCCTACTTCGAGAGGATTTGAGTGCTAGTGTGAGTAGTAACAGCAAGGACTCAAAGTAATAAAAACTGTATGCAGTGATATGTGTTGAAAGTGCAAAATGTTGTAATCTGCAGGAAGTTGTTTTTTTTTCTATTTATAGGTAATTAAATAAGATTAAATTGCCAACAACTTTTCATTGTAGTAAATCCCGGGTTATTCAACTTATTATTACTCATAGTCGTAATCATATTCCTAATTTTCATCCATTATAACCCATAAACAAGCCTTGCCATGGATATTTTGTTTACACGGGTTGTAATGGGTGAAAATTGAGAATACAATTATTATGACTACAACTAAGACGTTGGATAAACCCACACAAATAAAACATGTTTTGATTATTACAACATTTGGCCCTTAGCAATCAAAAATAAAACAGTTAATTCAAGAAACATATGTTTTTTATTTAGAAGGTATAGCTTATACAACAATGCATCCAAGCCACAGCAGCTTGATACTGTAAAAGAATGTAAAAAAGACTTAACAAAAATATGAATGAATGTTACAGAAGACAAAAATGTTGACATCATTATCTTATTATCCTCTGCTTTTCCTAGGAATATGACTGGCATGGTACAAGTTCATTTCTCAACTCAATAAATAAAAGTATCCCTTCAAGGGATCTGTTTCATACTCAGAGATTTAATAGTTAAATGGAGACTATATAATTTAAAAGCATAAGTTAAGTGTGTAATAAGTTCTTACCACAGATCAATTTTGGAATGTCCAAAGGGGCTTGCAAAGTCTGATCTGTTTCTTCATTATAAAAAATAAACTTTTTCTGTACTTCATCCTTGCGAAAATGCACCTCACATACTTAAAACGCCAGTTTTCTACAAAGTTCATGGAATTCATGCTTTGTTAATAAATAATAATAACCTAACTTTCTCTAAAATTCTTGTTACTTATTTATGTATAAATGTACCCTACTATGTTCTCCAGGCACGAAATCTTCTCTTTTAAAGGTTCTAATCCATTTTTCTCTTAAATCTTCATCCCTGGGAAACCAAAAAACCGATTTTTTAGGTCCATTCTTTAAGTTTGTGTTGCACCCCGACACAGTACCGGTAAGGCATTTTCACAGTTTTTAAACACTAACATGCATAGTTCCGAATTTAGCACAAACTTTAATACGTTTCCTAAAGTCCAGTAATGTTCATAAAAACAAAATTCGCATTAAAAACAGAATAATCACAGTAAAATCACGTAAAATATACACGAAATCATTTGAAATCCATCCATTTCAAATGGTGACCTTGGACCACGACTGTGACGTCACAGACTCTGCTTCACGGCCTTATAGTCTAGGTGGCAGTGCTGGCCGACGTCGTGGCGCCGCGACGTTGGGTTGGGCAAATCTTGCAAATGGCGGATTATTGCGAATTGTGAGAGAACTAATTATTAAGTACCTACTGGCTTTTGTGTTGTGTTCTTTTAAAAATAATTAATTTACAGTTGTCTTTGGCATTTAATCTTTGTTCTGTCCATAGTGTGAGTGCGGTGCGAAGGGCCTATAGGCAAATACAACGAATAAATAATAAAAAGTGCGATTGCCGAGAGCCCAGACTATAATAATTTTGGGAAGATATCAAAAAAGTGTTTTGTATGTGGTCTTTCTCAAGATGAAGTAAAACGTTTGCTTAATTTTCCTTCCGACATGAAAAAGTAAGAAACATCTTATTGTAAGTAGAATATATTTATAATACATATTTTTAGGTCGCAAATCTGGCAAGAAGTTTTGGGATTTAAATATACAGGTTTAAGTTTAAAACACCGCAAGATTTGCGATAATCATTTCTTAATTCAGTCGTATGAAAGCTCTATGACCATGCGGTTGAAAAGAAATGCAATAATGCCAGTACCATTTATAAAACCAGATGCAACCATTGCAACTTCAGCATCTGCCTCTGAGAACCAGGTTGCTGATCCTCAGAGGAGTACAGTATTAGCGCCAAGCATTACCTCTGGTGTTGGTGGGATGTCTGAGAGTGAAATTTGTTGTACTACTTCTATATGTAGCGATAATTCCATCCAATAGAAGTATGGTGGAAGAAATTCAAAGCGTAATTTGCATAGGTAGGTCTTGTAATAAAGGAATTAGTCAGAGTTGTATGACTATATTGATTTTAATAATAGTGTGAAGCTAATAAATTATCCTTATAGATGCCTTCAAAGCGAGTACAGTAGTACTAGATGATGTACAAGGCAGCTCTCAAGGTACCTCAACAGTAATATCCCATTCCTACAAACATAGTAAATTGTTTAAAAGCATAGAAGGAGTAAATATGAAAACAATGACTCCAAGAAAACAAAACTTGGTGAACATAATAAGGAGAAAGCAAGACCACTTACGGAAAATAAAAAAATTAAGCAAGCAGAGAAAAGGAGATTTAAAAGCCCTGTATGATCTGACAGACACTACAGTTGTGAGGAATCTTTTTAGCTCTATGCCATCTGTCACAACCAACTTCATGATCGCCCAATTAAGATCATCGAGAACTAAGGGAGCAACAGGTAGGAGATGGAACTTTGATGATAAGGTTATGGCACTGGCAATTTTCAAAAAAAGCCCAAGGTGCTATAATTTGCTAAGAAAGTTTGTCGCATTGCCAAGCAAGAAAACACTATTGACCATGTTGAGAAAAGTGCCATTTTCTTCAGGAGTTAATAATCACATTTTTGAGCATATAGATGAAACTATTTTTCATGCAATTGATAGGTATGCAATATCCTTATACCTAATATTTACTTTACTTATACTTCTTTTTAACTTACAGATGTTGTGCATTAACTTTCGATGAGATGGACATTAAGGAAAACTTAGTTTATGATGTCGGAAGTAACTGAATTATTGGGTTTGAAGACTGTCCTGGAATGAAATCTACAAAACCAGCCAATAAAGCATTAGTTTTCATGTGGGTTGGTTTATCAAAAAAATGGAAGCAACCTCTGTTGCCTATTATTTTACGAATAATGGATGCAGTTCTGTGCAATTGAAGGAATGCCTTTATGAAGTCCTGCATGCATCACACCATGTAGCTAAAGTTGATGTTGTAGCAACAATTTGTGACATATGGGAGTTTGCAATGTCAAGTGTTTGAAAGATCTGGGTGTAACTACGGAAAGACCATATTTTGTTTTGGAAGAACATCAAATTTTCTGCATGTTTGATCCACCACATTTGCTCAAATGTATATACTCATTGTTTAGAAAACACAATATCTTTGTATCTGTTGGTCAGAACAATGAAGTTATGGAACCTAGATTTTCAGATCTTAAGTTGGCATATGAACATGACAAGAAATGTCCACACCAATTCCAGACTATGCACAAAATCGAGGAGGACCATATGCAACCTATTATGCAATATTCTATGAAAGTTTGCATTGCAGCACAAGTGATGAGCCATACTGTGGCAGCTTATTTGTATTCTTTACAAATACAGGTAATATAATATTGAAGAAACTGATGATCAATTACTTTGCAATACTTGATTTTTGCACCAAGTTTGAGAAGCAGACCTCTCTTTGTACTAATTTCAACTAAGTGGACTTTTTCCAAAACTGATGGCATATATTTATCTAACCAAGCAATATAATCAACAAACACCCGAAAACGTACCTTTAGTTTCAAAACCGTATTATTTCACCTGAAAACTTACCTGCTTTAAGCATATACCTGCTTCTAAATTAGTACAAGAATAGATCTACTCAAACTTGCTATGATCGATAAAAAATGCTTTCTCAAACTTGGTGCAAAAATTGAGTGTTAAGTATAAAGCAATTGACCAACAGTTTAGTTGAAACTTGATCTGTTGATGATGTTAAATCTATAAAATTTTGTAGGGATTCTTGAACAGAGAGCGGTTGCTACTGCCACGTTTCTAGAAGATGTAGACAGACTTTTTGACAGTTTCAATGGTAGTTCTAGCTTTGGACCACCAGGAAAAGAGCTGAAGTGCTGTATTTCCGAGTCAATCAATCATCGCGAATATTGGACTAAAGCTTTTCATATGGTAAAGAACTGGCGTTTTATCAGAATGAAGAAAGACGGTTCCCTAAAAGACTCAAAACCACCTACTCAGATAGGTTGGTTGACCTCAATTAATGCCATTAAAGGCATCTGGCAAAAGGTACAAAAAAAAAGGGCCTACCACATTACGACCGCGATCTTTACAGCAAGACTGCCTAGAAAACTGTTTTGGGTCAATTTGCAATGGTTGTGGATGTAATGATAATCCTTCTGCCCAACAGTTTATCTGCAGCTTAAAAACCCAAATTCTGAATTGCTTAACTAATAGGGCAGTAACAACAAATTGTAAAGAAGATGACTATGCAATTTTGTCTAATCTCAATAAGTTTTAAATATTAAGGAAGCCAAGAACAATACACAAGCAACAGAAAATATTTCAGAAAATGTTCAGTTGGAAGTCATAACCAGTTCAATTGCAGAAGATGTGGCAAATGGAACTCCACATGCATTTTCTGTTGCTTATGTTGCTGGATTTATTTTAAAAAGATAAGTTCAAATATTACGAAATGTCAGATTTGTTCCATAGAATTGTACTCAAATAATGTTTATAACAATGAAAGAGTGGACAGATGTGGAACAACGTTTGACATATCCAAGTCAGTGTTACAATAGCTGTTGGTTAAGCCGTTAACTTATTGGAAATATTATTGAGTGATTTTGCTAGTGAACTAAATATCAGCAAAAAATGTTACACTGCCGTACAAAGTAAAATTAATTTTGAATGGTTGACCTGTACAGTGCATAATGAGTTGATAATTTCAATAATAATTAAAACGGTAATAAAAATAGGTTTGCCCTGGTGGTGTAAGAGGCAAAATCGTGAAATTAAAACTGTCAAAAAAGAGAAACGTAAACTGAATAAATTACAGAATAATTAGTTGCATTATTTTTTTTAAAGAGGGTGATGATGTGAAATAAGTAAATGATGTTAGATATTAATTATATGTACCTACCTAATACAAGTACCTAACTATTTATATTATTCTTTTGTTTTCAATTTAAGTAATATATTAATTCAGGTATTCCTACTTAACATAAATAGTTATTTGTCTGTGGCATTTTGGGCATCATTGCGGAAGGGTTTTGAAGGCCCCACGTTGGGCGCCATAAATTTGTGACGCTTTTATTTTATAATATTAATTTACTATCAAGGGTTATTGGGAATGTTAAGCACTGATTAGTTCTTGTTTGTTAATTGGAATCTCTGGAACTTATTAAAAGACAATCGTTACTTAATACCTTACTTCAGAAAGAGCGAAAGGAGGTGAATAGTAAGTAATCGAGCAGGAGCACTAGCGGGCCGCCAGCAACAGTGAAGATGGGGTAGGTTCAATACGATATTAGTTGTATTATTTTATATCCCGATAGGCGCCACGTGATTTCCGGAAGACGCCAGGTCCTGAGAAGGATGTTATGCCGTACAGGAATATACCAATCACGAAATATATCCCTCTTTCACTACCACTTTCCTAACTACTCTGATTTAAATTTACTTTTAATAAAAAAAAATGAAAATAAAAAAACTATAAATCTCAATTATCTGCACCAGTCAAAATCCGCATGAAATTAAAGCAAAATTGTTTGAGGACAAATAACACTGTTTCTATTGATAGATTGGTTAACAAATTAAGGAAAAGCAATTCAAATAAAATTTGAAATGCTATAAAGCAATTAAACACAAAATTTAAGGTAATTGCAATATTCTCGAATATATGGTGAAGGAACTTTATGTATTAATGAATATGAATTATTACAAATCAATACGGCTCTCAATAATCAACTAATTAGGGACGGAGCTCAGGGTTTATGGCCATAAACTTACACAGGGTAGCTTCCGTAGCTTACCAACTAATGACTAACGCTGTAATGTTAGAGTGATTATTGAATACCTGATCAAATCTAACGTTAAATACCTGAAAATTGAAATTTACTTAATAACGATAAATACTAAAGTGAGGAATCACGAGCCCTCAATATCTGTCCTCAAAATTACACAACACAATACGGTTCAACGCTCAGCCACTATCGTCGCCCATTTACAACATAACAACTTGGAAAGCTCTCACTCTAAACTATCCCCTTATCGCGGATCAGGGTGGTCCGGAAGAGCAGCTATCCGAAGGTCTCTGATGAGGAGCAGGCCTCCAGGAACGGCGTGGATGTTCCAAAAATGCGCCGACAAGGCACGTGGACGGCGGAAGAACGTCAAACGTAGAAGCCCGTTAATAAAAAAAACGTGGACGTACGTAAAACCCCTATAGAAACACGTGAATTAGCACGGAAAACTACAGAATATTCCATTAAATGGAGCTACACATACCTGCAAGGTTGACAAACGGGGCAAGGTGATGACGTTGGCGGCGTGGCTTGCTTTTTATCCCTCCAAGAGGTAAAGGTAGAGCTGCGAAAATCGACAATAATCCTCTCCACGAGGATCCGGAAAAACTTCAAAAAGCAACTACCATTTGGAATATGCCCTGGTCTTGATCCTCCAAAGAGTATTGAGATGAAAATCACTCAAAGTAGACCACGAGGACATTTGCAAATCACGGCCAGCACGACGGGATTCTGGCTCACGCACCAGAAGTCAGAATCAAAAAGTCAAAAGTCAATGTCCTGCCCTTTTATACCCACGAGTGACCTTCAAAACCCTTCCGCAATGATGCCCAAAATGCCACAGACAAATATGACGTCACGAAGAGTAGCCGAAAACAAACAGCTGAAAATAGTAAAAAAAAGGAGACAGAAGAAATGCGGAACAGCAAAACAGGAAGAAGTATCCCATTAGTAATGGCCAATTAGTCCAACCTCAAGGAAAGTAACATCAATCTCCACGAAATCAAAACTGACAATAAGTACCTTTTAGTACTCTGGTGACGTCAGAATACGGTATGGGAGAATTGGACGATGACAGACGTCGCCATCCATCGAAGGGAACGCTGTCGGGAGCTTCGCCGATATCGCTCGGAATATGAGTCTCTCTCGCTCTAGCTCGTTAAGATGTGGGAAGATGTGATGGCTAAGTGACAGTGACACTATTTGGCAATTTTGCACGATTTTATTACTTAACCCCACTTCCAAACATCGTAACATAAACATAAGCAAACGAAACCCCCAATCCAGATTTACAGAAAACCTACAATAACGATGGAAACACACACTCCTGGCCGATTGGCCATGGCAATTTCACCACAATCCTCAGATCCTCCAAGTCCAGGAAAACAATAAAAATAGAGGTATGTACCAACATGAAAGGGTCCCCAAACGGGAAAACTCAGCTTGAAATTCCAGCTAACAGGCGACACCTTCCACTTATAAAACAATGGGAGCTAATGCCGGGCTGTCCACACTCTTCTCAACCCAGAAAGGTAAACTCAGGCATCATGAAACAGAACGTAATAGAAGGCAATACATTCTCAGTCAAAAAGGGCAGATAACCAAAGTGATATTGGAAATTACTGAACTAGGTACACAATAAAACTCTGACCTAATGGGCGGAAACCATAATTACCCCAAATAAGGTACGTGCATAAATTTCACAATGTTACATGTATTAAGAGTGAAAAGTACAACTTTTTTGCTCGGAGAGTGAAGTTTGCCGCTCGACGCGAAGCGGAGAGTGGCAATCACTCGAGAGCAAAAAAGTTACTTTTTGCTCGTAATGCATACAACGTTTTTCTGCAAACGATCAATTTCAAATAATGTGAATCACAACTGAGCATAACTGAAGACACAATCTGAAATTTTAAATCAAAGTGACAATGACGTTTTTAATAATTGGTTGAGTGGTGGTAGTTGCTATTGACAGCAAGCGAAAAAATCTTTTTCGCTTGCTGTCCTGGGCAACGCGCGGAAAAGTAAACTCACATTCTGATCCTCAAAAAAGGTTAGGTTTTCGTTTGTCTAATGAAAGCGTAAAATGCGTCATTATTTGACGTTTGTAGAAAAAACATTTTTTTGATGATAATTTAGGGCTTTTAAATTTATTTTAGTCAGTTAGGCAAGTATATTAGTAGGTGTTTTATGACTTAATAGATTATGTATAATACTATTTTGTTTGTTTAGCAATATTTTAATTTAATTTTACTGAAGTATGTACTAAATTTCTTTTTTGAGTTTCATTTTTTGTTGTTGGAAATATAGATATTTCGTCATGATATAATTTGAATAATAATTGTTTCCCTCATCCTTTAACATTTTAGAACATTTTCAGGGTTTTAAGTTGCGGTCCAAAGACGCACTTCATTGCTTTTCTTTTTGATCATAGCTTTAAAGTCTGGAAAAGTTGCAAAATGTAGGTGGGTATAGAAAATCTATTAAACCTCCATAAAATTCAGCTAAGTAGACCTTAAATTTTCCATATAGAATATATTGCTGTTAAACGACCTTCTGCATACCACTTTTTTTACAGAGCAATGCATTTTATATGAGAAATTTTAAGTCTACCTTAACTGAACTTCATGGCGAAAGTGTGTAAACGGCTCCTCGAGTGCCATCGAATACGTTTAAATTATGGCGGCAATGTGACGTGGCGCCCTCTAGTACGCTGCACTTTTCTTAGACAGAGACCCACAATAAAGAGAGACAGTGGATTTTTACAATCGGACGAATTATTTACGTTCAGTTGCTCGTCTAATGGGTTGTCTCTGGTCCAACTACACAACCCATATGTTTATATGTTGTGTAACCGTACAGCACCATCAAAACATAGGTAGAAAAACTTCTTAATTGACGAATTGGCAACAGCGCTGCCAATTCAATGTGTGTGTGTCAACCTCAATGAACTGATGTCAACGTCAAAACGTGTTTCCTTCATGTTTTTAAGTTGGTGTTGTATTTTTTGGTGTTTTATTAAAGATTTTATCATTATGGTGAAATATTGTGGTTAGTGTGAAGTTATCCATAAAATACCAGCCATAAAATTTCCGAAGATGCACGAAGCTACGGCGTAGCCTACAGTGTTAAAGGCCACCTCCCGACTCTCTTCTAGCCTATTGTACACGCAATAATTAATACAACATTATAATATTTCGGCTATTTAGACGATTCGAAATTGCAAAATGCTTTACCCAGTAGTGCTTACTTCGTGCAATTTAGACTTAGGTATTAGTTAAGTACATATAAACACCTATAATTACTATTAATCATTTAGAGAGGTAGATTTTGGATTAAAGGTACAGTATCATTGGTATTGATTGCCACCTCTATAGGTTCTTCAAACAAAAAAAATAAAGTTTCCACATGTTGCACATTCTTCTGGGTGTCAAGAGAGCTGCCCAGATAACACTGAATATTCTAGAAATCTTCCTATAATCTTCCATAGGGAATATTCTTTTAGAAATATTCCAGGAATATTTCAGAAATATTTGGAATATTTTTTAAGAAAAACCAATATTGCAGAAATATTTACTTGGAATATTCTTAGAATAATCCAATTAAAATATTTCAGGAACATTCCAGTTGTGAATGTTTCAGTGGAATATTCCTGGAATAATATAGGAATAAACCGTAATTGCAAATAGAAACCCATTATTATTTGTATTCGTTATTTCATCCATGCTTATTTATACCTTTTTCGAGTGGCAACACTAGTGCAGACTTAAAATGCATTGATAAAATAAATAAATAAAATTGAAAAAATTATATTATATATTTTTTCACTCAATTTCAATGGCTTTTTGCTCAATTGCCCTGAAATTAAATGAATCGTATTATATTTAAACTTATTTACCAAAAGGTCTCTTTTATTAAAACGTACTAAAACAATTTAAGAATCAGATCTCGAGTAATTTCGACGTTACCGGTACCGATAATAATAAAACCCGCGAAAAAATTGAACTGATGACGGTGACGGGTGAGACGGCAACCAATTGAAATAAAAGAAGGAGAAGCCATGTTTTAGCGGCACCGCAATGCCCCACGCTGCCAAGTCTTTTGGTTGGGCGAATTTACTGGATGAATATCAAAAACAATATTCTCTAATAAGATAGGTAAATAAAAAGATTTTAAAAATATATGTGAATAAACCAAAATATATACAATACGCAACTTAATTCACAAATAAGTTTAATGGTTTGAAATTATTTCCAAACGATTATTGGCAACACTGCGTCAATTTCTGCGCTCGGCACGGGCACACGACTGGCGCTGCGACGGCATTATGTCATTATGTAGGTACGTGTGTTGTTGATCGTTTTGTCAAGCCGTTTCGTTGTTTAGTTCAGTTTAGCTCAATCGATTCTAAAAATAAAGCTACAAAGTAAATAATTTTAGTTTTAACAGTCTCAATATTGTTTATTAATATGCATCTGGTGAAATCTGAAGCCTGAAAAGCTGATCTGTGGTTGGTTTTAATACGAGGAGATCAAGACTATTCAAGACTGCTGTTCAACAAAGTGTTTCTGAAAATAGTACCATAAATATAACCATTTATTATTATATGTATATAGCGTTTTCGATTAGCGACTCTGATGAAAGAATTTACTTTCTTACTCTTGATAAGAAAACAGAGGATGGGAATATTTCAGAGTAGCTAATCGAAATCAACGCTATACCTACAGTGTTTGATTTCAGATGGAATAATGAATCATCCAAATTGATTATTCCTAGAATATGAAAGGATTATTCCTAGAATATAAAAAGATTATTCCTAGAATGTGACCAAAATATCTATGTTTATTCCAGGAATATTCCTGGAATATATATATCAGATTGTAAAATTTCAAAATAAATATTCCTGGAATATTCAATTGGAATATTTCTGGATTATACAATCTTCCCAATTGAATATTTCTATAATATTCCAGGAATATATCGTGCTATCTGGGTGATGTGCGTTCTCAGAGAAATACCAGTGGTGTTCCCAAATATAATCCATTCAGTTATTTCTGTCGTCAAGCAGGCGTTGGAAATCTGACATATTTCACCCGGTATAACATGACTGACAGTGACAGTGATTAATAATCAGTTTGAGGTTAAGATTATTGTTTACTGTTTTACTCACATAGATGCCAGATAGTTCAAACTTTTAATAATATTGATTAATGATCATTAACCTAGAATCTACTAAAAAATGGGCCGGGGCTCTACGTTAGCAAAAATATTGTATTTTATTCATGCATTTAAAAATGAATCTTTTACAACGATAATAGTTGAGGTTAATAAGTTTATAGTGTGAATGTGGTTGTGATGATAATATGTATAAGAAGTTTGCTTTTTGGACCAAAATAAAGGCGGAATACAGTTAGGGAAGAACAGGAAAAATGATATGTCTCTGTCAGCGGCAATTGAAAGCAAGATGAGTTAATGCTTACCCCCAAAAAATTGGAAACTTTAGCCAAGGTTATAGTGGGCGATTCTTGAGGCAGGTCTCTTTTAAATTTAATTTCGCGTTAATTTCCTTGGGTTGGGCATTTTTTCTTAAGAAATATTTTTTTAATAACAAATTAGCTTACAAAATGCACGCTTTAAGTGTACAAAAAGTCGGCAACAGCGAAATTTTAACGACGCATCTTGACAAATTTGTCTTGGCGACAAGTAAACAAACAATCGCTGTCGATGTTATACTGGTGAAATTTCATGGCATGGGTTGATGCCAAAAATAACTGAATGGATTATATGTTGGGTATATCTATAACGGTACTATTGTTGTTGATTGCCAGTTTGCGCGAAGTTAACCATAAATATCCAGCCATAAACTTTTTAAATTCTCGTAGAATCACTCATGACCTAGTAAAGTTATAGGCTGTAGTTCAGGCAATGATGAAAGTAATTTTTATAAATATCAGTCATTAGTTTCGGTGTTAAATTGGTAATGCTCGATTAAGTTAGTTCAGAGTTGTTAACCTACCGATATATAGAATGTTTTACTATTTGAGGGAAGGAAAAAAAATAAAAGCTGTCTATAAGGCCCTATATCTATCTTAATTCAGAATGCCAAGACACTTATTTTTGGAGTTCCAAAATTATACATGTACAGATCGAGTAGGAAAAGTTCGAGGGATGTTCTCATATATAACTCATAGAATGCTTCACCGTCCGAGGGGTTGAAAAAAATTAAAAACTATAAATCAGATTCTAGTATTATCGCGATTCAGGGTGTCCTGGATACTTTTAGTGTCCGCGTTGCAAAAGTAAACATCCACAGTTCCATTTGGGGAGGATTTAGGGATATTTTAGTACACACCCCATAGAATGCTTCAACGTCTGAGGGGTTGAAAAAAATTAAAAACTATAAATAAGTTGCTAGAGTTATTGCACTTCAGGGCGTCCTGGACACTTTTAGTGTCCGCGTTCCAAAATTAGACCTCTACATTTCCATTTGGAGTGGATTAAGGGATATTTTAGTACACACCCCATAGAATGCTTCACCGTCTGAGGGGTCGAAAAAAAAATAAAAACTATACATAAGATGCTAGTGTTATCGCAATTCAGGCTGTCCTGGACACTTTTAGTGTCCGCGTTCCAAAAGTAAACATCCACAGTTCCATTTGGGGAAAATTACGAGATGTTTTAGTATACACCCCATAGAATGCTTCAACGTCTGAGGAGTTGAAAAAAATTAAAAACTATAAATAAGATGCTAGAGTTATTGCATTTCAAGGCGTCCGGAACACTTTTAGTGTCCGCAATCCAAAATTAGACCTCTACATTTCCATTTGGAGTGGATTAAGGGATATTTTGGAACACACCCCATAGAATGCTTCACCGTCTGAGGGGTCGAAAAAAAATAAAAACTGTACATAAGATTCTAGTGTTATCGTAATTCAGGCTGTCCTGGACACTTTTAGTGTCCGCGTTCCAAAAGTAAACATCCACAGTTCCATTTGGGGAAAATTACGAGATGTTTTAGTATACACCCCATAGAATGCTTCAACGTCTGAGGAGTTGAAAAAAATTAAAAACTATAAATAAGTTGCTAGAGTTATTGCACTTCAGGGCGTCCTGAACACTTTTAGTGTCCGCGTTCCAAAATTAGACCTCTACATTTCCATTTGGAGTGGATTAAGGGATATTTTAGTACACACCCCATAGAATGCTTCACCGTCTGAGGGGTCGAAAAAAAAATAAAAACGATACATAAGATTCTAGTGTTATCATAATTCAGGCTGTCCTGGACACTTTTAGTGTCAGCGTTCCAAAAGTAAACATCCACAGTTCTATTTGGGGAAAATTACGAGATGTTTTAGTATACACCCCATAGAATGCTTCAGCGTCTGAGGGGTTGAAAAAAATTAAAAACTATAAATAAGTTGCTAGAGTTATTGCACTTCAGGGCGTCCTGAACACTTTTAGTGTCCGCTTTCCAAAATTAGACCTCTACATTTCCATTTGGAGTGGATTAAGGGATATTTTAGTACACACCCCATAGAATGCTTCACCGTCTGAGGGGTCGAAAAAAAAATAAAAACTATACATAAGATGCTAGTGTTATCGCAATTCAGGCTGTCGTGGACACTTTTAGTGTCCGCGTTCCAAAAGTAAACATCCACAGTTCCATTTGGGGAAAATTACGAGATCTTTTAGTATACACCCCATAGAATGCTTCACCGTCTGAGGGGTTGAAAAAAATTAAAAACTATAAATAAGATGCTAGAGTTATTGCCTTTCAGGGCGTCCTGAACACTTTTAGTGTCCGCGTTCCAAAATTAGACCTCTATATTTCCATTTGGAGTGGATTAAGGGATATTTTAGTACACACCCCATAGAATGCTTCACCGTCTGAGGGGTCGAAAAAAAAATAAAAACGATACATAAGATTCTAGTGTTATCGTAATTCAGGCTGTCCTGGACACTTTTAGTGTCCGCGTTCCAAAAGTAAACATCCACAGTTCCATTTAGGGAAAATTACGAGATGTTTTAGTATACACCCCATAGAATGCTTCAACGTCTGAGGGGTTGAAAAAAATTAAAAACTATAAATAAGTTGCTAGAGTTATTGCACTTCAGGGCGTCCTGAACACTTTTAGTGTCCGCGTTCCAAAATTAGACCTCTACATTTCCATTTGGAGTGGATTAAGGGATATTTTAGTACACACCCCATAGAATGCTTCACCGTCTGAGGGGTCGAAAAAAAAATAAAAACGATACATAAGATTCTAGTGTTAACGTAATTCAGGCTGGCCTGGACACTTTTAGTGTCCGCGCTCCAAAAGTAAACATCCACAGTTCCATTTGGGGAAAATTACGAGATATTTTAGTATACACCCCATAGAATGCTTCAACGTCTGAGGGGTTGAAAAAAATTAAAAACTATAAATAATTTGCTAGAGTTATTGCACTTCAGGGCGTCCTGAACACTTTTAGTGTCCGCGTTCCAAAATTAGACCTCTACATTTCCATTTAGAGTGGATTAAGGGATATTGTAGTACACACCCCATAGAATGCTTCACCGTCTGAGGGGTCGAGAAAAAAATAAAAACTATACATAAGATTCTAGTGTTATCGCAATTCAGGCTGTCCTGGACACTTTTAGTGTCCGCGTTCCAAAAGTAAACATTCACAGTTTCATTTGGGGAAAATTACGAGATGTTTTAGTATACACCCCATAGAATGCTTCAACGTCTGAGGGGTTGAAAAAAATTAAAAACTATAAATAAGTTGCTAGAGTTATTGCACTTCAGGGCGTCCTGAACACTTTTAGTGTCCGCGTTCCAAAATTAGAGCTCTACATTTCCATTTGGAGTGGATTAAGGGATATTTTAGTACACACCCCATAGAATGCTTCACCGTCTGAGGGGTCGAAAAAAAAATAAAAACTATACATAAGATGCTAGTGTTATCGCAATTCAGGCTGTCCTGGACACTTTTAGTGTCCGCTTTCCAAAAGTAAACATCCACAGTTCCATTTGGGGAAAATTACGAGATGTTTTAGTATACACCCCATAGAATGCTTCAACGTCTGAGGGGTTGAAAAAAATTAAAAACTATAAATAAGTTGCTAGAGTTATTGCACTTCAGGGCGTCCTGAACACATTTAGTGTCCGCGTTCCAAAATTAGACCTCTACATTTCCGTTTGGAGTGGATTAAGGGATATTTTAGTACACACCCCATAGAATGCTTCACCGTCTGAGGGGTCGAAAAAAAAATAAAAACTATACATAAGATGCTAGTGTTATCGCAATTCAGGCTGTCCTGGACACTTTTAGTGTCCGCGTTCCAAAAGTAAACATCCACAGTTCCATTTGGGAAAAATTACGAGATGTTTTAGTATACACCCCATAGAATGCTTCAACGTCTGAGGGGTTGAAAAAAATTAAAAACTATAAATAAGTTGCTAGAGTTATTGCACTTCAGGGCGTCCTGAACACTTTTAGTGTCCGCGTTCCAAAATTAGACCTCTACATTTCCATTTGGAGTGGATTAAGGGATATTTTAGTACACACCCCATAGAATGCTTCACCGTCTGAGGGGTCGAAAAAAAAATAAAAACTATACATAAGATGCTAGTGTTATCGCAATTCAGGCTGTCCTGGACACTTTTAGTGTCCGCTTTCCAAAAGTAAACATCCACAGTTCCATTTGGGGAAAATTACGAGATGTTTTAGTATACACCCCATAGAATGCTTCAACGTCTGAGGGGTTGAAAAAAATTAAAAACTATAAATAAGTTGCTAGAGTTATTGCACTTCAGGGCGTCCTGAACACATTTAGTGTCCGCGTTCCAAAATTAGACCTCTACATTTCCGTTTGGAGTGGATTAAGGGATATTTTAGTACACACCCCATAGAATGCTTCACCGTCTGAGGGGTCGAAAAAAAAATAAAAACTATACATAAGATGCTAGTGTTATCGCAATTCAGGCTGTCCTGGACACTTTTAGTGTCCGCGTTCCAAAAGTAAACATCCACAGTTCCATTTGGGGAAAATTACGAGATGTTTTAGTATACACCCCATAGAATGCTTCACCGTCTGAGGGGTTGAAAAAAATTAAAAACTATAAATAAGATGCTAGAGTTATTGCACTTCAGGGCGTCCTGGACACTTTTAGTGTCCGCGTTCCAAAATTAGACCTCTACATTTCCATTTAGAGTGGATTAAGGGATATTGTAGTACACACCCCATAGAATGCTTCACCGTCTGAGGGGTCGAGAAAAAAATAAAAACTATACATAAGATTCTAGTGTTATCGCAATTCAGGCTGACCTGGACACTTTTAGTGTCCGCGTTCCAAAAGTAAACATCCACAGTTCCATTTGAGGAAAATTACGAGATGATTTAATATACACCCCATAGAATGCTTCACCGTCTGAGGGATTGAAAAAAATTACAAACTATAAATAAGATGCTAGAGTTATTGCACTTCAGGGCGTCCTGGACACTTTTAGTGTCCGCGTTCCAAAATTAGACATCTACAGTTCTATTTGGGGAGGACTAAGGAATATTTTAGTAGACACCCCATAGAATGCTTTACCGTCTGAGAGGTTGAAAAAAATTAAAAACTATAAATCAGATTCTAGTATTATCGCGATTCAGGGTGTCCTGGACACTTTTAGTGTCCGCGTTGCAAAAGTAAACATCCACAGTTCCATTTGGGGAGGATTAAGGGATATTTTAGTATACACCTCATAGAATGCTTCAACGTCTGAGGGGTTGAAAAAAATTAAAAGATATAAATAAGATGCTAGAGTTATTGCACTTCAGGGCGTCCTGAACACTTTTAGTGTCCGCGTTCCAAAATTAGACCTCTACATTTCCATTTGGAGTGGATTACGGGATATTTTAATACACACCCCATAGAATGCTTCACCGTCTGAGGGGTCGAAAAGAAAATAAAAACTATACATAAGATGCTAGTGTTATCGCAATTCAGGCTGTCCTGGACACTTTTAGTGTCCGCGTTCCAAAAGTAAACATCCACAGTTCCATTTGGGGAAAATTACGAGATGTTTTAGTATACACCCCATAGAATCCTTCACCGTCTGAGGGGTTGAAAAAAATTAAAAACTATAAATAAGATGCTAGAGTTATTGCACTTCAGGGCGTCCTGGACACTTTTAGTGTCCGCGTTCCAAAATTAGACATCCACAGTTCTATTTGGGAAGGATTAAGGAATATTTTAGTAGACACCCCATAGAATGCTTTACCGTCTGAGAAGTTGAAAAAAATTAAAAACTATAAATCAGATTCTAGTATTATCGCGGTTCAGGGTGTCCTGGACACTTTTAGTGTCCGCGTTGCAAAAGTAAACATCCACAGTTCCATTTGGGGAGGATTAAGGGATATTTTAGTACACACCCCACAGAATGCTTCAACGTCTGAGGGCTTGAAAAAAATTAAAAACTATAAATAAGATGCTAGAGTTATTGCATTTCAGGGCGTCCTGGACACTTTTAGTGTCCGCGTTCCAAAACTAAACATCTACAGATGTTTTAGTATACACCCCATAGAATGCTTCACCGTCTGAGGGGTTGAAAAAAATTAAAAACTATAAATAAGATGCTAGTGTTTTATCGCATTTTAGGGCGTCCTGGGCTGGATTCGCCTGTATAGAGATGGTTTGGTCTTATCAAAAACCAGGTTCTTGACGGCCAAATGAATCAAAAGTGTAGTCGAGTATTACGAAAAATCAGTGAGAGATAGAATTAAACATTTAAAAGAAAAGATACACGAAACTGGATTCACCTAGGTACACCAAAGCCTACACCTACGGACCACGGTTTAAATTTAGTTGAGGAATGGGAGAAAAGTAAGAAACCTCTACAACTGTCTAATTTTAAAAGTCGAGATTTGAACAAGTTTCTCAGTAACTCCAAACAAGCAAACCCTACGTATCCAGAAGTTGAAAATGTTTTTTGTATTATTTGTCGACATATGACAAATAATACGAAACAGATGAACAAGATGTTTTGTATTATTTGTCACATATGTTATATGAACAAGACGATGGATTAATCGATTGGTTATTATGCGACAACTGTAACAATTGGGCACATAAATTCTGCCCTATAAAATGCGACTTAAACATAAGCAGTGACATATTTAAATGTTCGAAATGCTGTATTGGAGATACAGCCTCTGAGATATATGGAAGTGCTGAATTAATTATTCACAATAAAGATCCCGTCCAAAGTATCCAAACAATGGAATATAAAACAGTATTGCAACAACCGTTCTGCAAAAGTTCTGCCGATATAGAAAGTATTGAATTTAAAACAAGAGGCCAAAGAGAAAATTATTTATGGAAGAGCGAAAGAAAGAGCAGACTAACAGCTTCCCTCTTTGGGCGAGTCATTAAAGCCCGTAATGAAAAAACACTAATCAAGATAGCGGCAGATATAATTAATTCAACATATGGAAAATATACCTTCTATTCGAGTATGAGCGTATTTTCAATGTTGAAAGTAAAGAATCTGGACTCTGGATACATGTTAAGCATCAGTACCTAGCCGCACCACCAAATGCTTTAGTAGGATCCGAAGGAATTTTGGAGGTTAAATGACCATTTCTCATCAGAAATGAAGAACCAAAAGAGGCTATAACACTCGGAAAGCTTCGTTATTTCAACAGCCAGGGAGAACTGAAACTTCATTCTGATGAATGTAGAGGTGTGGAAAATGGAAATGTAGAGGTCTAATTTTGGAACGCGGACA